>CM031244.1:466576891-466929391 GCA_018340775.1 Taxus wallichiana var. yunnanensis | reverse complement strand
CCAAGGGCGCCTTGATCCTTATAACACTTTCCCACCACTTTTGGGCCTCTTCTAGTTGTTTTTCATCTTTATCTTTCTTGTGGTCGAGACTTTTCGGGTTAATTACAAAATTAGAACAAGAGAACCCTATAAATATAAAGTTATGAGACCATAATGAGGGACCTAGCATCATCTACTACTATCAATCCATCTAGAGTTGCATCCATCTATTGCATTGGCATCCATATAGCTCGATCATCAAGGCAAAAGCTAGGACATCTGCATCACACTTCATAGGGGAAGGATTCTATTCTATTCCATGCACATATTCTATTACATTTTCTACATTTAGCTATTGCTCGCTATTTCACAAAGTGCGACTAGCACAAGAGCATCTAGGGTATGACACACACACACTCACCGGAACTACATTTGGGTGCGAAATGTAGTGTAGAACTTAGTTTAGTAAGCCCACTGTTGTGGTAGCTGAGGTCAATCCGACCCATTCATTTGCATCTTCCTTTATTAGGGTTTGATACTTCCTTTTGGGTCTTTTGTAGGTTATTCTTCCTCTTGGAATATTTGGAGCATTCAACGCAAATCTGAGAGAAATTAATGTGACGAGTAACGAAGGATAACAATCATCTCTCGAACCTATAAAGACCAGTTCTGGACCTTTTTCCCAAACCAGGGCACTTGTTTTGCTTACTCCGAGCACCAAGTGGGCACCCCAAAGGTGCTCTAGTCCAACCACATCACCCAGATCTATCCTTTGTGGGACCATGGAAAATCATTCCTTCTTTCTAATTTTTTGTTCATCACCATGACACATTTCGACAAACATCTCATTATCACCGAGTTATTTCCTCTTCCCTCTTGCACATTAGGGTTTAGTATTTCATTTTATATTTTTTCTTAGATCATTAAAATATTTCTTTACTACATTTATTTACTTTATTATAATTATGCATAGCTTAAATTAACTACCTTAAGCACTACATAGTTAGTCAAATTTTAGTTAATCATTTTGGTGAACCCGAATCTTATCATAGATAAAAACCATCCTTCTGAATCTCCAATCATCCTGCAATTTGATAGCTTTGGTCGGGCCATTATTGAGACCCCGTTGATCCTTTTGGATATAGACCTTTCCCTTCGCTTATTCAGCTTCCATCTTTTGATATAGACATAAAGCTTTAGATGACGTTATTATTGCTTATATGTGTACCATCGATCCTAACATTCTAGCACATATTTTAGACAAATCACACGATACAAAATATGACTACATAGATGCAACTCCTCCCATTGCTGAATCACAAGGAATTTTTCATTCGCATTTGCCCATCAATTATCCCACATCATATATAGTTGACCCTCCTAATACAATGTTTGTTCCTACTTGCCCATTTTCTGATCTCGAATCATAACCTCTCGAAGCTCCACATGACTTTGACACAGCTATTTTTATGGTTGATATGGTTCCTCCTACTTCGTCTCCATCCCCTAATATCATAAATGACATGAAACTTTATTCCTGTTCTTAACACGATAATAAGTCTTAGAAGCTCAAAGGCATTGCAATGGTGGGTTAAACGAGCATAGGGCTAAATTAATTCTGAGTTGTCCTAAAGAAAAATAAAGGCTCAAGGAAACCATGAATTTGGAACACACACAAAAGTGATAGGTAATCATGAGCTCATGAATGAAGCAAAGATAAACATATTTGAGTGAAAGAAAACAATACAAATCTCCAAATAATGCAAATCTGAATGGCTCAAACACAATCGAGATGGAAAGTGGAAAATGGGAAAAAATGATGGCACCCATCTCGATAAGCATGATTTCTTCATTTGAATTTTCTTAAAAGTTTCTAAGCCTTTTCAACAAACCCATTTTTGCATATCATGTTGTCAATGTTGTCCACAAAACCCGCGTTTAGTTTTTGTTTTTACATTTTTTCAAATAGTTCACCTACCTTGTGTAAGATTCCACATTTACATGCACATCTACAAGAGCATGTGCAACTACAACATCCGAAAAATCCCCACTATATTTCATGCTTAGATTGATGTCCATACCTTGTTCTAGAGTTCATATCTTGGGCCACACAGGGAATATGTAGGAAACTAAGATGGTCGTTGAGACTGCTTTATCAGCATAAATGAAACATCTGATGGCCCATGAGTAAACCCATGTCTTCTATCGTCACTCGCAACTTTCCAAATACCGCTAAATTTACACGTTTCTTTGGGTATCGGTGTGATTATTACCTCTAGATCTCAAATTAAGTGCTTGTATTGTTTTTCAAGGAAAAGGGACGGGTCTAAAAGGCATCTACAACACCGATAAACCATTTTCACACTCACTATCATCACTATGCTTTGCCCATGTGCCTTGATGGCTACCCGTATCCCCATTTTTAAAAAAAAAGATTAATATAAATTTTTTTTTTGTGGGCACTAGATTTCCCTCCCATTATAAGAGCATCGTCCTCAATGTGACACAATGTCGAGGTTAGTTAGAAATATTAGTAAGCAACGAAATCCAACAATGACACATATCTCTTAGCATAACAACTATCATTATAATGTGATCACAAGGAAGAAAAGCTAAATTTGGCAATACCTTATATTTTAATTTTCTTTGAATATTGGTAGTTAGTTATCTTTTGCTTTACTACTTAGTTTTTTTTTACAATATTTCTTTATCTCAAACTCCTAGTATTCTTTGATTACAATTTCAATTGTCTTATGTTCGTAAGTGCCCAATAAAAGCGACATCACAATACCACATCACACTAATGGTTCACAAGACATCATGATATGTACCTTCATGACTATATCGTGTCACAAGAACTCAACCAAACCATGGAAAAACAAACATATCCCTCACAAGATAGTACTTGTTACACATGCCCCCATACAAAATTACTCGTAACATAAGCAAACTACAACAACATGGAATTCTCGAACAGGTACACACATAAAGGTTTCACGAAACCCCAAACTATAACTATAGCTACATGGTATCAAAAAGGGATCAAAACATACCCTCAATGAGAAGCATCAATCCTCACATCACAAAATATAACTAGACTTACATGAGCATGCATAAATCATAATATGATAACATACACCTCCCAAAACATCACAAAAAAACTCCATATACCTCTAAAATCATCACAAAAAAAATCCCTATAACTCCCAAAGCATCACAAAGTAAATCCACATACCTCCCAAAGTATCATGAACAAATCCATATACCTCCCAAATTATCACGAAAAAATCCATATACCTCCCAAAACATCACATAATAACTCCATATACATCCCTAAGAATCAAAAATAAAAGACCTCCAAGTGCACTAATCACACACACACAAGTCTCTTATGCCTCCCTCAAGTCTCTTATGCCTCCCTCAAGTCTCTTATGCCTCCCTCAAGTCTCTTATATCTCCCTCAAGTCTCTTATGTCTCCCTCAAGTCTATTATGCCTCCCTCAAGTCTCTTATGTCTCCCTAAAAGAGGTTGGTCACCCTATGGCCCTAGGCACATAAATTCCAGACACCCCTAACCCAAGTGACATAATAATTTGTGGTTCAACAAGCCACTAGTTATCTGTAACTCCTTAGGGCATACCCCATACAACGAAATGGGTCCATAGGTTCAACCACTCCATGGTGAATCCCATGACCCTATTCCAACACATTACAACATTAGAACCATCATAACAATCTATTTCAAATGTCAACTGGAAAATCCCAAGCCTTAGGCTAGGCTATATAAAAAAATTAAACTTGAAATGAAAAATTAAAACTAAGCAAAACAAAAGGCTAAATAGCCACGCTTAGTGTAAAAATCCATATGTTAGTGCAACAACTAAATAAGATGCCCAAAATATAAGAACACATCAATCAATAAAACTATTGGTTCTGACAAACAAAGAGATAATGATTAATTTACGAATAAAGTACGTATAGAGAAATAGTACATTACAATCACTTTGTGGCCTCATACAACCACTAAAAGGGTACCCATCGAGTTGTTAGTACTCAAAATCGAGCCTCAACTTGCAAAATAACATATCAAATAATACAACTATCATAATCTCTGCTTGAATCATCCCTCCATACTCCCACAAGGCTCAACATAGTAAAAATCACATAGGATTGTTCAATGGACAACCCAATAGGAGAGAGAAGGGGATGCTAGTTTGCATAAGTTGAGCCTAAGGTGGTGTGCATCCACAATATATTGAGCAAGCTCAAAGTATACTAAATAGATAGAAGTGGGTTTTCAGTCTATATAAGACTCCACTTCCTCACTCGTACTCGGCTCAAGATTATGAAAACTTGGTCCATGCCTCCTCTCTCCACACATACACTCTTAACAATTGTTCCCCTTAGGGTCATCTAGTGTAAGGTTCAAAACATAACACATGACTACATCACTAACACAATGGTGATTCACACACATTAACCATAACATCTTACATATGGTACACACACACACACACAGAGAGAGAGAGAGAGAGAGAGAGAGAGGTTGCAACACAATCATTACTTTCATGGGTTACGATACATCATGTTTCCACATAATGCACCCAAGGTGCAAGTACTACACAATAGGGGTCATATGATAACCATATTCCCTAATTCATGACATGAATAATCACATATTACACGAATTATACGTATGAGGAACATAATATCTAACATTACAACATATAGTCAATTGCAATTACAACATGGTGACACACACGATTCATCACAACACGGTGACGACATCACAATATAATCCAATTCACTATACACCAATATTTTTCATACAACACATCAACACACCTACATATCACGTAATGCCAAAATGCTCCAACACTTCACAATCGACAATAACATTATTTCCATACACGATAAGGTGGTACATCACACACAAATTCCTTATTGAATCCATGAAAAGGAGAGGGAATAACCTCATCACAAACACATCAACATGATAACAAATACACGTTAAGTGACATGCACAACATGTGCGTTCATAATATCACAATTACAATGTTGGTCACATAACAAAATATATCACAATACTCTACCAATCTACACCACCACCATGCGTAATCATCAAAACTCCAATCCATCCCAGCAGGTCCGAGAGCATGAAACTCCACTCGATACCAACCGTAACTCCCACACTTTACACACACTAAAAAAACCAGAAAATACCGAAAAAAATTTCACCTTCCTCCAAAGATGGTTTAAACATGATATGAGAATGACCTAAATTTCACCTTCCTCCAAAGACATCATCAATTGGTTACGTTTGCACAAACTAATCATACACAAAAATGTTGTTAAGTTTCACAATAAACTTTTCGTATTGCATCATAGAACCCAAATGACAATTGAGATTGGGTATCGAGTTCATCTATGATCCCAAATCTTAAAGGTGACTTCCAAGGTTGGTGGGTGATCTTCACCATTCAACATGTATGTCAGTCCAAGAGGATTTTATACCATGTTTAATTTTTGTTTCCCAAGAGGCACTACCCTAGGAGAACACTTTTTCCTTACTACACACATGATCACCAAACCTAGGAGGGAAATTACCTACTCAAGATAATGTTTGACCATGTTGTTCCTAGTTGTTGGATTCACAATAATGTCGTTCAATATACAAACTATGTAGATAAACTCAACTTGTGATCTTATTTATTTAATCTAGAAGGTGTTATCGAGTGTAAGGATTTTAGTTCATCCTAAGGTTTTAGTTTTCTATGCTACAAAGAATCACACAGGAAGGGTAGTTATACATGAAGTTTAAACTAGGGTGGATTGTTTCATTTAGATCTCTTTATTACATTTTAAGGTAAGAAACACAACAAACCAATTATTTAATCATCAATTGCACATTGGAATTGCACTATAAACTATTAATTTCAATTTCATTTAACACATTTATCCAATTTTTACAAACATGAATCTTGAATCAAATAACACCCATGTTTAGATGAACATTTCCCTTAAACACTAGCATCTTAAAAATGTTACAAAAATTCACTAATAAACCTTTCAATACTTCACAAAATGTTGAACTATCCTCTACAATTTCACTTAACATATATATCCAACCCCCTTTTTACCATATGTAAATTTGAATCAAAAGAACACCTATAGTTAAATGCACAATTCCCAAAGCACCCCTAAAATTAGCATCTCATTCATATTACCAAATTTAAATAACGAGTCCTTACTGTAACATAACAATACATATATATTTTTCCATTATCATACATAATTTACAATAATACACAATGAGTTTTAACCATGTTGTTTCGCCATCTTACTCATATCTTGTAAAACCATGTGAACATGAAATCAATGATAAATCACTGGCAAGACATCCACCTAGATCTATCATAATTAACGTTTTTAGCTTCCCATTTACATAAAAATAATAAATTGATTTCAAAGGAGAGGGTTAGAGACACATATTTATTTCATTTCATTTCACTCCATTTCTTAACCAAGGAGAGAGAAAGAGGTAGGGAGGAGAGAGAAACACTATTTTCCCAAAAGTTAAATTTTACACCACAAGCCACAAGATAGAGTTCCAAAATTTATTTACAAGTGTCAACAAGTTTCCATGGTGGTTTGGTAACTGACGGGGTCCTACAACTTTTTTTTACGTTTTCCTACTAGTTGCAAAATATTCAAATTGGACTCAAAGGCTAAGAAAGTACATTCAAAAACCATCTTTCGATAAGAAAATTCATGACAGGAGAATTTCTACATGTTCATCTATATACCAAGAATCCACAGAACCGATGAATTAAAAATTGACAAATGACTTACAATTGGCGGCCGCTTTTCCAAGGCCATTGGTCATAATTGACCTAGTTTTAAATGATGAAAAGTTAGCTCGAGCTCTTAGAAAACCACATCTAAAAATGAAGTTCGATGGATGAACATATGACAAGAAACTTCCTATAAGTTCCCCTATATACATGGAGAATTCACCAGAGTCGACATGCCCGAGAACTAACAAATGGTTTTCAAACAACGACAAGTTTTTCTAAACTCGTGAAGCTAGGAAGAGAGGAAATCTATCAAAATTGTAGTCGAAAAATCATGCACTTTAGACATTTATTTATCCGAGTCTCATACTACTATTTAGCAGGTTCTTGAGTGAAATACTAATTAACCTCCTTCCTTTGGTCATCTTGTTTATTTTATTTCATATTTTTTGACCTATTTTACCCGCATGCCCAACCATTTTCTAACATTCCGAGTTGTTTCACCTTAATCTGGGTGCCTATGGGCACCCTAGTCCCACGTAGGGGCGCCCTAATCCTTATAACACCGTCTTGTAACTTTTTGGCATCTTCTAGCCATTTTTCATCTTTATATTTCTTGTGGTCGGCCTTTTCAGGGTTAATTAGAACAAGAGAACCTTATAAATATAAAGTTATGAGACCATAATGAGGGACCTAGCATCATCTACTACTATCACTCCATCTATAGTTGCATCCATCTATTGCATTGGCATCCACATAGCTCCATTATCAAGGCACAAGCTAGGACATTTGCATCAATATCCATAGGGGGAAGGATTCTATTCTATTCCATACACACATTCTATTAAATTTTCTACATTTAGCTATTGCTCGCTATTTCACAAAGTGCGACTGGACACAAGAGCACCTAGGGCACGACATGCACACACTCACAAGAACTACATTTGGGTCCAAAATGTAGTGTAACACTCAATTTAGTAAGCCCACTATTGTGGTAGCTGAGGTCATTTTGACCCATTCATTTGCATCTTTCTTTTTTAAGGTTTTGATACTTCCTTTTGGGTCTTTTGCAGGTTATTCTTCCTCTTGGAATATTTGGAGCATTCAGCGCAGTGAAGAAAGAGAAATTAATGCGACAAGAAGCGAAGGATAACAATCATCTCCCGGACCTATGAAGACTAGTTCTGGACCTTTTTCCCAAACCATGGCACTTGTTTTGCTTACTAGAGCACCCGTGGGCACCCCAGGTGCCACACCAATCACATCACCCAAATCTATCCTTTGCGGGACCCTAGATAGTTGTTCCTACTTTTTGATTTTCTGTTCATCACTACGACATAGCTTCGACAAAAATTTGTTATCATCTTAGTTCTTTCCTCTTCCCTCTTCCCTCTTGCACATTAGGGTTTAGTATTTCATTTTATATTTTTTTAGATCACTAAAATATTTCTTTACTACATTTATTTACATTAGTATAGTTATGCATAGCTTAAATTAACTACCTTAGCACTATATAGTCAAATTTTAGTTAATCATTTTGGTGAACCCGACTCTTATCATGGATAAAAATCATCCTTCTGAATCTCCAATCATCCTACAATTTGATATCTTTGGTCAGGCCTTTGTTGATACTCTTGTTGATCCTTTTGGCTATAAGCCTTTCCTTCACTTATTCAGCTTCCATCTTTTGATATAGATCATAAAGCTTTAGATGATGCTATTGTTGCTTATATGTGTACCATTGATCCTAACATTCTAGCACATATTCTAGACAAAGCACAAGCTCCTCAATCTGACTACATAGCTACAACTCCTCCCATTGTTGAATCACAAGAAATTTTTCATTCGCATTCGCCCATTAATTCTCCCACATCATATATAGTTGACTCTCCTAATATAATGTTTGTTCCTACCTCCCCATTTTTTGATCTCGAATCACAACCTCTCAAATCTCCACATGACTCTGACACAACTATTTGTATGGTTTATGTGGTTCCTCCTACTTCATCTCCATCCCCTAATATCATGAATGCCATGATACTTTATTCCCGTCTTAACACGATAATAAGTCCGAGGAGCTCAAAGGCATTGCAATGGTGGGTTAAATGCATAGGGCTAAATTAATTTTGAACCATCCTAAAAAATAAAGGCTCAAGGAAACCATGAATTTGGAACACACACAAAAGTGATAGGAAATCACAAGCTCATGACTGAAGCAAATATAAACATATTTGAGTGAAATAAAACAATACAGATCTCCAAACAACGCAAATTTGAATGGCTCAAACACAATTGAGATGGAAAGTGGAAAATAGGAAAAAATGATGGCACCCATCTCGATAAGCATGATTTATTCATCTGCATTTGCTTAAAAGTTTCTAAACCTTTTCAACAAACCCATTTTGTGCATATCCTGTTGTCAATGTTGTCCACAAAACCCACGTTTTGTTTTGTGTTTACATTTTTTCAAACAGTTCATCTGCCTTGTGCAAGGTTCCACATTTACATACGTGTCTCTGTAAGAGCATGTGCAACTACAACATCCAGAAAATCCCCACTATCTTTTATGCTTAGATTGATGTCCATACCCTATTCCAAAGTTTATATACTTTGGGCCACACAGGGAACATGTAGGAAACTAAGATGGTCAGGTTGGAGACTGTTTGTTGCATAGGAGAAACACAAAGGTGGCTGTCGCCGATGAGTAAACCCATGTCTTCTATCATCACCGTAACTTTCCAAATACTCGCTAAATTTACATGTTTCCTTGGGTATCAGTGTGATTATTACCTTTGGATCTCAAATTAAGTGTTTGTATTTTTATTCAAGGAGAAGGGACAAGTCTGAAAATGCATCTCGTAACACTAATAACCCATTTTCACACTCACCGCCATCGATATGCCCCCGCCCACGTGCCTTGATGTCTACCCATCCACGTCACTTCACAATACATCCCTATTTTTTTAAATATTTTTTTTTTGTGGGCACTAGATTTCCCTCTCCTTATAAGAGCATCGTCCTCAATGTGACACAATGTCGAGATTAGTTAGAAATATTAGTAAGCAAGGAAATCCAACAAGGACACATATCTCTTAGCATAATAACTGTCATTATAATGTGACCACAAGGAAGCAAAGATAAATTTGGCAATACCTTAGATTTTAATTTTCTTTGAAGATTGGTAGTTAGTTATCTTTTGTTTTACTACTGCATTAGTTTTTTTTTACAGTGATTTCTTTATCTCAACCTCTTAGTATTCTTTTTTTACAATTTTAATTGTCTTATGTTCGTGGGTACCAAATGAAAACCGACATCACAATACCACATCACACTAACGTTTCACAAGGCATTATGATATGTACCTTCACGACTATATTGCATCACAAAAACTCAACCGAACCATGGAAAAAACATACATATCTCTCACAATATAGTACTTGTTATACATGCCCGTGATACTAAATTACTTGAACATTAGCAAACTACAAAGCAACATGGAATTCTCAATACACACATAAAGGTTTCACGAAACCCCAAACTATAAGTGTAGTTACATGGTGTCAAAAAGGGATAAAACATACCATCAAAGAAGAGAGCATCAACTCTCACATCACAAAATATAACTAGACTTACATGAGTACACATAAATCATAATACAATAACATACACCTCCCAAAACATCACAAAACAACTCCATATACCTCTAAAAGCATCACAAAACAACTCCCTACACCTCCAAAAGCATCAAAAAGTAACTCCACATACCTCCCAAAGTATCAAGAACAACTCCATATACCTCCCAAAATATCACAAAACAACTCCATATACCTTCTAAAGTATCACAAAATAAAAGACCTCCAAGTGCACTAATCACACACACATAAGTCTCTTATGTCTCCCTCAAGTCTCTTATGTCTCCCTCAAGTCTCTTATGTCTCCCTCAAGTCTCTTATGCCTCCCTCAAGTCTCTTATGTCCCCCCTCTATTATGCCTCCCTCAAGTCTCTTATGTCTCCCTCAAAGAGGTCGGTCACCCTATGACCCTAGGCACATAAAGTCCAGACACCCCTAACCCAAATGACATAATAACTTATAGTTCAACAACCCACTAGTTATCTGTAACACCTTTGGGTGTAGGCCCATACAACGAAATGGTTCCATAGGTTCAACCACTCCATGGTGAATCCCATGACCCTATTCCAACACATTACCACATTAGAACCATCATAACAATCCGATTTAAATGCCAACTTGCAAAATCCCAAGCCTTAGGATGGGCTATATAAAAAAATTAAACTTGAAATGCAAATTTAAAACTAAGAAAAACAAATGGCTAAATAGCCATAGTTAGTGCAAAAATCCATATGTTAGTGCAACAACTAAATAAAATGCCCAAAATATAAGAACACATCAATCAAGAAAACTGTTGGTTCTGACAAGAAAACAAATAATGATTAATTTACAAATAAAATACATATAGAGAAATAGCACATTACAATCACTATGTGGCCTCATACGGCCACCAAAGGGGTACCCATCGAGTTACTAGTACTCGTAAATTGAGGAGCGGCTTGTAAAATAACATATCAAATAATACAACAGTAATAATCTCTTCTTGAATCATCCCTTCATACTCCCACAAGGATCACAATAATAAAAATCACATAGGATTATTCGATGGACAACCCAATAAGAGAGAGAAAGGGACGCTAGTTTGCATAAGTTGATCATAAGGTGGTGTGCATCCATAATATATATAGCAAGCTTAAAGTATACTAAATGAGATAAAAGTGGGTTTTCGGTCTATATAAGACTCCACTTCCTCATTCACACTCGGCTCAAGAATATGAAAACATGGTACATGCCTCCTCTCTCTACACATACACTCTTAACAATTGTTCCCCTTAGGGTCATCTAGTGTAAGGTTCACAACATAACACATGACTACATCACTAACACAATGGTGATTCACGCACATTAACCATAATATGTTACACATGGTATATATATATATATATATATATATATATATATATATATATATATATATGGTATAACATAATCATTACTTTCATGGGTTACGATACATCACGTTTCCACATAATGCACCCAAGGTGCAAGTAATTCACAATAGGGGTCATATGATCCCCATATGCCCCTAATTCATGACATGAATCATCACATATTACATGAATTATACATATGAGGAACACAATGTCTAACATTACAACATATAGTCAATTACAATTACAACATGGTGACACACACGATTCATCACAACATGGTGACGACATCACAATATAATCCAATTCACTATACACCAATCTTTGTCATACAACACATTAGCACACCTACATATCATGTAATGCCAAAATGATTCAACACTCCATAATCCACAATAACATTATTTCTAAACACGAATAGGCGGTACATCACACACAAATTCCAGATTGAATCCACGAAAAGGAGAGTGAATACTCTCATCACAAGCACATCAATAGGATAACAAATACACACTAAGTGACATGCACAACATGTGCATTCATAATATCACAATTACAATGTTGGTCACATAACAAAATATATCACAATACTTCTACCAATCTACACCACCACCATACGTAATCATCACAACTCTAATCCATCCCACAGTACAAGAGTATGAACCTCTTCTCTAATACCAAATGTAACTCCCACATTTTACACACACTAAAAAAACCAAGAAAATATTGGAAGTAATTTTATTTTTGACTTAGATTGTAGTACACATGACACTATAGGATATCACTTGGGATAACACACAACACACCATATGGTTTCACAACACTAACCCACATAGATAAAACAAAAACATGTTATGCAAAGCCACTTTTTGTTCCCATATAACAAGGCAAAACATAACGATTCAATTACAATACAAAGTTATAGATAGGGTATTCCCACAACATGATATTTTTAGGATTACACATTTATTAAAATCATGTTTCAATACTTAACTTAAGATCTAGAAGGGTTCATAATATGTGAATCATACATTCCTTTTCCTCTTGTTAGATTTCCTCTTTCCCGTTTAACATTTAATTTACGGTGTATCTCATTGAAATTTGAATAAGGATCATCTATATTATTTTGATTACTTGTGTAATTCGTTCATCATTTAATAGGGTATTTATTTGCACACAAGACTACTTACCTACACACAAGGCTACTAGGTGATATCCCTAAGATTCACTCCTAAGGGCATGCATCTTGATCTTATATCATACCTTTGTTACACAACATAACAAGTGTGAGCCCAAAGGAGGAAAGGTTAACATTTTTTCTCAAGGATTTAGGGTCAAGTTTCTTTCATTCATTTACAAATTGATAATTGATTTAGTACACAATAAATATTATATACAAAGTAGGTTCTTTAATCACACTACAAGGAAAATCATGTTTTACTTTACCTGTGGGATGACATCCCACGATTACGCTCCCCAAGGCCAAGTGTCAATTATATTTTTATTATAGTTATGCTCCAACAATTAATAAATTATTCAGAGGCTCTTAACACTGTAACATACTTCCTTATTTTTGTTTTTAGATTAGGTTTCCTGAGTATCGTTTATGTCCAACAAAAGGGTTTTCCCTAACTAGGTTCATATGCCTTTCTTAATGAAGTGTGTAACCTATTTTCTATTAGGGGAATTTGAATCCTCAAGGAACCACTAGTCCTTATCTTAGGGAGATTTATCTCTAAGAACATGATCATAGTTTCACATCATACATCCATTACATAGAAGGAAAAGTGGGAGGACAAGATGTAATAGTCCATCACTTAAAGGGTTAAGGTTCACATTAGAGTTTACACAACGTGGGTCTCGCTTCTCACCACAAGATGGTTTAAACATGATATGAGAATGACCTAAATTTCACCTTCCTCCAAAGACATCATCAATTGGTTACGTTTGCACAAACTAATCATACACAAAAATGTTGTTAAGTTTCAAAATAAAATTTTCGTATTGCATCATAGAACCCAAATGAAAATTGAGATTGGGTATCAAGTTCATCTATGATCCCAACTCTTAAAGGTGACTTCCAAGGTTGGTGGGCGATCTTCGCCATTCAACATGTATGTCGGTCCAAGAGGATTTTACACCATGTTTAATGTTGGTTTCCCAAGGGCACTACCCTAGGAGAACACATTCTCCTTACTACACACACATGATTACCAAACCTAGGAGGGAAATTACATACTCAAGATAATGTTTGACCATGTCGTTCCTAGTTGTTGGGTTCACGGAAATGTCGCTCAACATACAAGCTATGATGATAAACTCAAACTTGTGATCTTATTTATTTAATATAGAAGGTGTTATCGAGCGTAAGGATTTTAGTTCATTCTAAGGTTTTAGTTTTCTATGCTACAAAGAATCACACATGAAGGGTAGTTATACAGAAGTTTAAACTAGGGTGGATTGTTTCATTTAGATCTCTTTATTACATTTTAAGGTAATATTTACACAACACACCAACTATTTAATCATAAATTGCACTATAAACTATTAATTTGATTTCATTTAACACATTTATCCAATTTTTACAATACAAATTTTGGAATCAAATAACACCCATGTTTAGATGAACATTTCCTTAAACACTAACATCTTAAAAATGTTACAAAACTTCACTAATAAACCTTTCAATACTTCACAAAATTTTGAACTATCCTCTACAATTTCAATTAACACATATATCCAATCCCCTTTTTACCATATGTAATTTTGAATCAAAACAACACCTATAGTTAAATGCACAATTCCCCAAAGCACCCCTAAAACTAGCATCTCATTCATATTACCGAATTTCAATAATGATTCTTTACTATAACATAGCAATACATATATATTTTTCCATTATCATACATAAATTACAATAATACACAATGAGTTTCAACCATGTCATTTCGCCATCTTACTCGTATCCTGCAAAACCATGTGAACATAAAATCAACGATAAATCGTTGGCATGACATCCACCTAGATCTATCTTAATTAACATTGTTTAGCTTCCCATTTACATAAAAATAATAAATTGGATTTGAAAGGAGAGGGTAAGTCCTCTACTTAACCAATGCAGCTTCTCATGTATGCATGCATGAAAAAAGGTGGATTTCTGTGGTGGCCTTTCGGCCGGGATCCAACAGGGGCACTCCACTGACCCTGTGGAAAATGCTTGTAGTTATCTACAAGGGGGAATTTTCTATGAAGGTGGGAAAGGGAGTGAGAAAAGAGGTAGGAGAACTAATGTTGCAGGTAGAAAATCAGATTCCTACACACTAGTTAGAAATTTCAACACATGCATTTATGAGAAGAAACAACCCTGCAAATGGCAACAAGACGAGATAAGATTGTGAACTCAAAGTTTCTAAAATCTCCTCATCAAAGAGGCTACAAAATCCTTCTTCTTGTATTGATGCTTAAACAAAGTTGTACATAATGTGGGAATGGAAGAAATTTGAGAATGGAGGAAAGTAGAAGAAAATGGCTATCTCCTTTGCTTTCTCTAAGTACAATGCACTCGTGAGTTTACAAGATCAATTTCCAACCCTCGTACAATGGCATGAAGAAGCCATTAAATATCTCCTCAAGAAATGGTTACAACTTCTTCTTTTTAGCAAGAAAAATGGTTTACAATTTCTTTTCAATCATTCACATCCATTCAGATTCTTGATTCGTGAAGAAACGCCAATGGTGAAAAAAACTAGACTTTTCATAATGCAGCCATTACACTTGTTTTGTAACTTTGAATTTGAACCATTCATCTTGCCTTTGAAACTTTAAACCAGAGTCATCCACGTGGGAGAAATTTACTGAGCGGGTGTGGAGGATGCCTTTTGCATTTTGTGACTTTATAGAGATTTGGCATTTTGGAACATTTTGGCCCGCTCACCCGCTTTTGATATGGTCTTGACACGTGGCCTCACTTGAGTGGAGACAGAGTCACGGGCCACTTTTATAATTTTACCTTTTTTCAATGCGGGCTCAAAAACACAAATTGCTCCACCAGCCCGCCCCCCTACTTTGACCTTCAATGCGGGCTTAATATTTGAATTTTTCCTTTAAGCATGATCAGGGCTATGGGTCACTTTATGCCTTTTAGCCCTTTTTACAAAAAGGCTCAAAACCTCAAAGTTCTCCACCGACCCGCTTCCCCGCTTTGACTTTCCAACGATCGGGCCCAAGATTTGAATTTTTCCTTTGTGTTTGGCATGGGGTCATCAGGTCACACTTTTTAACTTTAAGCCCTTTTAATGAAAAAAAGGCTCAAATTCTCAAATCTCCCCGACTATCCACCTCCCCACTTTGACTTTTTGATGCGGGCTCAACATTTGACTTTTTCCTCTTGATGATCGGGTCATGGGTCACTTTATGACTTTTAGCCCTTTTTACAAAAAGGTTCAAAAACACTCAAATTGATCTCCCACCCACCTCCCAATTAGATATGTCCACGTACCCATGGATAATGGAGCCAAAATTTGATGGGGAAGAAAATGCCCATCATTCACGATTATGGAAAATGCAGAGAAGAAGAAAACTCCACCATTTCGCGCCCGATTTTCAAATTTCTTTCACAAACCAAGGAATTGAAAAAAATACAAGGTTCAATGATCCATGGCCATAGAAAAGATTGAAATTTCATTCAAATGAGGACAACAATAAAATTTTCACGCATGTCCAGAGACAGAGAAAATGGAAAATTTATCAAAACGTGCGTAGACTGAGAGTTTAAACAACTTCAAAGCATGAATTTCTCTATCTTTTCGACTTCCAACTTTACTTGAACACTTCTAGAGGGCGTGAGCTCAAAATTTTTGAATTTGACTTAAAAATGAGGGGGATTTTGAGGGCGACAACAACTGGCTCTAGCTTGGGGACATGACATGGACTGAGCATAGTGAAGACATGACATGGGAATCCAGAATCTCAATCTCTAGACCTTGTAATTCATTGACCAATGCCTTATCCATTGGGCCTTGCAGAGTCATGTACAACTTAAGAAAGAAAGATCAAAAGAAGGAAACACACAAACACACAAAAAGGAAACACACACAACAATGAAAGGGGAAACAAACCACACAATGGAAAGGGAAACACACCTAACAATCACCTATGGTACAAGGCAGGGGACAACCCGCTTTCACTGATGATACAATTTCAAGTATTTCCCACTCCGAGGAAATTCCAGTGGTGTTCCATCCAAATATGAGAGAAGAAAAGTGTTCTCACCGCAAGCTTCATGAATCTGAATGGGCCGAGCCATAATGAATCAAACTTTCCATGGCTTTACCTTTTGTTCTCTTCTCTTGTCCCATAGCAGGATGAAGTCTCCAACTTTGAATTCTCTTGCCTTGGCCTTCTTATCAAAAATATTCTTTACTTTCAATTGGTGCTCCTTAATGCGATCCACCACTTGGAGTCTATTTTCTTCCAGCTTCTCAAGAAAGAGGATCCTCTTGTCAATGGAATCCTTGTACTACCATCTTCTATTGCCTGTAGCAGCTTGAGAGCTGGCATCTCGATCGTGAGAGGAATTTCTGCTTCAACTCCATACAATAGTTGGAATGGTGACATACCTATTTCCTTCTTGGGAGTGATCCTATCCACCCACAATGTGTCATACAACCTTTTGTGCCAATTCCTTTGATTCTCATTTACAAGCTTGTGGACAATGGTCACAATGTTCTTGTTGCTTGATTCATCCTGTCCATTTCCTTGTGGATAGTAGTCAAAAGAATGAGATAGGGAGATTCCATAGCTATAGAAAAACTCGGTCAGCTCTCTTGAAGAGAAATAGGTAGCATTATCTACTACAATCTTCTATGGCACTCCAAAATGGACTATGATATTCTCCTTGATGAAGTTGCATATTGTTTCAGTGTTGGCTTGTTTGGCCGGAATGGCTTCCACCCATTTGGTGAAGTAGTCTATTGTTGTGAGTACATAGGTGTGCCCTCATGCTTGAGTGAGGGTTCAAAACACCAATGAAGTCCAACCCCACTATTGAAATGGTTCTTCAATAACCACAGCCCGAGTGGTAATGCAGCGAGTCAGTGGTCTTCCAACAAACTATTGGCATGCTTTGCATTTAGAAACCCAATCTTGAGTGTCTGCAAAGATGGTGGGCCAATAATACCTTCCTCGAGAGGATCTTGTGTGCAGTGACCATTGCTGAAAAATGTCCACCACATGCTTGGTCATGGTATGCTTTAAGAAACTTTTCTTGTTGCTCTTTATCTACGCACCTGAGGAAACAACCATCCAGGCCTCTTTTGTAAAGCACATGATTCCAGATTACAAATTTAGCTTTCCTTCAACTTGAGTGTTCTCCTTTTCTTGTAATCAAGATGGGGAGGGAATTCTCCATAAGTCAGGTAATAGGAAATATCAACATACCACTCATCAGTAGTGGTGACAAAGAGAACATGTGGGTTGTCTTCTGAACAAGTTGAGCAAGCACAATTTTCTTCACCATGTTGAACTTTGAGTGTTTCATCTTCAACAATCAACTTGCACAAGCCATTTCCCTTACTAGATTGAGGGTCAAATCTCCAAGTCATATTCTTGAGTCTTTGCAATCCAATTTCCTCTTTTAGCTCTGGGATCCTTGCTTGTGTCAAGATGGACTTGATTGCACTACGCTGAGGACCATCACCACCGTATGGGAATTGAGGATGTAAAACCTAAGTTTTTTACAGCCTTGACCACTGCATAGGCATGCTTCTCCAATTGGTTGTATTTTAGCTCATGATTTTTCAAAGGACAACTCATGAAAGCAATAGGTGCTTCCACACCTTCATCATTTTTTTGAACGAGAATGGCAGAGAGTGTATGTTCTGATGCATAACAATACATGATGAATTCTTTGTTAAAATCTAGAGATACAAGAGTCGAGCCTTGGCAAATGGATTTCTTGATCTCTTCAAATGTTTCCTTCCCTTCATTGTTCCATTTGAATTTTTCTTGTGGTTTCATCATGGAAGTGATGTGCTTCATCAACTCAGAAAACTCAGGCACAAAATGACGAAGAAAGTTCACCTTTCCAAAGAATGAATGAACTCCTTTCTTGCTTAGGGGGTAAGGCTAATGCTTGAATGGATCTAATCCTCTCAGATCAATGTGTGCTCCATGTTTGTTCACAATGTGCCCCAATAACTTGCCTTCTGTGACTCCAAAAATGCACTTTTTTTGGATTTAGTGATATGCCATGTTTCCTACACCTTACAAGTACCTGCTCCAAGTGATAGATATGATCTCCCTCTTCTTTGAAAATACTATGAGATCATCAAGATATATGACAATGCAATGCTTCAGATCTTTGAAGGCCAAATCCATCACCCTTTGGAATGTAGCTCCTACATTGATTAGGCCAAAAGGCATTCTGTTGTAGGAAAAAGTGCCCCAAGGTGTTGTAAAGGTTGTCTTGGTGTGGTCCTCCTCTAGCCACTTTGATTTGATTATATCCTGAGAATCCATCAAGTAATGAAAGCATTTCAGATCCAGTGACTTCTTGCAGGATATGGTCCATGATAGGAAGAGGATAATTGTCCTTTAGTGATGCCTGGTTCAAGTTGCAAAAATCTACACATATCCTTATTTCACCATTCTTCTTCCGCACTAGCACAATGTTAGCCACCCACGTTGAATGGTGGATGGGAAAGATGATCCTTGCATTAAGCATCTTCATTACCTCCTCCTTGATGGTATCAAAAATCTTTGGGTCAGATGACCTTTGTTTCTTCCTAAAGGGCTTAACACCCTACTTCAAAGGAATTGAGTGATGCATTTCCTTTGGCTGAAGGATTTGAGTTCATCATAAGAGTAGGCCAAGACATCTGAGTATTTCTTGAGTAATGCAACAAACCTTATTTTTTCTTCAGGAGAGCAAAATTTTCCAATATTGACCATCCTTGGCTCCTTCGGGTACCAATGTTTTCTTTATCAAAATCAGCTAGGCACCGAGAAGATTGCTTTTCTTTCTCTTGAATGAATCTGTCATGTTTGTCAAAGAGGTCTTCTAAAGAGACTAGGCCTTTGGGAATTTTGTTCCCTTTCAATTTGATTACTCCCTCATCATCAATCCCTTCAATTCCTTCTTTCTCTTCTTTGGGGACTACTTCTCGATGTGGATTTTCACCTCCTTCGAAGAAGAGATTATTGAAATTATCCCTTTTCTCTAAAAAGGCTAGAATTTGGTTATCATCATTGAAGACTTGCCAATGATTTGCATTGTCTGGTACACTAGGCCTGAATACCATTTCAATGGTCACTTTGTCTTTACCAAAAGAAGGATGAGGTGTCACTAGGGAAGTTGACACTACAAGAGAATCAACCTTTTCATTCTGTTCCCTTGAATAGCTTCAATGGAAAATGCATCAAAA
Organism: Taxus wallichiana var. yunnanensis; assembly: GCA_018340775.1. NCBI lineage: Eukaryota > Viridiplantae > Streptophyta > Pinopsida > Cupressales > Taxaceae > Taxus > Taxus wallichiana. The sequence goes on along the minus strand of CM031244.1, from coordinate 466,909,193 downwards.
GATTCAATGCAGTCCCACACTCTGTTTCTGTAATGCCAGAGTCTTGGATTCTTCACCTGATATTGTTGGTGGACCTACTTTACTACAACCTCTACATCACCTCGGCATCTCATTTTCTTGATTCCCATGTCCTCTACACTCATGCCTAAGAGTAGTGCTTCATACTCTGTAGTGTTATTTGTATTATCAAATTACAGCTTGTAGGCAAATGGGTACAACTCATTGAAGGAGAGTACAATACTACACCAGCTCCCGAGCCCACACTAGAATGACTACCATCAAATTCCATTGTCCAAATTTGATCTTCCTCTTCCTCCATGAGAAGTGGAAAGTTCTCCTCTTTTTTGATGTGAGGAAGTAGTTTCCTAGCCCACAATCTTGAAAGAGAATGTTTGCTTTCGATCATCGACTTTCATACTCAAACTTCATCTTTCTTACTAGGTAGAAAACTTCTTCATCTCACCTTTTACTGGGATAGTTGCAGATGACCAATCCATTTTTATCTCTCCACCCAGGTCTCTAAAAAACTCCTACTCAATAGCATACCAAAGGATGTTAGGATGTCTCTACTAAAGATGGTTAGGAGCACCTTCTTGTCTCTGAAAAATCAGCTAGTGCTACATGTGCATCTTTGATTCTTCCTACCAATGGCACTTGTTTGGATTCCATTGAGTAAGAGTGCCATTTACCTGGTCAAGGTGAGGCCTAGAGAATTTGCAACTTTGGTTGGCATCACATTGTCTGAGGCTCTAGAATCTATGATACAATTATTTAGCTAGAAGCCTTTAATGAGGAGTGACAGGTAGAAAGGTTCAACCCTATTGGTTTTGGAGGCACTGAGGGCTAGCATGTTTTGGGAAGGTGGTGTGGATGGTGTGGGAAGTAAGCCTTTAGAATTAGGACTCGAGGATACAGGGTTACCACCACGAACTACATTAATGAACTTGTCAAACTAGGTAGGGTGTGTTTGTAGGTATTCTATTTCTGAGAGCTGACTTTGGTTTTGCTTGCATGTTCCACAAAGTCAAATGGGGTTATGGTGAGTGAGGAAGAGGTTCCAAAAATGGAGGAAGATTTACATGGTAGAGGCTTTGCTACTTTGGGTGTTGAATTCTCCTTTTCGGGTGTAGCAATTGGCTTGGAAGGGGGTGAGGGTGTAGCTTTTGATTGAACCTTAGATGTTTTTGTAGGAACAACATTTAAAGGAGAATTGTTCTTAAAATTTTGAGCTGGGAGAAGAATTAGATGACTTACTTGGCATAGTAGATGATCCCCGACAAACCAAAGAGTGAGTCTAGTTTTTCTTTGGCCAACTCCATAGAAGGTGGTAATGGTGATCCTCTACTGATGATTTTATTTTGTGTGACCTCTGGAGGAGAATCTTCTTTATTCTTCTTATCCTTTACCATAACCGTTGAGGATGAAGCACCTTTCCTAGATTGTGCACGAGTGAAAACAACACATGAGAAACTTGGAGCTTCTTCATCATCCTCATCTTCATCATCAACGTACTCAATTAGGCCATTGTGCATATCAACTTCCTCGACCTCAAGATAGTTTTCATAGTCTTCCATATTTTCTTCTTCAGTTTCATCAATTTCTTGCTTCCTCCTCCGGCTCTTTGTGTCACAGATGGCATTGACTGGTGGTGCTTCAAGAGCAAGCCAATGAGGAGGTGGAGCAATCCTTGGCCTATCTGGAGGGTTTGGTCTCCTTGAAGCATTCCATGTATTGTGATCTGAGATAGCTGCTTCTTCAAGGCAACCAAGTCATTTTCCATTTTTTGGAACATCGGATCTGTGGTGATAGAGTTTGAATTTTGACCCTTTTGCTTTCCATTGGGGCCTTTCACCTTTCCGAAAAAGGATTAGATCATCATCGGTTTCTATTGCATAGTCTTGGCTTCCTCAATGTTCTTGGTTGGGCTCTTCTAAGGAAGAAACCTACTTCTGATGGCAAAGCACTGATGAAAAACCTCTTCAAATTATTTTCAGAGGCACCACATCTTCAGGGATCCTTCTTATCACTCTATCATATCTTGCTACAAAGTCCCTCATTGACTCGGAGGTTTCTTTTTCATTTGTACCAATTGACCAAAAGATCCTAACAATCTTCTTGTGCTCTTGAACCTGTGTTCGAATGCACTTCTTATATCCTCCCAACAGTGATGACCTCGGGGTAAATGTAGAACCATTCGACAACTTTCTCTTGAAGTGACTCCACAAAGAGTCAAACTGACACATCTTCATCCTCAACACCCAACACACCGCAAGTGGTGATAAATGTTACTACATGCTCTTCGGGGAGCTGAGAACCATCCCCTCTAATTTTGGGAAGTTTTTTCTTGAGCCTCTCGTAGCTCATGGAGTGGTTGAGCAAGAGCCAGTGGACCGGTGTTTCCTCCCCATGGTACATTAGGCCTACGGGCCTCACGATCACGTTCACGCTCACGATCATGATCCCCATTCTATTTCTATTTCTAGCTTCCAACCTTGCTAAGGTTACGGCTTCTGCTGCTACTCTTTCATCTGCCTCGCTTGAAGTCTCTCGATTTCTTCGAGTTGAGCTCTTATTTCTTCTTCGCTCTCACCTCTCTTTCTCTAGCTTCTTCTTTGGTCTTCACATTAGTGAAGTCTACAAGGTTCTCATTGATGTATGGAAATTCACCATCCAAAGGATTGGCAACACTTAGGTTCCCAACGTGACCGGTTGCTTGAAAAGGAAGCCTCTGATTCCGAGTAGCTCTTGTCTCCTTTGAAGTTCCTCAAAAATGGGATCAGTTTGTCCTCCTTGTCTCTGTTGCTGTCGGTGTATCTTCTATCCACCAGCTTGAAAATCTATGCTCTTCTTTGTGGTGCTGGAATTTTTCTTTGCCTCTCCAATTCAACAAGCTTCTTCTTCAAGGTCCAAAATTCTCATGGCAATGAAGTAGTGATTGCACTTTGTCTATTATGCCAAATAGCTTCCCTCAAATCTAAAGCAACGTCTTCTTGGATGTGGAAGAGAAATTCAGGTCTTTCAACAGAGGGTTTCCTGAATAGCCATGATTTGAATCCATGTGGCTCATATAGCCATTCAAATTCTAGAAATTTTTTCTATTTTTTGAATTTTGAATTTTTCTAACCTTCGGGTCGCATTCAGTGCAAAGTGTAGATGCTTACTAAATCTGCCCTACAAATGGGGCACCAAAAAATTTAGGCAAGGGAATTTTTTGGTGGAAAAATTTGTGAATTCCTTGCCAATGCTCTGGGAATCTAAGTCCCTCTACTTAACTAATGCAGTTGTCATGTATGCATGCACAAAAAGCGTGGATTTCTGTGGTGGCCTTTCAGCTGGGGATCCAACAGGGGCACTCCACTGACCCTGTGGAAAATGCTTGTAGTTATCTACAAGGGGGAATTTTCTATGAAGGTGGGAAAGGGAGTGAGAAAAGAGGTAGGAGAACTAATGTCATAGGTAGAAAATCAGATTCCTGCACACACTAGTTAGAAACTTCAACACATGCATTCATGAGAAGAAACAACCCAAAATGGCAACAAGAGATGAGATAAGATTGTGAACTCAAAGTTTCTAAAATCTCCTCATCAAAGAGGCTACAAAATCCTTCTTCTTGTATTGATGCTTAAACAAAATTGTACATAATGTGGGAATGGAAGAAATTTGAGAATGGAGGAAAGTAGAAGAAAATGGCTATCTCCTTTGCTTTCTCTAAGTACAATGCACTCGAGTTTACAAGATCAATCACCAACCCTATACAATGGCATGAAGAAGCCATTAAATCTCCTCCAAGAAATGGTTACAACTTCTTCTTTTTAGCAAGAAATGGTTTACAATTTCTTTTCAATCATTCGCATCCATTCAGATTCTTGATTCACAAAGAAACACCAATGGCGAAAAAAACCAGACTTTTCATAATGCAACTCATTACACTCATTTTGTAACTTTGAATTTGAACCATTCATCTTGCCTTTGAAACTTTAAACCAGAGTCATCCACGTGGGAGAAATTTACTGGAGTGGGCGTGGAGGATGCCTTTTGCATTTTGTGACTTTATAGAGATTTGGCATTTTGGAACATTTTGGCCCACTCACCCACTTTTGATATGGTCTTGACACATGGCCTCACTTGAGTGGAGACAGAGTCACATGGGTCACTTTTATAATTTTACCTTTTTTCAATGCGGGCTCAAAAACACAAATTGCTCCACCGGCCTGCCCCCACTTTGACTTTGACCTTCGATGCAAGCTTAATATTTGACTTTCTCCCTTATAGCATGATCGGGGTTATGGGTCACTTTATGCCTTTTAGCCCTTTTAGAAAAAAGGCTCAAAACCTCAAAGTTCTCCCGATCCGACCCGCTTCCCCTTTGAATTTCCAACGGCGGGCCCAAGATTTGACTTTTTCCTTTGTGTTTGGTGGGGCTGTGGGTCACTTTTTAACTTTAAGCCCCTTTAATGAAAAAAGGCTCAAATTCTCAAATCTCCCACCGATCCGCCTCCCTGCTTTGACTCTTTTTTTTGATGCGGGCTCAACATTTGACTTTTTTCCTCATAGCATGATCGGGGTTGCGGGTCACTTTATGACTTTTAGCCCTTTTTACAAAAGGCTCAAAAACACAAATTGCTCCAGCCCACCTCCAATTAGATATGTCCACATACCCATGGATAATGGAGCCAAAATTTGATGGGGAAGAAAACGCCCGTCATTCACGACTATGGAAAAAATGCAGAGAAGAAGAAAACTCCACCATTTCACGCCCGATTTTCAAATTTCTTTCACGTGAACCAAGGAATTGAAAACAATACAAGGTTCAACGATCCATGGCCATAGAAAAGATTGAAAATTTCATTCAAATGAGGACAAAAAATAAATTTTCACGCGTCCTAGACAGGAAAACAAAAATTTATCAAAGTGTAGACCGAGAGTTTAAACAACTTCAAAGCATGAATTTCTCTATCTTTTCAGACTTCCAACTTTACTTGAACACTTCTAGAGGGTGTGAGCTCAAAATTTTTGAATTTGACTTTAAAAATGAGGGGGATTTTTCCAAACTATCAAGAAGAGTGTTTTTTCCCAAACTAAAGGTTCTAGGAAATTTTCTAGTAAAAATACTAGAGGTTTGCGAAGTCGGATAAGCATTTCATTGATCAGGGTTCAAATGGCAAGCTGATACGAAACCCAATTTTTTAAAATTTTAACAACTTCCTAAAAGTGCAACACGAGGTAACAGTCTCCTAGAGGAGCGTCAAAAGAGCATAAATGATCAATCAAGGTCAATCTATGTTTTTATGTGACTCATCACATAACAAGGAGCATGGAATACACTTGACATCTCTTTTCTAGATTTACAAAGGTAGTTTGGCAAGTCTCTCGGGATTTGTGATTTATCTATTTTAACAAGTGGTCAAATTATTTACAAGGAACTCAACTTCAGCCTGCCAATAAAATTGGGTACTTTAGCAATCTGGTTTGGTCAAGTATTTTTCTAGATCATCACAAATGACGGTTTGAGTTCATGGTTGTCTACAAAGAAATAGTTTAATTGCATAAGTTATGATATGTCGTCTTATTGTTTTGAAAACAAGTTTATTTAAAACTATGGCTTAAAATTTTATTTCGTTAAAAAAGAGAAACTAAAGAACAAGAATTATGAAAGATAAGGAGAGATTAACCATGCCTGGAATTGATCGGCCATAGAAGATAAGCATTTTTGGTGTTCCATGAGCCGATTGAAATTGTGGGATTTTGATTTAAATCTTAAATAGGCATTTCGTGAAGCGGTTCACGGGGTTTTCCTAAGCTTCCACATTTTTTTCCATTCATGCCCTCTAGTTTACTTGCACCATGACATCTACAAATCCCCATCCTTCTCCATTGTGGTTAGGTGGGAGTCCATACTCCATTTATACTCAACAATGTTGATTCCATGCAATGTCATTTACTGCCAATCTAATGGTCCCAAACATTTGTTTACATCGTCCACAACCCTGAATGTGGTATGACCATATGCAACAAGAGGAGAACTTCCATGATTTTGAGGTAGGTACAATGGGAAAAGACTATCTAGTGGCCTCATTAAACCCAAATCCCAAATCACACTCATATTATCAGTGGCATTCACGGAGATGTCAAATTTTGCATCTGCACTTTGAAGAGGCCTTTGGTAATGGATTAAAGACACACCATCTTGCCTTTGACCATATACAAGTCTTGTATTATTGACCTCATTATTTCCATCAGAATCTACATAAACAAAATCAGGGTAGACACCTAGAGCATCTCCATCCTTGTCTTAACATGATAATAAGTCTGAGAAGCTCGAAGGCATTCCAATGGTGGGTTAAATGAGCATAGGGCTAAATCAATGTTGAGCCATCCTAAAAATAAATAAAGGCTCAATGAAACCATGAATTTGGAACACACAAGTGATAAGAAATCACAAGCTTGTGAATGAAGCAAAGATCAACATATTTGAGCAAAATAAAACAATACAAATCTCCAAACAACGCAAATATGAATGGCTCAAACGCAATTGAGTTGCAAAGTGGAAAATAGGAAAAAAATGGTGGTACCTATCTGGAGAAGCATGATTTCTTCATCTTCATTTTCTTAAAATTTTCTAATCCTTTTCAACGAACCCATTTTGTGCATATCCTACAGTCAATGTTGTCCACAAAACCCATGTTTGTTTTTTTTTACATTCTGTCAAATAGTTCGCCTTCCTTGTGCAAGGTTCCACATTTGCATACGTGTCTACCGTGAGCATGTGAAACTACAACATCTAAAAAAATCCCACTATCTTTTATGCTTAGATTGATGTCCATACCCTATTCCAGAGCTCATATCTTGGCCCACGCAGGGAGTATGTAGGAAAGTAAGTTGGTCAGGTTGGAGACCTATTTGTTACATAGGTGAAATAGAGTGATCTGTCCGTGAGGAAACCCATGTCTTCTACCATTGCCACAACTTTCCAAATATTGCTAAATTTACACATTTGCTTGGGTCTCAATGTGATTATTGCCTCTAGATCTCAAATTAAGTTCTTGTATTGTTTTGCAAGGAAAAGGACAGGTCTGAAAAGGCATCTGCAACACTAACAACCTATTTCACACTCACTTTGTCATCACCACCTTGCCCACATGTGTTGATGGCTACCCAAATCCACGTTACTTCGCAATACATCCTTTTTTTAATTTAATTTTAATATTAATTTTTTTAATTTAATTTTAATATTCATTTTGTTAATTTAATTTTAATAATTTGTAATAGCTCTTTTCTTTGTTACTCACCCAATTTTACTATTTGGTATACTCATGGGTGTCCATTTCCTCCCTTTACCGATGAACAATACACCATGGCAATGTATAACTTACGTATTTGTGGTTATTTGGATGACCAACCAAAGACTATTGCTTATCAGGTTTCCCACACTGTTCAATATGATTTCAACAATGACAGTGATGATCTTTTAGATGATCTTACTTGACCACTTATTTTATATATATCTTGGGGGCATCACACCTAATATTTCCCCCACTCATTTCTAGCATCATTGCATAGTACTACATCACATTTTCAGTACCTATCCTCTTTGCATTGTCATTTTAACCATACATACCTACATCGTCACTACCCGATGACACACTCTTGTGCTTCAGTTCACACTTGACTTTTAAGGGATTATTACACTGAACCCCACACACTGTACTATAGGCATTACACATTGCACCTCATAATACATTTACACATCAAACACCCTACATTATACACAATTGTGCATTATATCGACACCTTTTTCTACGCTTCTTCCATCTTACACTACTTATCCTACATATCACATTATCCATTTGTCTACATACCATACATATTACACTATGAGCATCTTCACACATATTCCACATGTTATACTAATCTTCATCATATAGGAGTCTAGCACTACATTACTATTTTATCTACATACATTACATGTCTTATACACTACATTTTACACATTTCTACACACTACGTATTTACATATTATACTTATCACATAGTCATTCATTCTTACCATTGCTTTGTCTTCTATGCCCCGCATTCACTACCCGATGATGTAATTTAGTTTATTAGTCCATACTCAACTATTGAGGGTTTATAAATTAAATGGGCCTTACACATTTACTACTCGACCTTTCACCATGCGACATTTTCAACCTAGTGACATACGCTTTAGGCTAAATCATAACCTCTTTCATGCTTTTATAGTGGTATACACCTTAGGTTACATCACCAATCCCAACTATTCATCTTGTAGTGACATACACTTTAGGATAAATTGTCACCTATTCTATCATCTTGTAGTGGTATACACCTTAGGTTACATCACCACACCCTCCTTACATTTTATAGTGATATACGCTTAGTGCTAAATCATCACTCATCCATTCATCTTATAGTGATATATGCTTAGGGCTAAATCATCACTCCACATTTCATCTCCTCGTGGTATACGCTTAGGCTATAAGGTCCACGCACATCTATTCTACATGTCACATATCATCACTACTACACACATACACATTTCCTCACGTCATGCTACACACAACACTCACTACTCGACCATTTCCCGTTGACACACTCTCGTTTATAGCTCATTCTTGACTATTGAGGGGGAAAACAAAATGAACCTCACTACATACACTTCCATCCACTTAGGGGCACACGAATCCTATCATTCTATCTTGCATTCCATTCCATCCATCCACAACATATTGCATTGTCTTGTAGCATTCACTCTTGTTTACTAGTTTTTACATGATCACTTTATTACACATGTTAGATTGATTTATTATTTGTCATTATCTATACCATCCACACATGCACGTTCACACCTTTATTTAGTGTGATTGTAGATAGAGGACTCCTACACGCTGCATAGATGCTCACCTTCTACCCTTCTTACACTAGTCACTTGGGGCATCCACATTCATCTCTTCTAGGTGTTATTGTTTCATTTTGTACTTAGCATCTTACATTACTTGATCATACACACTCTTGACATATTGGATATTTCTCTAACATACTAACAGGTGTTCCATGTGCAACACTTGTTTTGCAGGATTACATGTTTCCATGGCTACTTCTTGTTTACTTGTTAGTTACATTGTCTTCCATTGTTTTCTTCTTGTATGCGGGCTTTGCCCTATGTTTGTGTGCACACTTGCTTATTGTTAGTGACCATGATGGCCTTGTGCATGTCTTGCGACATCATGAGTGATGTCCCATGTTTGCATCCCACTTTTTGTATTTTATTTTCTTTTAATGTGTTTACATTTACTACATTGTCTACGTAGCTTACACATGTTTTCTATATGCATGCATTGTTTATTTACACTTGTCTTTGGCTATCCTTATTGTTTGTGTGTGCCTTGGTTTCTACCAATAAATTTCTAGGGTTACAACATGCATGTGGTTGGTCCTCTTTTGGGGTCGCATGTCTCCTATCAGTGACGTCACATGCACCCCCAAAGAGGGGGACATCATTTGGGGTTTTACATACTAAAAAGACTATTTACACCGGTTCGAGTTATACATATCATGTAGGTTTAGATGGTCTACGAACACCATACACAACATATTTTATAGGGCATGGTGTCCTTATCATTTATTAGAAGCAGTTATAGGATTGGAGGTTACCGTGGGTGTGCCTCTCTACACTACTTCGGTTAGTGGCATCGGATCACCCAAAAAACCAGGATAATAGATATATCTCTTCACACACATTCATTAGAGCGGTTAGGGCTTGGAGGATACAGAGAATTTCCTCCCTACACTTCTCTAGCTAGGGTGGCGTGCTATCGCCCAAAAAAATTCACAATACATGATATCCTTATACACTCTTTCTTTCAGCATGGATTAGGTGCACATGTTCCATTTACCTTTACATTTACATTAGCGTATTTACACGTGTCTTTTACATAGCATTTTTACACTTACATACATACATATTTTACTACTTGATCATTTTCTCCTTATAGGTCCAGCCGTATGAGAAACAAATAGTCAAATGGAGGTAACAATAACGACAACGACAACAACACTATGCGGTAGCACACTATAGCACACACAACACAATTTTATGTAGGTACACTACACTATGTAGTAGCTACACACACATGTTTCACCCTAGGTTCACTCTCATCACTTTTTCATCTATAGTTTCCATGCCCCTCCATCTTTTTATCATTTCATGCTTTTGCCTAGTCCTTCGTAACAAACTACTACAATATTCATAGACATTAGGTACGCATCTCTATCTACTTTATGTTACCGAGCTTTCTTCTCACCAACATAAAGTGGGGAAAAAATGTAGTCACAAAATCATGCACTTTAGACATTTATTTATCCCGGTCTCATACTATTTAGTAGGCTCTTGTGTGAAGAAAGTACTAATTAACCCCCATCCTTTTGCCATCTTGTTTATTTTATTTCAAAATTTGTGACCTATTGCACCCACATGCCCACCATTTTTTGATATTCTCATGCGTTATTTAGCCTCGGATGGGGCACCTAGATTTAGTACTAGGGCATCCATGGGTGCCCTCATCCTCAGTAGCACTTTCCCACCACTTTTTGGGCCTCTTCTAGTCGTTTTTCATCTTTATCTTTATTGTGGTTGGCCTTTTTGGGGTTAATTATAAAATTAGAACAAGAGAACCCTATAAATATAAAGTTATGAGACTATAATGATGGACATAACATCATCTACTACTATCACTCCATCTAGAGTTACATCCATCTATTGTATTGGCATCCACATAGCTCCATCATCAAGGAACAAGCTAGGATATCTACATCACACTTCATAGGGGAGGGATTCTATTCTATTCCATGCACACATTCTATTACATTTTATACATTTATCTATTTCTCATTATTTCACAAAGTATGACTAGCACAAGAGCACCTAGGGCATGACATGCACACACTCACCGGAACTACATTTGGGTCTCAAATGTAGTTCAATGATCAATCTAGTAAGCCCGCTTATGTTATGCAAATGTGAGGTCGATCTGAAACATTCATTTTCATATTTATTATTTTAAGGGTTCGATACTTCCTTTTGGGTCTTTTACAGGTTATTATTCCTCTTGAAATATTTAGAGCATTCGACACAGTAAAGAGAAATTTATGCAACATAGAGCTAAGGATAACAATCATCTCCCAAACCTATGAAGACTAGTTCCATACCTTTTTCCAGACCAAGGTACCTATTTTTCTTACCAGATTCGATCCCCGTGGGTGCTCTAGTCCTTTCCCATGCACTCAGGTCCAGCCACATCACCCACATCTATCCTCTGCAGGACCCCAACACAGTCATTCCTAGTTCTCGATTTTCTATTCATCACCGCAACACAACCCAAAAACATTTGTTATTATTTCAGTTCTTTCATCTTCCATCTTGCACATTAGGGTTTAGTATTTCATTTTATATTTTTCTTAGATCATTAAAATATTTCTTTACTACATTTATTTACTTTAGAGCAGTTGTGTATAGCTTAGCTTAACTACCTTAGCACTACATAGTCAAATTTTAGCTAATTAAAAATAGTTTAGAAAGCCATCACCATTAAATGGAGGGAGGAATGATTTATGCCATCACACAAGGCATGGATATGTTTCTCCCATGTTATTTCTACTATACAAATAGTTATTTTTCATGTTGTATTTTTATACAAAAACATAACCCTATTAGTGTAGTTTTTACAATATTTGTAGAATTTGCTTGCAAACATTCACATGACATCCAAAATTGGTTGAGATTTTCTATATTGGCCTCTGTGAGCATAGGGAAAGTTTTCACCATCAACATTTTGGGGTAAATAGAGAGACGGTAAACAAAGATCTTGCAAGTTAACAGTTTGACAAAATTTCCGGCGAATTCACAAGAAACATGCTCTGAATAACAACTTAGAATTTTGTAGCTTGGAAAATTGTTCAAAATAAGTAAAAATGTCTCTATAATTTAGAATAGAAAGTGCCCTACTTAGGGCATGTTTCATGTGATTTTTTTCGAGGCATATTGCCAAAGTGTTTACTTGCAAAGGATCCATTTACTTTTCTAGCATATATTTCTTCACCCAAAAAAATATTTGAATAAAAATGATTTCCCTATGCTTGCATGGCCTAAGATTACCTATATTTTTCATCCCCTTTATATTTTCCCCATTATAATTGAGATGAGTAATTAAGTATTTCATGGAATGTTTGAACAAAACCATAAGAAACATGCCCTCTACATGATGTTTAAATACAACCAATGTGATTGATATGAGTGGTTTTGAATTTAGAATGGATAGGAAATGAATAAATGTTGTAACTTCTAACCATGCTTAGGTTAATGTCAATGACTATTATGCATCAATAACATAAGTAAACTTTTATTTTACAGTTATATGATGGGAATAAAATAAATATGAAATGAAAGATGTAGGTCATCTTGGCCCTTGCAAGTATAGGGAATATGTTATTATCAAATATATAAGTAAATATTTTTATGAAATCCATTGGACATAATCACAAGAAATATGCCCTAAGCTGGATGTTTAAATACAACGAACATGAGTGGATTTGAGTACTAATTAGCAACCAAATGCATTAATGTAGATAGGTTTAAAATGTGCTTAGGTTATTGTTGAAAAACACACTATGTTTTTCAACAATAACATAACCACATTATTTTTGTTTAATGTATTGTAAGCCATCAACTATTAATTGGGTTTGGGATGGGCATACATGTGTTTTGAATGTTTTTTGATGAGGATCCACACATTTTGTATAGAGATTAGACATGTCCCATTTTTTTGTATTTAAGCATCCTTCTTAGGGCATGTGTCTTGTGATTTTGTTTAGTTTCTTAGGATCTGCTCAGATTTTAAAATACTTTGTATTATACATATAACAATCTTTAATCTCCTAGATTGATCAAGAAAGTTTCTACTATTTAATTAGAGGGAACACAACTCTATTTTCTATGTAGGCTTTCTACAAAAACATTTTGCTATGTAGAATATAAATTTTTGATGTTTACCATATCAATGTATTATCCGACATGTTTGGGGAGTTAAGTCGGTGGATAGAAAAAATATAACCTTAGTTAAAGTGAACCACCTTTTTATGCCTATTGCTCTTAGACTCATGTTAGTATTCTTTTCTGATTAGCCAGAGATGGGTTTTCCATAGGCATACATGTGGTTGTAGCATTTATTGGATGGGGATAGGTGCATTATGGGTATAGAACAAACATCACCGATTTCAAACATCTTTTCACAAAAAGGAATGGGTAAAACTATGACTATTTTGGGTTAAACATGTTTCAAATTATCATTAAATTGCATACCCATACTATCAACAAAAACAAAAATACATGAGAACATTTATGGATTATGTGTGGTGTCGTTGTTGGAGTGGAGTCATCATATCATAACATTTTGCCATGATGATGGATATGTATGTTCCATGCATATATATTATGGTGATGTTATGGGGGTTCCATCATGCTTAGATGGTTCATTTTTTATAGAGTATATCCATCACTAATTTTAAATAGAACCAATGTGAGTGATGTATTAGGTAAATTTCACATATATGTTATTAAGTGCGAATACCTAAAACTCAAAACAAGTAGGGTTTAACGATACATGCACCGATAGTCACAATTTCGGGATGGTCGGATGTCACAGTGGATAAGCGCTCCTCCTTTTTCCCCCATGAAGATCCCTACAATCAAAGACAACTAAACAAGGAATATTAGACAAAATGGGATGATGAGCTGCTCAACAAAGGTCGATTCCAGGAATCCAAAGGGAATTCCTTGGAGGATTTTAGCTTTTTTTTAAACAATCAAGTGAATTAATAATAATGATAAAATGATAAACAATGATAATGATAAAGATGGAGCTAGAATTCAAGGTGGAAAGGCAAGTCATGTTCTGCTTCGTAGGTAGCCCAAGATAAGGTGGTGACTATCTAGAAATCTTAAAAGTAATTATCCCAATAGTCTTCGATTTCTTGTTGGATCGCTTGCAAGAACTCGAGATGGTTCTTGATATCCTCGATGTCGTGTGAATCGATGACGCATAATGTGATCTTGTGGAGGATGTCAAATTTCTCCCACACAAAATGTTGTTGGATGATCGGGAGGTCGTAAATTCTTGTGATTGGGTGTGATTGACCTAGAAAAGTCATCTAAATAAAATACATACTTGTAAGACACAAGGAAATCTAGATATATATGAAAATTTGATAAAAATGCTATGATTGATTAAAAAAGGTGTAGAGAGACAGAAATCGAAGGTGATTCAAAAAGAAATTGTTGACAATTCAAGATAATCTTGGGTGATTCAAAGGAATCATTGTTGATTTAAGATAATCATTAGTGATTCGAGAGGAATTGCTGATGATTAATGTAAAAATATTGATTTTCTCAAAAAATGACAAGTTTAAGAAAGAAAAGATCAAAATTATGCTTTGTAGATGTTATGAGATGCAAGGGACAACAAGATCAAAGATACTTACCTTGCAGTGTAGATAAGCTACATAGCACTCGCAAGTGATGATTAAGATTGATGTGTCGAATGTTGATCTCCTAGGATGATTTTGAAGGCCAAACTGTAAAGATTGATGTGTTGCAGGATTTCAAAGAGGCTTTGATGTTGTTGTCGGTCTTGGTGATCACTGGAGTGGTAGAGTTTTGCTACTTGGTTCAAAACAAGAGATGTAAAAACGTCTGAAATATTTCTAAAGATCCTTGAAACAAGAGTTGAAACTCTTATTTATAATCGCTGGCGATTTTTTAAAATAACCGATGATCCAAAAACTTAGGGAGAACATTTAGAAGTGGTTGAAACCACTTCCTAAATAGGATTTTTAGGTATGGGGATGAGGAAAAATGGTTGGGAAGAGGTTAGGTGAGTTGGGGAGGTTAAGAGGTTGGGATAAAATGGGTTAGGGATGGTTTAGAAATGGTTAGGTGGTTTCAAGGGGTTAAGGTAAATTTAGATGAGTTAAATGTGGTTTACAAGGGGGTAAAAGTTGATTTTATGTGGTGAGAGGAATGAATTAGGTAGTGTTTATAATGTTATGTTTTGATAAATTAATGTGTGTATGAAGGAGTACACAAGTGACGAAAACATGGTGTCTACATTTTCCCATTTTGTTGAGTGGTTTGTGATAGACAAACTGCTAGATAAAAATGGTTTTAGATGGTTTACTTTGTGTTTGGATGGGTGACCCCCTTAAAACTGGGGGTGATTGTGATAAAGTGCAATGATCACTAGTTTGATTGAATTGATTGGATAATTTTGATGTGCATCTTTCATTTTAAGTTTCCCCAAAACGAGGTATAAAAACAAGATGGGTGTTGCCATGGAATCAAGTGATAAGGTAACCAAACGGTTCATGTCCTATAGACGTATGATTTGTAGGAATAAAATATGGTCGTAAAGATGAGTTTCTTGAGACTAGGGAGCCAAGGAGCTCATGTCCTATAGATGTATGGCTTATTAATGTTGAGGTCGTAAAAGGAATCCATGATGGATTACCGGTAGGGATTGGATTTTGACCTAGATGGGGTTGTGTAATTGAGGCATTTGAATAACTAAAATTAAACTAAACTATGAAATTAAACTCACTAGTTAATCTAAATAGGAGGACTAAAACATTGTATAAATGAAACTAAAACAATATGGAACAATTATAATTAATTATTCTAAGTGAAATAAAACCCTAGTATGTAAGATAAGGAAATGAAATGGCTTAGCTAATTCAAAGAGACTGTCGTAGGTTTCCGTAGGTCTAGAAATAAAATCTGGAAGTGCAAACAATCACTCAGAAGTCCTGCGAAGACCAGGATATATAAGATATGAACTAACTGGGGTGCATGGGAAGGTACTAGGGTGCAGATTAGGTGCCTTGGTATCTATAAATGATCAAAATCTGAATTTTGTATGGTCACCAAATGATCCAATACTCTGTCTTCCTGTCACACTAGATTCGCTAGAATACGTCGAATGTGGTGAATAATCAAATGATGACATGCAATACAAAAGGAACTATCAAACCCTAGGAAAAATAAAGATGCAGAATGAATGGGTCGGACTGACCTCAACCGCCAAACTAGTGGCCTTATTACTGAGTGATGCACTACATTTCAGACCCGAATGTAGTTCTGGTGTGTGTGTGCATGTCATTCCCTAGGTGCTCTCATTTCAGTCACACTTTATGAAGTAACGAGCAATAATAACTATAGAAAATGTAATAGCATGTGTGCATGAATAAAATAGAATTCCCCCTATGTTGTGTGTGTTGATGCAGATCTCTTAGCCTTGATGCATGACACTATGTGGATGCAAGTGATGCAATGGATGTAACTCTAGATGGAGTGATAGTAGTATGTGACATTATGACCCTCATTATGGTCTTATAACTTTATATTTATAGGGTTCTTAAGCTTAATTTTGTAATTAACCCCGACATGGCCAACGAGAAAAAGGATAAGGATGAAAAATGACTAGAAAGGCCCCAAAAAGAAGCGGGAAAAGAGAAAGATAGACTGGGTGTCAAAGGTGGGACCAGATGCCCTGGGCCCCAATACGACAGCCAGCCACCCTAATTTGGGGCTGGAATGATGGGGTGGTTTGAAACATGTGGATAAGTATAGAAAAATACGTGGTAATGAAAAAATAAAATATAAGAAAAGTATGGCCAAAATTTGGGATTAATTAGTACTTTATTCACTTGATAACCTTCTAAATAGTAGTATAAGACCGGGCTAAATAATTCCTAAAGTGCATAATTTTGTGTCTACATTTTTCCCCCACTTTATGTTGGTGAGCGGAAAGCTCGGTAACATAAAGTAGATAGAGATGTGTACCTGATATCCATGTAGAGTGTAGAAGAAGACATGCCAATGGACTAGACTCAAGCGTGGAATGACAAAAAGAAAAAATGTGGAGGAGCGTGGATTCTAAAGATGAAAAATGCGCATAAAAAGTGATGAGAGTGAACCTAGGGTGAAATGTGTGTGTAGTTGTTGTTGTGTGTAGTGTACTTGCATGGTTAGTAAAGGCAAGTTCTGTAGTGGTGTGTTGTCATTGTCATTGTCATTTGTCACTGTGTTGTTGTCCCTAATTTTATTAATTTTTCTCATAGGTTCGGACTTGCAAGGAGAAAAATCAATTAGTTAAATATGTATGTATGTAAAAATGCTATGTAAAATATGCATGTATATAGAAATGTGTAAAGTACACAAATGTAAAATACGCTGAAATAAAAGTGTAAATGGAACATGTGCACCTGATCCATGTCAAGAGAAAGGGTGTAGAAGGATATCCTATATTGCTGCAAGTTTTTGGGTGATCTCACACCACCCTAGCTAAAGAAGTATAGGGAGGAAATGTGTTGTATCCTCCAACCTTTAACCACTTCTATTGAAATGTGTGAAGAGATCTTTGTACTGTCCTCATTTTTTTGGCTATCTGATGTTGCTTGGACAAAGTAGTGTAGAGAGGCACACCCACTATAATCTCCAATCTTGTAACTGCTCCGTAGAATTGCCAAAGGACACCATGTCATGTAGAGGCCATTGTGTATGGAGTTCATAGATTGGTCTAAACTCACTCGTTGTATGTAAACCCACAATGCCAAGGGTAGAAATTACATTGTATTGAACCAATGTAAATATGTTATGTTAGTATAAAAACCCTCAACTATGCCCCCTCTTTGGGGGCATATGCAACGTTGATGAAAGGAGAATGCAGGCCCAAAAGAGGACCAACCACATTCTAACCTATAAAACTCCGCCATGTAGGGGGAAAGGGAAAACCTTGGTAGATACCAAGGCACACACAAAAGGGGATGACTAGCCAAACAAGTGTTATTCTAAAAACACATGCATGCAATAAGACAAGTGTAAAATATCAGACAATATAAGAAATACAAACAAAAGTAGTGTAACACGCAAGAAAAAAGTAGACCACACAAAGCGGGTTGCAAACATGGGACATCACTCACGATGTCACAAGACACGCAAGGCCATCATGGCTGCAAACAAAATACAAATGTGTGCACACAAGAAAAGGGCAAATCCCGCATATAATGACAAATAAAGAAGAAAAGTAAAAACAAAAAAGTAGTCATGGAAACATGTAATCCTGCAAAACAAGTGTTGCACATGGAACACCCATTAGAATGTTAGAGTGATAACCAATATGTCAAAATGTATATGAAAAAGTATTATAAGATTCTAAGTACAAAATGAAACAATAACACTTGGATAAGATGAAAGTGGATTCCCCCAACAACCGGTATAAGAAGGGTAGAAAGTGAGGATCCATGATGCATGAAGAATCCTATATCTACAATCACACTAAACAAAGACATGAACACACATGTGTGTATGATAATGACATATAAGAAAGCAATAAAACATGTATAATAAAGTGAGCATGAAAAACACTAGTAAGAAAAATTAAATTCCCCCAAGACCATGCAATATGTTGTGGATGGATGGAATGGAATGCAAGATGGAATGATAGGACCAATGTGCCCTCAAGTGGATGGAATTTGTATGCAGTGAGGCTCATTTTTTTTCCCCCAAAGGTATTCAAGAATGAACCGTAAACAAGAGTGCGTCACCGGGAAATGGTTGATTAGTTTTGGTTTTGTCTAGTGCACTATGAGGAGTGTGTATATGTAATGGTGATGAAATGTGACATGTGGAGAGATGTGCGTGAACCCTATAGCCAAAGCGTATATCACAACTTAAATGGATGAGTGATGATTTATCCCTAAGTGTATATCACTATAGAATGATTGTATGGGGATGATACATATGGAAAGATGTACATGAACCCTATAGCCTAAGCATATACCACAACTTGTTGAATGGATGAGTGATGATTTATCCCTAAGCGTATATCACTATAAGATGAAAGGATGAAGATGGGTGATGATGTAGCCTAAATCGTATGTCACTATAAGATGGAAGGAGGGAGTGGTGATGTACCCTAAGGTGTATGCCACTATAAGATGAGAATGGGGGTGGTGATTTATCCTAAAGCATATACCACGACAAGATAATAAAATATGTGACAATTTAACCTAAGGTGTATGTCACTAACGCTGGAAATGTCTTGTAAGAAATATATTGTAGAGGGGTATGTTGCATGATGAGTGTAAGGTCCATTTGATTGTAAACCCTCGAATTTGAGTATGGACCGAGGAACTAAAGTGTGTCATAAGGTGGTGAGTGCAGCGTGTAGAAAAAAAATGTAGTATATAAACAACCAAGTGATGAAGATGGTATGTAAATTCATAGTGTGGGAAATGCAATGTAGGATGTGTAGCATGTATAGGATACCTAAAGGGTGTAATGTAATAATAAGTGTATATAGAAATGGAATATGTAAAGATGATAGATGGAACTAGACCCATATATAATGGAATCTAGTGTAGTATGTAGAATGTATATGGTGGATAGATGTGCTATGTGAATCATACAATGTAGGAAATGTAGGGTGTGTAGACCATGTAAGGTGTGGTGATAGGTGTAAATAGAATATGTAGTGATGATATGTAAAGATAAACCCATATATAATGTAACCTAGCATAAATGTAGGATGGACGAGAGAGATGTAAAACTAGATGCAAATGATATGACGACTAGTGTAGTATGTATAAGCTAGATGATGTATAAATGACTACTAGATGAGGGATGTATAGGATAATGTAGGATGTAGGCTATGTGTAGAAATGATGTAGGATGTGTGGTGTATGTGATAGAATGTAAGTGTGTAGAACCTATAGTTCAATGCATGGGGTTCATGTAATTACAATCCCTCAATAGTCCAGTGTGAACCAAGCACGCGAGTGCATCATCGGGTAATGAGGGTGTTTTGATATGTAAATAAGTGATAGATGTAATAATGCTAACATATGGGGAGGGGGTAAATATGTAATGTGATATGCCCCCATTGGTAGTGAGTGTAGGGAACTAGGTGAACTTATCAAGGAGATTGTCGTCCTCTGGATCAAAGTCAAATGGATCGGGATTGGCGACGTGGTAAGCTATAGTATGAGGTTGATCATGTAATGAGCTGGTAAGATGTAGATGATACATGCCCATAGCGTATTCTTCGTCAGTGAATGGAGGAGTCGAGACAACCATGTGCGTACCATCGAGTGAGGTTATGCGAGTAGCCAAGAAAGGAACTATTGCAAATGAAAACACGACCAAAAGGCATAGGAAATGAAATATTGGTGTGACTAGGGTCTAAGGTGCCTCTAATGTAAGTGATCCAAGAGTCCTCTAATGTGAGTAGAGAAGAACAAGGGGTACGTGGTAGATAGACTAAAATATCAAAGACACGCAAGCCATAAGCGGAAGTGATAGTGACAAAACCATAATATAGATGAGAAGCATGAGTAGAAGGTTGTAGGTCCTCAAAAGTAAATCCAAGACGAGCTAGACCATCGGAGAACAAATGGTTTCATCGCATGTGGGGTCAAACAAAACATGTTCCCAATAAGAGTTATGAATGAAAAGTGTGCAAGTGAAAAGTGGGCATGGAAAAGTAGGAGGTGTACTAGGATGTGGATATGATAGATCAATGTCCATAAACGGGATGACTTACTGAGGAAGAATCATAGTAGTGGAAGTAGATGGTGGCACAAAAGGAACAACATCAATCACAAAAATAGTACCATCAAGTGGTGGTAGATGTGGTTTCTCATCCATAGGTTGGGGGTCATTGGTAGTGTTGATACATGGAGTGGGAAGACTAGTGTTGGGAGCACGGTCGCAATACTGAAATGGGTCATGGTCACGAAAAACGGTATACTCCATGCCCTCATGTAGGAACTTAACATAGTTATGGATAGTAGAGGTGACAACCCACATGGCATGCAGCCATGGTCGACCAAGTAGACAATTGTAAGAAACGGGAAATCCATAACAAAGAAGATTGTATTGACAATTTTAGGACCAACAGTGAGGGGTAGTGTGATGTGACCAAGACATGGACGGGTGGAACCATCATAAGCACATAGTGAAATACAAGAGGGATTAATGTCACGATCAGTGAGGCCTAAAGCTTTAAGAAAAGGCATGGTACACAAATTAAGCTCAGATCCATTGTCAATCAAATTTCTCTTAATAAAAACATTATAAATGTGAGAGATGATATGAAAAGGTGGATCATTGTCAAAAGTGGTGCAGGCATGATGAGGAGTAGATGGGAAAGTAATGTGCTAAGAGAAAGCATCCACAAAAGTATTGTAGACTATATCTGGATGAGTGTCATCAGGAATATGAGTAGTGATTAAAAGATAGACAATATTAGTGCATAATTCAGGTGAAGAAGCAAAAATTCATGAATGAAAACAACCATGATGAAGGATACCTAAGGCCAATGGGATTGGAAGAATGGTCGGGTTCACTAAAATGATTAACTAAAATTAAACTAAACTATGAAAGTATAGTCACTAGTTAATCTAAATAGGAGGACTAAAACACTATATAAATGAAACTAAAACAATATGGAATAATTGTAATTAATTATTTTAAGTGAAATAAAACCCTAAGTATGCAAGAGAAGGAAAGGAAATGGCTTAACTGATTCGAAGAGATTATCGTAGGTTGTTGTAAGGCTAGAAATAAAATATGGAAGTGTAGATGATCACTCAAAAATCTTGAAAACTAGGTATGGAAGATCTAAACTGACTGGGGTGCCTAGGAAGGTACTAGGGCACCCCGAGGTGCCCTGGTCTGTAGATTAGGCGCCACGGTCTTTATAAATTCTTGAAATCTAAATTTTGTATGGTTATAAGATGATCTCATTACCTTGTCTATCTATCAAACCAGATTTGCTGGACTGTACCGAATGTGGTGAATAATGAAATGACGACTGCAATCCAAAAAGAACTATCAAACACTAGGAAAAATAAAGATGTATAATGAATGGGTCAAACTAACCTCAACCGCCAAACTAGTGGTCTTATCACTGAGCACTACACTACATTTCAAACCCGGATGTAGTTATGGTGTGTGTGTGCATGTTGTGCCCTAGGTTCTCTCATGTCAGTCACACTTTGTGAAGTAGTGAGCAATAATAACTATAGAAAATGTAATAACATGTGTGTATGGAATATAATAGAATCCCTCCCCCTATGTTTTGTGTGTTGATGCAGATCTCCTAGCCTTGATGCATGGAACTATGTGGATGCAAGTGATGCAATGGATGCAACTCTAGATGGAGTGATAGTAGTATGTGACGCTAAGACCCTCATTATGGTCTTATAACTTTATATTTATAGGGTTCTCAAGATTAATTTCATAATTAACCCCGACATGGCCGACTGAGAAAAGGATAAGGATGAAAAATGGCTAGAAAGGCCCCAAAAGAAGTGGGAAAAGAGAAACATAGACCAAGGTGCCTAAGGTGGGACCAGGGCACCCCAAGACGCCCCAGTATAGGCCTGGGTGCCCTAATTTTGGGCTAGAATGATGGGGCAGTTGCGAAACAGGTGGATAAGTATAGAAAAATACGTGGGAATGACGAAATAAAATATAAGAAAAATATGGCCAAAAGGTGGGATTAATTAGTACTTTATTCACTTGAGAACCTTCTAAATAGTAGTATAAGACCAAGCTAAATAATGCCTAAAGTGCATGATTTTGTGTCTACAACAGTTTTAAAATGGATTGGTTGGTTGTAACGGATTTAAGGCCCTCAAAATGGGAAACATGTTGGATAAATGTGCCACTTGGATGAGTATGAGAGTGTTTCAAAGATCTTTGCTATTGTAAAGTGTGTTTTTATGATTAAGGAAAAGTGTGGGTGATTCAAGGAAGTTGCGGGCAATTTAAGGCAATTTACGGTGATTATGGAAATCGTCGACGATTATACAAATCATCACCGATTCCATGGAAGGAAAATTAGTGCCCTATAAATGGTCAGATTTACCATGGTAAATTCATTTTTACTGTGTGAATTAAGAAAACTAGAGCTCGATCTAGTGATTTTTGAGAGATAAGTGAGAGATGGAGGCTGTAGGAGGATCGAGGAGGCAAAGGAGGCCCACCCAAGGAGGTAAGTACCCTTTTTTATGTTTTTGTGTGTTTTTAGCTATTTTTAAATTTTATTTCTAGGCCCATACCAGGAAAATTTGTTGAGATGTCGGAATCATTGGTGATTTTGGTAAATCACTTGCGATTAGGGTGAAACATCAGTGATTGTAGTGAATCGCTGGTAATTGTTGTTCTTTTTGTTGTTTTTGTAATTTTGATGAAAGTTTGATTAAACAACTTTCTAATGGATGTTTTATGTTTTATGGATGTAGGCAAGGGATAAGTTAACTATTCGGACATAATTCCTTTGATCCTACAGGATGTGCGGGCTTCTTTATCGGATAATGATCGGTATCATGGAGGATGTAGGCTTGGGTGTGATGCATCATTATAAATAGATCCATAAGAAGCAGGGGTTATTGTTTACATTATTGGAGAGATGGGATCTTGTGACATGTATATTTTGGTTGGACCGACGGTGAGAAGACTATCACCCTAGAGGATGTGCACATGATTATGAGTCTACCTATGCAGGGAGAGGGGATTTATTTGATTGATGAGACAAAGAGGCCTCTCATGTGATGAGGAGGTTATATGGTGGTGATGATAATGGTGTGCATTTTTTCATTGGGTGGATTCTCATACGGGGCTTTATATGCTCCGAGAGACAGGGTCACACCTTGATGACCTTGATTATGATAGGTACACTTTTCCCTACTCCACCGGGAGTTAGTTTCTAAGGATGATGACAGTGTGGTGGCTGATATATGGAGCGAGAGGAATGTCTTTTTATGGGCCCCGTGTATTAATTTCTCGAGACCTACGAGAGTTACAAGTGTGGAGGATCAAGAAGAGGTTTGGGGTCGATGTTGGTTTTCTATTACAAAGTGGCTTGACCTAGAGGTTGTCTATGGGGAGGCCTAGCGATTGGAGGGGACAACTGGATTTTTATGATGACAATCAAATAGGGAAAGGTACGGCCGAGTGTGAGATGAAGTGCACTATCAACAACTCCTAGCTGGTTTACGTGGTTGGTAATGTGAGATGTTATCCAATTTTCCCCTCAAGTGAAATCAGAAAAACATGACTATGTACGAGAAAATGGAGGGATCGTTTCAGCCATAGGAGCTCACATTTTGGGCTCAATATGAGAAAATTGAAGTGATGTGGAAGAATTTGGATTTGGCAAGAAAAAAATCTGAATCGACGGGCTCATCGGAAGGACATCAAAGTTTGAAATTTAGACTTCAGACATTTGGGATTTCGAGTTGGTAGCAAGGTTGAGCGGTGAAAATGCCATGTGGGGAGAAAAAGAAGTTCAAAACCCAAAATCCAAAATTATAACTTTGGGCTTTCAGATTTCAGAGGTTTCATGTGCTAGGGGATGAAAATACCCAAATCCTGAAATCATGAAACTGAACCCCAAATCTAGAAACTCGAACCCTTGAAATCCTAAAACCAGAACCCCCTAAAACCCTGAAACCTGAACCCCTGAAATCCTGAAACCCAAACCCCAAAAACACAAAGGTCTAAAACCCAAAGTTTGAATTTCAAACTTCGGGTTTTTGGTATTTTGGAACATTTTGACGGGCTAACCAAGTGAACAATGCCGCATAAAATGTGCTCGGATTTAGAACTCCGAAGTCCAAATTTCAAACTTCGGAGGTTCAACAGTTCAAAGCTCTCGAGCCACTCACCTAATGAACCGTAACGATAATCTCCGAAGCTCCGAAGCTCCGAATGCTTTGAAAGTTTGAAATTTTAGATTTCGGAGGGTGTGACATAGGTTTGGAGTCCGAAAAGGCAGATTAACCACTTGCATTTATCGCAGTATGGCACCCTCATCTTTAAATGGCCATAATGTTTTACTAGGTGCTCAAATTTACACAAAATATGACTTTTAGAAATCTCTTAGTGTCCTCTACACAACAGTTAGACTAAGTATTTCAAAATGAGGAAATACAATCTGTCATTTTAGAGGAATGTTTCTAGATTTCTCACCTACCAAAATGATGAAGATATGGGCTTCCTTTCTTCTCCAACAAGGAAAATTACATGGAGGTATGGGTTTTGCAATGGCACCCATCATTGTTGCAGAAGTGATTTTAATGCATTTTTGGGTGGTTAAAGCAATATTTTGAATTCCTTCTCTCTCCCTTTCTCTCATTCTTCCTATATATTGTAAGGAGGGGCTCATTTCAAAAGGTTGGACACCTTGTATATGCCCCTCCCTTCTTTCTTGTCTATAAGAGATTTGTGGAGATTCCAAACCTCCCTAGACATTGTAATGCAAAATATGTGCCTTTGAGCTTGAGTGTGGTGTATTGTATCAATTTTGGGAGCAATATAAATAGATTCGTGGATGTTCTAAACACCCTTTTGTGTTTTTTTGCAACTCTTCTAGTCTTTCATCACATGCAAATTATTGTGCACTTTATTGTGTTTTCATTGCAAGATTCTAGTTGTGTTGTGTTTATTGTGCAGGTTGTCTAACACTCCTTCTTGGTGCATCACCTTCCCTTAGAGTAGGTTTTATTTTCATGCATTTTTCTCTATCTTTTTCTCCTTGGAAATATTAGATTAGGGTTAGATTTATAACTCTCTACACTTTGGAGTAGTTGACACTAGGATATGACATGAAGTCGACCTTCTCTAGAGGGTTATCCCGATTGCAAAGTCCCACACTTTGGGATAACTCCATGTTTGAAAATCACATTGACTACCTCAACCATTCACTTGCAAGCAATCGGGGTATTGTGATTTCAGCATAACATCGAGATAGAGATCATTTATTTGTGTTTCAGAACTTATAAGCCTGCCACAAACACATATAATGCCTATACTCTATGGAGCGCGCACATGTATTAACACATACATGTTCCCTTAATTAAGAACCTAAACCAAGATTTAATAGGTTTGGTATTTATTTGGTTTCTCAAACCTATGCCTTGGACTTGTAACAACACAACAACCTACATGTTTTTTACAAAATATGCAAAAACTCACCTTTCACCATGATAAATCCTACAAAAATGATTGATATCTTTCTTAAAAATTTGCCTACAATGTCAAGAAAACTATCATATTTCTAATATAGTATTTTTATAGTTTTCTGATTATTCTAAGGTTTCCATTTATATTTATTTCAAACTATGTCTTTTATACCTCTATTTTTAGTGATTGTAAATGCTTATCTTTTGTCATGTATCTTTTTTTCACTTCTCCAAATTGAAAAAAAAATATACACAACCCTAAATTAGGAATAATTCTATACATATTCAAAATTATAATTCTAATTTTTAACTTATTTTAGGTAGTTAAGGGGGCATGGTCGGCTATCTATTATTTTTAATTTTCAAAATCTTTGTACTTGAAAAATCATAAAAATAAATACTCACTAAAAATATATAAAAAAATTCTATCCCAAACTAGATGCTCCTATCTATCTTTCTACCAAAGGGTTTTCAAAAATACTAAATAGTGCTAAAAAGGCGGGGCGGGGAAGGTGGGGCGGAGAGAAGGGAGGGTGGAAGATCAACTGCCTACTATAATTTTTAACAAAAATATGAGCACTGTTGACATTTTAGATATTTAACCCATTTACACCTAACCATTTAAAAATAGTAGTTTAGAAACTAGACTTGAAATGCTACAATTCACGTTCTTATAACATCTTCAAATTTTGAGTGTAACTATCTCAAATAACTCGTACAAGTTGAAGTTTTTTATTTTTTAGAAAAAAGTGTCCACTTAAGACTCCCTTTTGCCCTCTCATTTCTATGCACTTACCCATTATTGGTTTTCTGATACATACATTGATTTATTATCAATATACCTCTTTTGATTTAATGTGTTTATGTCTTCATTTTTTTGAGTTTTCTAAATTTGTATTTTTTAGTAAAGTTTGAAATATTTTGAATATTGTTTTTTATTGTTAAGTTAATATGAAACTTGCTGGAAAACACAGTAACTGACATCAATTATGGAGGGACCGACATCAGTCACCTATGACCGACATCAATCAGGCAAGGAGGAACCGACATTGGTTAGGGCTAATTGACGTCGGTTACATGTGTGGGAGTGTTTTATTTAACTCTCGGGAATTAGATCTATTTTTAGTATTAAAGTAGATCTATTGATTGTAATTACATGGCTAAGTGCCCTAAGTTTGTATACACCTATATAAGCATGAAAGCTAGGGTTTAGAAGTAAGAATTAAGAACTTGCAAAAGTTGATGATTATTGTGAGAATAATTATGAGAGAGAAAATTCTTGGAGAAGAAGCAAAAGCTTGAGTGAAAGAAAGTATTGTACATTTGAGAGGTGTGAAAGATTGTAAATCTTCATTGTATATCTTGTCAAAGCTTTGGATAATATATTGGCTTGTTTCTTGGTGGATGTAGCCCACACTGGGTGAACCATGTTAAATCTAGTGTTCATTTATATCTCTTGTTTTGTATAATTCTTTTGGTAGAATATTCAATTTTATTTTCATGTATGCTTAGATATGTTATATTATCTCGTATAACAACCAAAAGTGTGCTAACCCCAACAAACGGTATCGTAGCTTTGTTTGAGGGTTTTGTGTATTGACATATTTACTCACAGAGGGTTTTCTGATTGAGTGGGAGCTACAAAAATGGCAAAAGAAAACAAATACAAGGTAGAGAAGTTTGGCAGCCAAAATTATAAATTATGGAAGATGCAGATTGAGGATTATCTATATCAAAGAGATTTGTATTTACCATTGGATGAGAAGTCTAGACCTATGAAGATGACTGATGAAGAATGAAATATTCTTGACATAAAGGCTTTGGGATCTATAAGATTGAGCTGACAGATCCGTGGCTTCCAATATTATAGAAGCGACTTCTACGGTAGGGTTAATGAAATCTCTTGCTAATTTATATGAAAAACCTAGTGCTTTAAATAAAGTTTATTTGATGAAGAAACTATTTAGTTCTAAGATGTATGAAGGTGGATCTGCATCTAGTCATTTGAATGATTTCAGATCTATTGTAAATCAATTAAAATTGATTGATATACCATTTGATGATGAAGTGAAAGAACTTTTATTCTTATGTTCTTTTCCTGATAGTTGGGATAACTTGGTAATGGTGTTAGTAATACAACATCTGCTAATAATATTTTGAAGTTTGATGATGTGGTTAGTATAATCTTGAATGAAGAAATTTGTAGAAGAGTACAGAGGAATCATCATCTAGGAATGATTTGAATGTAGAAAGGGGGTAGGTAAAAGGAGAGATCCAAGAGTAAGAGTAATGGGAAATCAAATTCAAGGGATAGCAGATCTAAATCCAGAGGTAAGGGAATTACTTGTTGGAAATGTGGAAAGAAAGGACATGTAAAGAAATATTTTTGGTCAAAGGATAAAGAGAACCAACAACCAGACAAAGGTAAAGAAGCAAATCTTGCTACATTAGAGGTAATGCAAGATGCTCTTATTCTTTCTTTAGATAATAGAATTGAATCATGGGTTTTAGATTCAAGAGCTTCTTTCCATGCAACCCCTAATAAGGGTTATTTCAGAAATTATGTCCAGGGAAATTTTGGGCATGTTTATTTGGGTGATGATGAACCTTGCAATATTACTAGTAAAGGGGAAGTTCATCTAAAATTACAAAATGGAAATACATGGGTATTGAAAGATGTGAGGCATGTGCCAAGCCTCAAGAGGAATCTTATTTCTACAGGGAACTAGGTGAATCTGGTTACATGGTTACATTCACAACAGACTCTTGGAAAGTCACCAAGGGTGTTTTTGTGGTAAAAGAGGTAAGAAGGTAGGAACGTTATATTTATCTACATGTGTTATTGATTCCTTTTCGCATTATCTACTTCAGATTCGATGCATGCATGTGGCATAAACCGGTGGTCAGGGCCATATGAGTCAAAAAGGAATGCAGATATTAAAGGCTAAGGGTAAGTTATCAAATTTGAAAAATTTAGATCTTGATTTTTGTGAGCATTTTATCTTTGGAAAACAAAAGAGAGTGAGATTTCTCAAAGTTGGGGAAACTAAGAAGGAGAAAAATTGGAGCTTGTACACTTAGATGTGTGGGGACCAACTCAGGTAGCTTCTCATGGAGGATCCCAATTATTATGTTACTTTCATTGATGATGCTACAAGAAAGGTATGGGTTTATTGTATTAAACATAAATATGATGTTTTTGAGAATTTTAAAAGATGGAAAGCCCTTGTTGAGAATGAATCAAATTCAAAGTTAAAGTTCCTTAGATCTGACAATGGTGGTGAATATTGTAGCAAGACTTTCAATGATTATTGTTTAGTGAATGGGATATGTAGAGAAAGAATGGTTCCAAGAACACCACAGGAGAATGGTGTTGCAAAAAGAATGAACATAAATCATGGAACGTGCTAGAAGTATGAGGATACATTTTGGATTGCCTTTGCAGTTTTGGGAAAAAGTAGTTGATACAACGGTTTATTTGATTAATCATGGGCCTTCAAGTTCACTAGATGGAGGAATACCAGAGAAGCTTGGACCGAAAAGAGGTAGATATTTCTTTTCTTAAAGTTTTTGGTTCAGAAGCTTTTGTGCATATTGATAAGGAAAATAGGAAAAAGTTGGATGCAAAATCCAAGAGATGCACTTTCATTGGTTATGGATCTGTGATTTTGGATTCCATTTTTGGGATTTAGAAAATTCTAAAATTATTAGGATTCGTGATATTGAATGGAATGAAAATAGAATGTATAGGGATCAAATTTTGGTACCCAAGGATGAACCAATTGAGAAGTTTGTGAATGAAAATGAACTCTCAAATTTAAAAGTAATACCGAACAAGGTTACATAAGAATCCAATGTCGGTTGACTCTTGAACGACATCGGTCAAAAGAACTTATAGCATCGCTTAACAAGATACAAACCCACATCGCTTAGCATAATCAACATCGGTTACAAGTGACCGGTGTTGGTCACTGATAGATTTGGATACAAATGTCCAGGAGGTCCAAATGAGCCTCCAGTACCCCAAACTCCCGAGAAGGTCACAAAGGGTAAGTAAACCTCCAAAAATATTTACACCTTCTCTATTTTATTTATTATTGACTGATAATGGTGAACCATAAAGTTTTGAAGAAGCAATGTAGGATAAGACCCACGTCCAATGGGAGCATGGCATGGATGAGGAGATGGACCTTGGAACATAAACCAGACTTGGGATTTGGTTAAGTTACTAGCAGGTAAGAGGACATTGTAGAACAAGTGGGTTTACATGATCAAGGAAGAAGAGGGTGGACAAAAAAGGTACAAGGAAAGGCTTATAGTAAAGGGATTTACACAGAAAACAAGTATTGACTTTGGTGAAATATTTTCTCCTATTATAAAATGACTTCTATTCATACTATATTGAGTTTAGTTGCAGTAGAGAGATTTACATTTAGAGCAACTAGATGTGAAGATGGATTTCCTTCATGGTGATTTGGATGAAGATATTTATATGCAACAACCACTTGGGTATGAAGTCAAGGGTAAGGAGAAATTAGTGTGCAGGTTGAAAAAGAGCCTATATGGGCTCAAGCAAGCTCCAAGGCAATGGTACATGAGGTTTGATAGTTTTATGCATGAGCATGGTTACTTGAGATGTGAATCTATTGTGTTTATTTCAAGAAGCTTGAAAATGGGAGCTATATTATTTTGTTATTGTATGTGGATGATATGCTTATTGTAGGATCTAGTATGCAGGACATTGGTGAGCTTAAGGGAAAGCTAGCTCACACATTTGCTATGAAGGATTTAGGAGCTGCAAAAAAATCTTAGCATGCAAATACATAGAGATAGGAAGAACAAGAAATTGTATTTGTCTCAGGAGGATTATATCTACAGGGTGTTAGAAAGGTTCAAGATGCATAATGCAAAACCTGTTAGTACACCTATGGTTGACACTTCAAATTGAGCAAATATCAGTGTCCTTCATCACATGAGGAGGTCAAAATACATGACATGAGTGCCATATGCTTCAAGAATTTGGGAGTCTCATGTATGTTATGGTTTGTACTAGACTAGACATTACACAGTAGTGGGAGTTGTGAGTAGATATATGGCTAATCTAGGTAAAGAGCATTGGAAAGTAGTCCAATGGATACTCAAGTATTTGAAAGGGACATCTAGCATGTAGTTATGCTATGGAGGTTCGATATTTCATTATGTGGCTATGTTGATTCAGATATGGTTGGAGATCTGGATGGTAGGAGGAGCACTACTTGATATATTTTCATAGTAGGTGGGATGAAAGTTAGTTGGATTTCAAGATTGCAGAAGGTTATGGCTTTTTATACTACAAAGGTAGAGTATGTTGCAGCTACAGAGGCTAGCAAGGAGATGATATGGATGAGTAGGTTCATGAAAGAGTTGGGAAAGGAGACAAGATGATTACAAATTTTTCAATGACATGAAAGAGTGTAATTCATTTGGCAAAGAACTCAACATTTCATTCAAGAATGAAACACATTCAATTGAGGTATCACTTCATACGACAAGTATTGAGGATGGGCAAAGTTGAATCTGGAAAAGATTCATACGAGTGAAAACCTTGCGGATATGCTAACGAAGCCATTATTAAAAGGAGAAGTTGGAGCTACACTCCACTTATGTTGGTCTTCGAGTTTGAGACTTGAAGAGGAAGAAACAAAGCTAAGGAAGGATCCAAGAATGATGTTGTACAAGTATGGTGCAGTAATTAATCTCCAAGTGGGAGATTGTTGAGTTGTGGAGCTCAATTACTTCGGATTAGCATGCAATATGAAACTTGCTAGAAAACACAATAATCGACATCGTTATGGAGGGACCGGCATCGGTCACCTATGACCGACATCGGTTAGGAAAGGAGGAACTAACATCGGTTAGGGCTAACCGACATTGATTACCTGTGTGGGAGTGTTTTATTTAACTCTCGGAATTAGATCTATTTTTAGCATTAAAGAAATCTATTGATTGTAATTACATGGCTAAGTTCCTAAGTTTATATACACCTATATAAGCATGAAAGCTAGGGTTTAGAAGTAAGAATTAAGAAGAACTTGTAAAAGTTGATGATTATTGTGAGAATAATTATGAGAGAGAGAATTCTTGGAGAAGAAGCAAAAGCTTGAGTGAAAGAAAGTACTGTACATTTGAGAGGTGTGGAAGATTGTAAATCTTCATTGTATATCTTTTCAAATATTTGGATAATATTGGCTTGCTTTCTTGGTGGATGTAGCCCACACTCGGGTGAACCACATTAAATCAGTGTTATTTATATCTCTTGTTTTGTATAATTCTTCTAGTAGAATATCCAGTTTTATTTGCATGTATGCTTAGACCTGATATATTATCTGTACAATTGGTGTGCTAACCCCAACAAAGCAAAAGATAAGAATGCACAAATGATGTGCCCTCCGATACACAACGCAACTATTGGTATCAAAGCTAGATGATACACAACACAATTGGTGTCGATTAGAGTTGATAAATCGAGCACGAAGTTTTGCTCTCGGACACGCAACAAAAGAATTAGTATAAGAGAAGAGAAGAGTATTGGTTGCGAGGATTGGATGCAAAGTTGCAGAGTTGAGTGAAAAGTTGAAAATTAACTCGCACAAGGTCAAAGTTCTTGGGATTAAGTCTTCCTCTACGATATGCAACGTAGACAAGCATATTAGCGTGAGATCGAAGTATGAGTTCACTTACAAAGTGGTGCTTTTTGATACGCAACACAACAAATCGTATCAAAGATGAGCTCCTGAAACATTGGAGTCCCATATTGAGCCGAAAGTTGGTATTGGCACAAGTTATGCTTAAATGGACGTAGCATGTTAGGATTTAGCATGATTACAAAGTTACATTGATACATAGCATTCTCGATGGAGTTGGATTTGGAGAGTAGAGTGTAAACCAACATGGAGAGTTGGCTAAGGAGATTCCCATGACAATGTCGAGGATTTTATTGAAGAATAAGTTAACAGACAAGGATTCAATGAAATCAATGTGTTGGTGATCGGATGGACGAGACACTAATGAAGTTGGGCCAAGTAGAATAAAGTTGTTCAATGTAGAAGTAGATTGGTGTGTGTAATTCAATCAACATTAGGTTGAAGTGCCCAATGGAATGTGCAGGATGAGAAAATTCATCGTGATGTGGGATTTGGTTATAGAAATAATTTGATCAAGAGGTTTAGGTCTTAAGGCAACCGGTAATCAACATGTTGGTGGCTAGATAGTGGGACACCAATGTGTAACTCGATCAAGAGGAGTAGTGCATTCCAATTATGGAGAAAGACCGGTGTAGGGCCAAGCAGCGGCCTCGGATCAATGTGATCCAATGGAGTATCATGGCTAAGTGGAACTACATTGATGTCATAGTGCAATGAATGAAGTCCATGAACTTTCTCGAGAGAAGAGCTAAGGCTGATGAGGAAGTATTTATTTAGTTGAGATGGAGTCATCATGATGTTCGATGATGCGGAGTGTAAAGGGTTGGTGCTTGCGCAATGCAAAAAGGCTAGTGTAGGTTGATAGAGACTTTGTGGGAGAATAAGGTTAGTGTTGATCAGAACTCAGAATGTGGAGGAGAAGAAAGGGAAGCATACAAAGGTGGGACTAGAGAACATCACCAAGGTGGATAGTTCAAGAGACGCGAATGATGCGAAATAACTCCAACACAAAGAAGAGTGAAGGGATAACACTTGGTACAATTCATATTGTAGTGTGGTGCACAAATAACTCGAAAACTCAATGCAGTGTGCGAAGCACTAAGTAGTGTAACGAATCCATAGAAGTTTTAGACAAAAATTGTGTATTGAAGATGGATGAATGTTGGATGCAGTGAAGTGATATCAAGTTGATACTCAAGCCATGAAGTGGAAAAATTTCTCTCCCATGGAAAAATTAGAGTTTTGATTTTGCAAAACCTCATAAATTTAAGAGTTTTCAGCAAAGTGGAAGTTGGTCCATTTCCATGAAGAAAGCAATGTGATGTTTTGGAAGCATTGGTTGGTCAAAAATGATGTTGAGTAGATCAGCTAGGATGCGGTGAAATGAGGTATTCATGGTGAAGATTATGCGGAAAGATCAACATTAGAGGCATGGAAGTGGTATGGTGTTGGTGGAAGTGTTGAACAAGGGAAACATTGTGGTGAAGTTTTTTTGAAGTAGTCCCCTAGATCAAGTGGATAATTTCATGATGTGGGTGGAAGCATGGTATGACCAGATTCTAGTGGCGGTGAAAAACCTTGCGGTGGTTATATTCAAGCAACGTGGATATTGTTGGTGGTTCTCCAAGTTAATCATATTTTGTTGTGGAATAAGGGCTCAAAGCATAACATGGAAGCTTGTGCAACATGCATAATTCCTAAGTGGTGATAGGAATTGAAGAAGGGCACCCCATCAAGTATTGATTTATATGTTTGGTGAAGGTAGTTCGGAGTAGAGAGAGCTATAACAACATAAGTGTTGAATGATTTGGCATTTTTGGTCTTGAATAGAGGGTGTGGGAGTAACGAGATGTTGAAGAAGCTAAGTTGTGTCATGTCAATGGTGGTCGATGTGTTTGATGTGCATTTGCATGTGTGGAGTGCATTTATAGCTCGTCCCGAAGCTTGATTATGGACCCATTTGCGTAGGTAGCATAATCTACTAATGACGCCAAGGGTAGAGTGGGGGAGAATGTAAGGGGTGGTTTGATAAGTGACCACCTCCCTAGGATGGGCGTACACCATCTCGAGCACGATAGTGCACGATGCGCTATCCGGAGGTTGAGTTGGCTCTCGGTTGAGGTAGATGAATGGCTATGTGCATCATGGTGTTCATAACCTCGTGCACATTAGCACTCGAGAGATGCGTTGGGTGAGTTGGGTGAGTGGGCGAGTTGGTTCGAAATTATAGAGTTGGGTGATGTAGTGTAAGGCATCGAAACATAAGCAACACAATGCAACACAAAGGCAACACAACGTAGAGATCAACAGTGTGAGTCAAGGTGGGCTCTTCAATGGTGCAACATTTGGGGACTAGTTAGTGTGTAAGAGTTGTGCATGGAGAATTAGATAGACCATAAGATGAGCCCAAGGAGGTCCTAAAGTCAAGTAGTCTTTGAGGTGGGTTGGTGAGTGATTTGGTTGCACTAAGAAGTCGTGTAAGGTGACTTGAAGCACGAAATCACCCAATGAGCACAAGATGAGTTGGGAAACTCATGGATGCAGAGTTGGAGGGTTCAAGCATGAAGACCTTGTAGAGATAGAAGTGAGGCCTTGCATTGAGAGTGTAGCGCAAGTGCCTTAGGAGCCATAAGGGTAGTGCAGACATTGGTGGCCAATGTGGTGAGCTCACACCCACACTAGGTGGAATGTGGAGCACTTGGTGGACTTGGACATTCAGAGGGAAAGGGGTGTTCAAGAGACCTTGGAGGCATACTCTACCCTTGCAGAGTATGTTCATGTAGAGGTGTGCATCGGGGATCAGCAGTGGGACTCCAGAGTGAAGTGGCAGTGGACTTGGGGAGACCTTGGAGGTGGCAACGTCCTTAGAAGTAAAGTTCATGTAGAATGCAACCATGGAGTGAGTTGGAGTGGGACTAGGATATGGAGGTCAAAATAGAGGAGAAGTAACTCGGACATGAGCGAGCCAAGAAGTGGTGAGCTCCTCAACCTTGCAAAGGTGGAAAAATGTAGAGAAGAGTCAGTGCTCATGTAGATATATCATAGTCGCGGTGGAAGCATGTATATGGATTGGGTGCGAAGTAGAGGTGGAGACTCATGGACATGGGCCTAGAGAACAATTCACAAGGTGACACGTGGCATGGTGGTATGAGAAAAGGACATCGTGGATACGGTTGCAGCAAGTAGTACTAAAAACTAAGGTGGAAGACTTGAGTGGAGAGTCAACACAGTCTAGATGCATGTGATCGCCTTGAAGAGTAGGTCGAGGTGTCGGTTGGCCATGATGCCGGGGTGAGATTGATGTTGACATCAAGCCTAGGGAACAAGAGTACCTCACCCACATGGGATGGGGTCTATAAAGATGGAGAGCTTGTTCATTGCATGGATATTTGGTGTTGGGACTTGTTATCCATATTTCACCCCGGACAAATATTAGATCGGCCATGACCCCGCATAGAAAAAAACTGAGAAAACTCATTCATATCTATAATTTTTTCACGAAGGGACTCAAAAATGGAGTGGCGGGGGCCGAAAGAGACTAAAGGCCCCTATGCAAAAGAAATGACTCTGTCGAGCCGTTTCCATGTCCTAAATCCATTTTCCAAGTTGCAGAAGGACCCAACAATGAAATAGTAGGGTAAAAAAGAAGAAAGCGATGTCGCAGAGGAAAAAGGAGCAAGAATGGAAAAAATGGTGAAGTTTCAAAGTTTTGGGCTCAAGACTGTTCAGGAAAGGGTCCAAAATCAACTAAGTATAGAAGAGGCAGTGGAAAGAACCACGTGTCCTAATGGTGCTTCTCCAAAGGTGAATCCAAAAGGGCGGAGACCCAAATGAGTGTAAGCTTGCCATGTAGCCCAAAGTCCCAAAAGGTAAGAAGGACCGTTGAAAGGTCCAATCTCAGTGAAGGCCGACAAGTGTCAACTCTACGCTCCTCCAAAGGCAAACTTTGAGCTGGCCCTTGAAACAATCCCGGTGCCTCCACGTGTCCAATCTCAGAAAGGGGCAGAGTCAGTTGAATAATCAATGCATGGGGCAGGCCGGCGGAGGCTACCAAGTGTCTAAGTGGCGCCGAATCAAGGATTGAAGAGAAAGGGAAAAATTCAATGTTTGAGCCCGAGTCAAGGAAAGCGGGCCATTGGGGAAAGTTGGTTTTTGCCCCTTGTTATCTCAAAAGGATAAAAGTTGTAAAATGGGCCGCAACTCCGCCCAAGGGAAAAGTCAGCGTTTGGGCCCCAGTCAAACCAAAGAGGGAGTTGGAGGAAAAGGTGAAAATTTTCCTTTTGTCAAAAAGGCACAAAGGTAAAGATGGAAGTGCATCTCCTAGCCAACCAAAGGGTGCCACATGTCCAGACGGAGCTTCGGGGCTGCGGGGGTTTTCTGAGTTTTGCAAAAAGGGAAAAATGATAAATTACGACCTCTGAAACCCTATTTTTGTTCTAATCCGGATGCCACGTGGCCGATGTCAAAAGGGGACCCATTTTTCAAACTATTTTCCCGCCCATTTGTACGGACTCGATACAAACTTTGAAGGGGCATATCTTTCGACTCAGGGCTTGAAATATTGCAAATCTAACACCGTTGGAAGCATCTCAACATCTTCTACACCATGGAAAGATAAAAATTCATTTTCTCAGGCCCTAGTAGGTGAAAAATGGAGAAAAAATCTTCAGGGGCCATCAATGCGGGATCCATCTGCCTCAACAACCAAATCATATTCAATTTGTTCCATCGTTTCTTCTCCCTCCAAGGCGTTGAACCAGTGGTTGATGCAGTCAAGACAGATTTGGGGGCAAATTTTGTAAGAGGCATTAATGGCAGTGGTTGAGTTTTGACCTACTTTCCCACTTCTCTCTCTCTTTCTTCTCTCTGGTTGAATCTATAAATGTAGGGGGAATTCATTGTAAAGGGTTGGACATTCTTTGTTTTGTAGGCTCCCTTTTCCTTCTAGAAAAGGAATTTGTGGAGTTCAAGCCTTCCATTAAAATTTCAGTGTGTTTCTTACCTCCGGCTGTTTTTGTAATGCATTGTACTAATCTGTGGAGCAATACAACACGTTTGTGATCGATTCTTAATCCTTTCTCTCTCCTTTGCTTGAATATGGTCTTTCATTGCAAATTTGGTTACCTGTGCTTGATTATTGCAGATATTTTGTTGGTTTGTGTCTATCAGCAGAACTAGTGTTCATCATTCCTGTGGTGCATCACCTTGTAGTTAGTTATTTCTTATTTCTTACATTCCTTTTCCCCCTATCTCCTTGGAAAATTTTAGGATTAGGTATAGAGATAGATCCTCTGCAAGTTCTCACGTATGCACCCAACAGGGGTAGAAACCACCTGTAATCTGGAGATTTTTCCCATTTTTGCAAGGTCCCACACCTTGGGAAAACTCAATGTTGTGCAATCACACCAAATGACTCTGCCTTAGAAAAGCAAATCTATAGAATTCATTCGGGGGTGCTGTGATTCTACACTAACTAGAGCTTTTGCACGCCTGGTGAGACAAGAGGTCTTCATTTTCATTTTTAGCAAGTTGGTGTATTCCTGTTAAAGTTTCAGCCTTTGGAGGCATATGCAAACACATATGGTGACTCCATCTGTTAAAAACCCATCTCTGAAGTTGCAGACCTTCTTTCCTTTCATTTTCATCCATTTTCTTTCCACCTCTTTCATCTTCTTCCATTCCATGAAGTTGTGCAATCATGACTTCATTTCCATCATGGAATTCACACTTTCAGCAGCAGCAGTGCAATCAGCCTCCAATGTATTCCTCAACTCCCCCAGATCAGCATTTTAATCAAATCCAAAATCATTATGCTTGCCCACATGAACAATGCCAAAACCAGTTTGGATATGGAGCTTATCAAGAGTAGGGGTATGCATATAATGACAACAGTCAAATGGAAAATGCAGATCTGTTGGAGAAGATAAAAAAATGGAGGCAAACATGGTGCAATCCAGGGCTACAACTCAAATGAAGGCTTTCAGAATTGGTTGCAGGGCACCTTGTCCATGGGTTGGCCCTTTTCCAAGACATTATAGCCCTCAGGAGAAGTTTGATTTCATTGTTGAAATGTTGCCCCAACTTGCAGAGTGGACCGAGGGGATAGAGATATATGAGCAAAGTGTTACACAACCTTGTCAATGGGTAAGTACACCACCTCATAGTTTTTCTTTTCCTCATTCTCAGCCAATATCATTTCAGCAGTATCAAGTTCCAAGCTTCCCATCTGCTTCCCCAAATGTTAATTCCTCTTCTCCATCTACTAGTCTTCCATCCCACCTTAGTTTCTCTACCCTTTTCCCTTCCAAATCCAATTCCCCTCCACAAGAGCCAAAAGCAACACCTTCCTCCTACTTTCCCAAACCCGTGTTAGGAAGAAAACAATCAAAAAACTAGTCAAGAGTAGTAAGAAGTAGAGCCAAACAGAGAAGAAGAAATCAAAGGTTTGGTGAGCTTGGCTCTTAAATTTGGGATTACAAAGATTCCCTTGATGGTTAAACCTTCTGAGGAGGTCAAAGTTGAAGAGCCAATGGTGGCCAAGGCTGATTTTGTAGCAGCAGTGGAGCGAGAAGACCAACAACCTGTTTGTTTTGAGTATAGTGTCCATGTTAGCACTCTATTTGAAGAAAATGCTGATCCAAATCAAGCTACACAATCAGCCCAGGCAAGGGAAGAAGAAGCTACTCTAAATCCAAAAGAGGAGTGCATTCTGGCTGTGGGGGTGAACAAGATAAATTCAGAGGCACTGAACCATGAGCAAGTTGCACAAGAAGTTGCAGTTTTCTCTCCCACTTCATCTCTCCAAAAATCTGACTTTTTGGATAAATTTGAGCTGACAAGCTTCATGTTTGATGATGAAGTTATACATGATGAGAAAATTTCAGATTTAAAAGTCATCATACAAGAGAGAGAAGCTTTGGCACAACAGGACATTGAAGAGTTTGATTGCCTATCAGACTTAGAAGAGTGTTTTGATGGAGAAGAACCCATGGAAATCACAGCATTTGTTGCTCCATCATTCATCCTTCAACAACAAGAGACTGCTGCCATGGGAGGGAACGTGCAAGAGCAACTTGCACCTCAAAACAGTCCTCTTGAATCAGAATTGGAGGAGTTTGATCTTCCAAACTTCATATTGGATAAGGAGGAGAAAGAGAACAAGGATGACATCCATTCCAAATCAGTCATCAGGGAAGAGTTTCAGTTGTCTGTAGATGTGCAAGAAGAAAAAAATCAAATTGCAGACAACCCATCCATCCAGGAAGGTCTACAGGAAGACTCCATTTTTGGAGTTAAATTTCAAGGCAATGGGCAAACTTCAAGGACCAGACCCTGGCCAATAAGGTACTTGACCTCATTGGAGCCAAGGGAGAAGCCAAAACCAGTCATGCTTGCTTCTGAGCATGAGGATGAGCATCAAAGTACCAAGGATCAGCTACAATACCTCTGGGAACCAAGTGAGCAGCAAATTGAAAAGGTATTTATTTTATTTCTAGATGATACCTTGATGGAGGGAGTGGAGAAACAATTTTCAGTTAACCTTCCACTCCTAATAACAGCCATGTTCAGCTCCAAATCATTTGCATGGCTGCCAATTTTGAGAAAAGGAAGCTATCTTGCACAACTAGTTGCAAGGTTTGTTTAGCTC
Source organism: Taxus wallichiana var. yunnanensis (assembly GCA_018340775.1). Classification (NCBI taxonomy): domain Eukaryota; kingdom Viridiplantae; phylum Streptophyta; class Pinopsida; order Cupressales; family Taxaceae; genus Taxus; species Taxus wallichiana. Next base: position 466,868,765 of record CM031244.1, on the reverse strand, counting down.
ACCTTTGCTCCTAGCTAGCATAAAGTAGGTAGGTTTGCTTTCAGTAGAAGAAGTTCCTGTGCACACTCTACATGTTCCACTTGGAGCATGTATGATTTCAGATTTTGTATATAGTTGTAGTGTTGTTTTGTTGCTCTTGTGCAGTCCGTTCAGAGAGACAGATGAAGCCCTGGTCAAAACAATTTTCTACTCTCAGAAACCTTCATTTCAAGATTTCTTATGAAAATTGAGAGAAAAAACAACCGGGCTCATGAATCAGAGGCAGAATTAGTATCAGACCATCATTCTCAACTCCATGCCCAATGGATACAATAAGGCAATTGGTCTTTTCATCTAGCAGGCAGATACCCTTGTGAGTCGCCAAATTGTTATCCATATTTCGCCCCCGGGCCAAATATTAGATCGGCCATGACCCTGCATAGAAATAACCTAAGAAAACTCATTCAAATATGTAAATTGGTCGCAGAGGGACTCAATAATGGAGTGGATGGGGACGAGAGATACTAAAGGCCCTATGAAAAGAAACGACTCATCGAGCTGTTTCCATGTCCTAAATCCATTTTCCAAGTTGCGAGAGGACCCAACAATGAAATAGTAGGGTCGAAAAGAAGGGGCAATGCCGTAGAGGGACTAGGAGAAAGAAAGGAAAAAATGGTGAAGTTTCAAAGTTTTCGGGCTCAAGACTATTAAGGAAAGGGTATAAAATTGACTAAGTATAGAAGAGGCGGCAGGAAGAACCACGTGTCCTAATAGCGCTTCTCGAAAGGTGAATCCAAAAGGGCGGAGACCCAAATGAGTGCAAGTTCGCCACGTAGCTCAAAGTCCCAAAAGGTAAGAAGGACCATTTAAAGGTCCAATCTCAGTGGAGGCCGACAAGTGTCAACTCTACGCTCCTCTAAAGGCAAACTTTGAGTCGGGCTTTCAAGCAAGCGCGGTGCCTCCACATGTCCAGTCTCAGAAAGGGGCAGAGTTAGTTGAATAGTCAATGCATGGGGCAAGCCAACAGAGGCTGCCAAGTGTCTAAGTGGCACTGATTCAAGGATTGAAGAGAGAAAGGGAAAAAGTCAGCATTTGGGCCCGAGTCAAGGAAAGCGGGCCGTCGGGGGGAAAGTTGGTTTTTTGCCGGTTGTTATCTCAAAAGGATAAAAGTTGTAAAGGGCGGTAACTCTGCCCCCAAGGGAAAAAGTCAGTGTTTGGGCTCGGTCAAACCAAAGCGGGGAGTCGGAGGAAAAGGTAAAATTTTTCCTTTTGTCAAAAAGGCACAAAGGTAAAGATGGAAGCGCATCTCCCTAGCCAACCAAAGGGTGCCACGTGTCCAGGTGGAGCTTCGGGGCCGCGGGGTTTTATGAGTTTTGCGGAAAAAGGAAAAAGGATAAATTATGGACCCGTAAACCCGATTTTTGTTCTAATCCAGCTTGCCACGTGCCCTATGTCAAAAGGGGACCCGTTTTTCAAACTGTTTTCCCACCCATTTGTATGGACTCGATACAAACTTCGAAGGGGCATATATTTTGACTCAGGGCTCGAAATATTGCAAATCTGACACCGTTGGAAGCATCTCGACGTCTTCTACACCATGGAAAGATAAAAATTCATTTTTCTCAGGCCTTGGTAGGTGAAAAATGGAGAAAACTTCTTCAAGGGCCATCAATGCGGGATCCATCTACCTCAACAACCAGATCGGATTCAATCTGTTCCACCGTTTCTTCTCCCTCCAAGGCGCCAAACCAAAGTGGTTGATGCAATCAAGATGGATTTGGGGGTAGATTTTGTAAGAGGCATTAACGACAGTGGTTGAGTTTTGACCTGCTTTCCCGCTTCTCTCTCTCTTTCTTCTCTCTGATTGAATCTATAAATGCAGGGGTGGGATTCATTGTAAAGGGTTGGACATTCTTTGTTTTGTAGGCTCCCTTTTCCTTCTAGCAAAGGAATTTGTGGAGTTCAGGCCTTCCATTAAAATCGTAGTGTGTTTCTTGCCTCCTGGTTGTTTTGTAATGCATTGTACTAATCTGTGGAGCAATAAAACACGTCTGTGATCGATTCTTGATCCTTTCTATATCCTTTGCTTGCATCTGGTCTTTCATTACAAATCTGGTTGTCTGTGCTTGATTATTGCATGTATTTTGTTGGTTTGTGTCTATCAGCAGAACTAGTGTTCATCATTCTTCAGTGCATCACCTTGTAGTTAGTTATTTCTTATTTCTTACATTCCTTTTCCCCCCTATCTCCTTGGCAAATTTTAGGATTAGGTATAGAGATAGATCCTCTGCAAGTTCTCACGTATGCACCCAAATAGAGGAATATGAACCAACTTGTAATCTGGAGAGTTTTCCCATTTTTGCAAGGTCCCACACCTTGGGAAAGTTCAATGTTGTGCAATCACACCAAATGACTCTACCTTAGAAAAGCAGATCTATAGAACTCATTTGGGGGTGCTGTGATTCTGCACTAACAGGACTTGGGTGGCATAGTAGTGTTAGCAGGTCATAGTGAGTTGGAGACTCACGTGTGGGAAGGACTCATGAGGAGGAATTCTTCGGCTGACACACGCATATGTGGTCAACGTGACAACTCAAGAAAACTCATGGATGGATGATAGGAAGGGCGTGTGGTGTTCTTCAATGACATTGTGGCAGAGTAGTTCGGTGTTCGACGGTGGAGTCGGCGATACAGAGAGCTGATTTAGTGATGAGTCAAGGAGGAATGACGTGTCTTCCTTGTGCCACGTACTTTGTTAGAAATATAATTAGAGACACAAACTCTCAAGCCTTTAACCAACAAAAACTCATGCATATGTTTGAGTCGTTACAAATAAAATTATATTTTGTTTATCATAAGATGAGTATGATGATGTAGTAGTGGTAGCGACTAAGTCATTACTATGTCCAACTTATATGCTTTGGTTGATCTTTGATTGTTGGTTTGTTGACACATATATTGATATGTCTCTTTTAATTTGATGTGTTTATGTCTTCGTCTTTTGTATATGTCTTATAGATTTTGCAAGATTCTAAATTACAATTATATTTTGAAGATTGTTTTTTAATTATTTTAAGTGTATATATACAACATAACAATACTTGTTCATATGTTTGCATATTAGTGTATTCTTTTGAAGATTATGTGTTTATGTGGTCTTTGATAATTAGAGGAGAGATTTGAGTTGTAAATCCTCTCAATTTGGTAGACCATCTAAAGAAATTGATGAAATGTTCCTATTATCAAAATTCACGACAAATGATATTAGTGTGGAAAAATCCTTCCGCACGATTTGAGGTCCCACAACAAAATGGAAGCTCCATACATTTTCAAATCCCATATCGAAAACAACGTAAATGCGATTTCATATTCCATATTTGAATGAAAACTTGTGCCATAAATTGCAAGAGTAATAATGAATTGTTTTTGTCACTTATTGTTGGAAAGAAGAATGGAGGTGTATAAGATATGGACAATTGATCTCATTGTCAATAGCTTTTGCCATATGTCATTCATTGTACATCCAGACTTTACATCTACTTCTTTGATCACATTTTGTTAAACTCCTTACAAAATTTATGCAAATACCCATACACTTGGTCCTCTCTCATCTTCTTTAATTCCTTCTTCTTCCTCCTCCAATGTTTCACCTTCAATCCTTTTAACTATATCTTCTTCGTTGCAACCCCATCAACGTATCCATTACATTGTTTAATGCAAAGACTATTAATCCAAAAAATCAATGATACTATTATCCCTGATGGCAAAATTTGTGTCTAATTTGTTTTTATGGAATAAATCTATATTACTTCCAAGAAAATGATATTAAAACAAAGTGGTGATAGGAAAACACACCAGAGATACAACAGTAGGCAGCAAACAAAAGAACATAGAGAACAAAAACTAACAAACAAAAACACACCAATTGGCAACAATTATATAATGTAGATCATATAAAATATTTAGAACTATGTCGTATTTAGTACTCTGAACCTTTGCATAAAAGCTTATTATTCACAAAAGTTTAAAAGCAACGCGTTGTGGTTGTGGAATATAATAAAGCAAACTAAAGAAATTGGCATTAACTTTTCAACTTTAGCCTATTCCAATTTGTAAGTAGTACGATTCAACAATTGCTTTTCACCCTGTCATAAAATGCTATGTATAATTGTGACTGATTGTTTGTCTGATAAATCCGTAGATTTTCTTCATGGCAGCAGATACAGTCCATGGTACACTCCATGTCACTGTAATTCAAGCCAGGCATCTAATTCATGGTTTGCCTGCATGTTTTACCAAAGTTATATTTCTTTCAACTACTTTTGCATTTTTTGATCAGATATGTTATGAGACAGTATTCTAACAGTTGATAAGATTAGAATGGTGCTTGTTGAACAAATTGTGTAAGAGTTTTTATAGTTTTACAGTCTACAAAAACTAGAAGATAATTTCTAGAATCAATTGTGTATCGTTTTTTTATGGATGTGTTTCGAATCATTGTTTATGATTCATCATTATCTGAATTTTTACTGATAATGAATCATGAATATTGATTCGAGTAAATAAAAAAGTGACACATAATTAAATCCATATATTATCTTCTAAAACTGTAAGAAATTTTAATAAACATTTTGGATCACATTTAAGGCATTTCTTGATCAGTTATGGGACAGTATTCTAACAGTTCATAAGATTAGAAAAGTGCTTGTTGAACAAACTGTGTAAGAGTTTTTATATTTTTACAGTCTAACGAAAATTAGAAGACAATTTCTGGAATCAATTGTGTATCGTTGTTTTATAGATGTGTTTCTAATCATTACTGATAATGAATCATGGATAATGATCTGAAACGCGTAAATAAAAAAATGATACACAATTGATTCCATAAATCATCTTCTAAAACTGTAAGAATTTTTAATAAACATTTTGGATCACATTTAAGGCTTTTCTTGATAAGATATTATGTGACATTATTCTAACACTTCATAAGATTAGAAAAGTGCTTGTTTAACAAACTGTGTAAGAGTTTTTATAATTTCTGGAATCAATTGTATATCATTGTTTCATGAATGTGTTTCGAATCATTAGTGATAATGAATCATGGATAATGATTTGAAACACGTAAATAAAAAAGTGATACACAATTGATTCCATAAATCATCTTCTAAAACTATGTAAGTAATTTTAATAAACATTTTGAATCTCAATTAAGGCATTTCTGGTAAAATATGCCTTGCTGAATTGGTATAACTTGCCGAGCAGGTGATTGACAAAATTCTGAAAATTTTCCACATACAACGAGGTCGTTATCGATTGTATGCCCCATAGATTTTGGGTTTGCCAGAGTTGCAAGAACAAAAGTTGCAGGGCACAAGCCAGTAAGTCCTGCTTGGAACGAGACCTTCCATATACTTTGTGCATTTACTTCCTGTGAATATATGGTGATCAGCGTCAAGAACCAATTGCCCGTCTCTGCACAAGTAATGGGAAGAACCAAAATTCCCGTCTCGGAGATTCTCAGCGGCGATTCCATTGAAGGCTGGTATGACTTGTACAATGAGGACTTCACAGAGAAGCTGAACGGGGCTCAGATTCATGTCCGGCTGCAGTTCAGTCATGTGACGGAGGATCCATTTTGGGGCGCCGGGATTCGAGACCGGGACTTCGCGGGTGTACAGAATGTGTATTTTAAGCAGAGAAGGGGCTGCAAGGTTAGTCTGTATCAGAACACCCATTTGTCTCAACAGTTTAGTCCCAGGATTGAGCTGCAGGGGGGAGGCCTATACAGGCCTCCAAGACTGTGGGAGGAGATGTATCAGTACATTAATGGCGCAGAGAAATTCATATACATCACTGGGTGGTCGGTGTATACCCAGATTTCTCTTGTGAGGGGCACGGCAGGCATAGAAGGTGTCACTGTGGGGGAGCTTCTTAAGAAAAAGGCAGAGCAGGGCGTAAGGGTTCTGGTTTTGATATGGGAAGACAGAACTGCGGTTAAAACTCTGAAAACAGAAGGTTTAATGAAAACCCATTGCGAAGAAACCTTGAAGTTTTTCAAGAAAACCAAGGTGCATTGTGTTATGTGTCCCAGAAATCCAGACCGCCGGTCTCTGAGCTTAGTTCAGGGCGTACAGATCGGCACCCAGTTCACACACCACCAGAAAACAGTGAGCCTCGATGCACCCTTAGCAGAGGGGACTCGCCAAGTGGTGAGCTTCGTGGGAGGAATCGATCTCTGTAATGGAAGATACGATACAGAGAAACACACCCTGTTTGGGGATTTAGATACCCTTTATAAGGATGATTTTCTTCAGAATAATTTCGATGGCGCCGATCTTCGCCGAGGGGAGCCTAGAGAGCCCTGGCACGATGCCCACTCGAAGATTGAAGGCCCTGCGGCGTGGGATGTGGTTACAAATTTTACACAGCGGTGGATAAAACAGGCAGATCCGAGGCTGCTTCTTGATCTGCAAGATATGAAGGAGCCTGAAGTTCCTGAAGGAACAGAGAGCTGGAATGTGCAGATTTTCAGGTCCATAGACGATGGCTCGGCAGTTGGGTTTCCTGCAAATCCAAGCCCTGAACTTGGGCTAGTTACTGTGAAAGACCAGGTTGTTGATCAGAGCATCCACTGTGCTTATGTGGAAGCCATTCGCAGGGCGAAGAGCTTTATTTACATTGAGAATCAGTATTTTTCGGCAGCTGTGCTTCTTGGGCACAGGATCAGGACTGTGGGTGCCTGCACCTTATTCCGATCGAGATTGCCCTTAAGATAGTGAGCAAGATCAGGGCCAGGGAGAGATTTGCAGTGTATGTGGTGACTCCCATGTGGCCTGAAGGAATACCTGAAGGGGAAACTGTGCAGGCAATGCTGCATTGGAACAGGAACACCATGGAGATGATGTATAGAATGATTGGGGAGGCTCTGAGAGAGCAGAGGAGCAGGGAAAGTCCTACAGACTATCTGAATTTCTTCTGCTTGGGAAACAGAGAGAAAAAGAAAGCGGGGAGTATGTGGCTCCTGAAACTCCAGAGCAAGGTAGTGATTACTGGAATGCTCAGGTCAACAGAAGATTTATGATCTATGTCCATGCCAAGCTTATGATTGGTATGTTTTGTTTTTATATTTTTTCTTTCCTTATAATTGGCTATCACTAAAAGAAAAGGGTTCAACAAAACTCGCAACTTGTACCTCAAACATTGGTCCTTATTTTTGTATTTCATGGAATAGTACAAGTTGCGAGTTTTGTACGTAGTATAAGATACTTAGAAAATGTCACGAAATAGGTGTAGTGCCCATTTCTCCGGAAATACATTGGTAGTGAGGATAAATTTGAATGAATTGTGGTTCAATCCACCTTTTTTTAATCTTTTTACTTTTTGATTTCAGTCTAATATGTAATGAGAGGGCCCACAATAACATGTTGAATATTATCGATCGTAAGACGAGCTTGTTCTTTATTTGATTCGGAGGACTCTGTTTCATGGAAATGACTCATTTCTCCTAGGGCTTCCTTGAATCAAGCCATTGTCATTTGTCTTCGTGGATACTTAAAAATTTGAAATTTACATTCATCTGGTAGCATTGTCTGATACCAAGTTTTTCTCTTCGGATTATCCTCATCGTCTGACTCCATATGCGGATAGGGCTGCCATGTTTTGGGTTTGGAAGGGAGCTCTTTTTCCCTTTTCAACATCCCTATCAGTGGCGGGTAGGAGTCTTGTACATGTCATGTTTGCTTACAAAATTGGCAACGAAAAGTTGTGATTTTGTAGTCCAAGATATGAAACTATTGCATTTCACCCTGTTTTAATATCATCTTATCAGGGAAACCTTGGTTGGGGTCTATTTTTGTGCATATTCGAGTGTAAATCAACAATGACATCTCTGCACACTTGTATTTGATTTAATAAATTTGCCCAACAAATTTCCTATACTTTCCAACACTTCAAGATGCCGAGAAATGAAGGGTAGGTTTGGAAGAAATAACAATACATATGGCTATAACTAGAAATCACATTTAAATATTGTGATGGAGACGTCGATAGAAAAAGAGACATACAAAAACCAAAATTAGTAGAACGAACAAAATTGTGAGGTGAAATGAGGAGGAAGTTGCAAGAGAAAAAGGTGAACGAGAAGTAATGTGGAATAGTAAATGAAAACACCATATCATTGAATATGGAATTGGCGGTACATAGAAAGGGGAATTAAATGGTAAATACAATGGTTAAGAATATTGAGTAAGAGAATAGAGGAACTCTTCTAATGTTTTGATGAGAACTAAGGAGCTATTACACATGTTTGGCACAACACTAGAATGAGAAAGAAGGTGAAATGTAGAAGCGGTGGAGCGATGAATTATAGGGAGTGCAATAAAAGTAATCCATTGTTAGTCTATGTTGACAGTGTTGATTTTTGCTTGTTGCAAGCTTGTTATCAACACTTTGAATGCACGTTCCTTTATTTCACGAGTATTTGTCCTCACCGCATTAAGTGTGACTTTGAACATGATTCTAAAGCTCTTTATAATCTAGAAGAGGATTGGTTACAAATTTTCACTTGTGGCGGTAACAAAGTGAGGAGAATCCATGAGACGACAAGATGAGTAGTGATATTACGTGTATTGCTTAGCAAATTCAAGTAAATATCAATCTCAAAATTCAAGTATATATATTTGAAAAACATGAATAAATATCAATCTCAAAATTCTTAATTTTAATTTTTTAAAAATAAATTGTTGATTAATATTTTTATTTTTTTATAAAAAAATCTATAATATAAGTTGGAAAACCATCTTTACGGGGTTAAATTTGATGGCCACCTATGCATGTCAAACAATTTTTAGGTGACAGTAATTTTTCAATATTACCCTTTAGAAATAAAGAAAAATGTTATTCATGTGCTACTAATAAAATATGTAAGAGATTATACTATATTTATTTAACTTTTTTATATAATTTATATATAAATCTATATCAAAAATTATGGTCACATTTTAAATATGCAAGTCCCATACAATTATTTTAAATATTTGTAAATATCTCTAAAATCATCAAAAACATCTAAACGGCTGTCAAATTCAACCCCAAATTTAACCAGTTAATAAAAACACCAAAAATCATCACCATGACTATCTACCATTATAAAACACCTATAAACATAATCAAACTATTTAATAGCATTATATTTCATTTTCTCAAAAATTTTGAATTCTTTGCATAAATTAATTAAATAAATACTTTACTCTCCTTTCCTGCCATCTCTCTCTCAGTGTTTAGATTTCAGAGGAATCCATTAAAAAAAAAGTAAAGCCTTACCAGATTGTTTTATATGTGCTAACAATGTTAGGCTTGTGTACCAGTGGATGATGAATACATAATCGTTGGGTCGGCCAATCTGAACCAGCGTTCAATGGATGGTGGGAGAGACAGTGAAATAGCACAGGGATGTTACCAACCCCACCACCTCAACAATGGCAGCCGAGCACAGGGTCAAGTATTTGGGTATCGTATGTCATTATGGTATGAGCACTTTGCAGGCAACAATGGAGGAATCAAACCTGAATACCTTCACCCAGAGGCACTGAAATGCGTGAGGATTCTGCGAGGCATTGCAGAGAAAGCTTGGAATGCTTACGTGGGAAGAGGATTGTTGATATTCCAGCACATCTTATGTTGTTTCCTCTGAGGATTCTCAAGGATGGTTCAGTTACTGATTTGGACAAGCACAAAGTGTTCCCTGATACCAAGGCTTCTATTGCAGGCCACAAGTCTGATGTTATTCCTCACATCCTCACCACCTAAACTCAGACTCCACCATGGATGTTATCCCTCTTATCTTTACCATCTACATACAAAGAGCTTATTCGTCCTGTATGTTTGTACGTTGAATTGTTGACCAACCAATAAACAATCTATCACTTATCGTATGATGTTTTTTCATTGGTTAGTCAACAATTCAACTTACAAACATATGTCATTTTTACATTGAGCACTTAAATACGATCCAAATACACTTACACTTTTCTATAGACATTTCAATTCTATTTCTTTATTTGTAATTGACAACTACTACATGCTAATTATGTACTTATTATAGTTTTTAATTAGTTAACAAAATATAAAAAGAAAATATGAGATGGGTGTTTCATGTTGTAGCATTAAATTAATACATGTATACACATACATCTATTTATTTAAATAGTGAAGTTTTATGTATTTTTTAATCTATTTTTAACATATTCATTTAAATAGTGAAGTTTAATATATATAATCTATTCATTTTATTTAAAAACTTTAATTTTTTTATTTTATGATAATATGAAATTTAAAAATTAGAGTTTTTGTTATCACTTCTTATTGTCTCTATCCTATCCAATAGAATGAAGAAAAATGTCTCTCAACATAATATTTAAGTATCTATTTAGTTAGTATATTTCTAACATATTCATTTAAATAGGTAAATGTAATAAATCTAACCTTTTCATCTAATTTCGAGACTTATGTTTTTGTTTTGTTTTATAGTAATAAGAAACTAAAAAATATAGTTTTTGGTCTTACTTCTTATTTATTTAGCTAATAGACGAGTTGAGGAATCATGAAGGACAACCTCGGACCATGTAGCCTTCGAATGCACATGAAACAATATTTAACAAAAAAAAAATATTTTCCCAAAAAATATCAAATGAACACATTTAAATGATTTGGTATATCTTATTTATAGAAAGAATAATAGAATAATCGCTAATGATTCAGTCTTCACTCTTAGCAAGTGTTTGTACACCATTACTATCATCATAATTTAGTGAACAATTATCTCCTCTCGTGTGACATTTTCTCCATTATTTCTATTCAAAGTGACCCTTAATCTTGCATCCCACAAAGTACTCTAAAACAATGAGTTATTTCACAAACTTGAAGTAATCTCCTAAGGCAATTGGCTCTACTTAAATAGTAGTTCATTCCACCTTCTAAGACTCCCAATTCTATGGAATTCAAATGAAAGGACCAAACAACATATCCGAATAGAACTAATCAACCTTTCCCATAGCTTGTGCATTTAAACACTTGATCATTTAAGTTTGCACTTGAACAAGAGTGCATGTATAATTCTTACACACTAGACAATTACACAAGACCAAACACCGCACAAAGGAATTGTGCACTCTACAAACATCACGCAAATGAATTACATACTCCACATAATGCAACACAAGACTCCATGAATCTTCGATATGTATTTCTTCACTACACGACTCAAGAAACAACAACAAATGATCTATCGTCTCGAAACACCGACCGAATCCACTTGTGTAATTAATTTTGGTTGAAACATGATTGCTATGAACCTAAATACTTCTACATCATACACCTTGGCTAAGTTTTTTAAAACTCGATCTCTTGCTCAAGGAACTACTATACCACATTGCACAACATCCACAACACTTAGCCAAGTCACATATTTCATTTTATTTCTTTTCCACTTGATGAAATACTTTGTGTACTCCTTATCTAACACACGTCTTCTTGGTTTTGGTATCTATTATTCCTTTTTCCTCATCATGCTCCTTCTCAGACATATGTTTCTTCTAATCTACTATGGTATCTTTTGTTTTAAGATCATCTTCATCTTCTAGTACTATGCAGTATGAATATAGATCTACAACATTAAATATGTTAGAGATAGAAATTCCTTCCGACAATGTGATCTTATAAGTGTTCTATGTAAACTTCATGATGACCTTACATGGTCCTATCTTCTTCCACTCAAGCTTAACGTAAGTTCCTTTTAGAAACCTCTCCTTTTACAAATATACCAAGAGCATGTATCCAATTTGGTATTCAACTTAACTTTTCTTCTCACCTGCGTGTTGATTGTATTGTGTATTCATCTTTTGTAATTAATCGCACACTTGCAAGACACTTCCTTCATGTGTTCTATAAAGTTTCCTACTTAAGCAATCATGTTTCCTTGTGCGGTAAGTGTCTCAACTCCATAACTCTTCTTGAGTTATTCCCATATATGACTTGGAGTTTTCTTTTCCTTGTACTACTATTTATTGAATCGTTATAAGAAAGCTATGTCTATGCTAAAGCCAAATCCTAAGCTCCTGGATTATCTTTGACCAAAAATCTAAGTTAATATCCAAGGCATATGTTCATAGCTTATGTCTACCATCATTTTGTGGATGTTACATTGAACCGAATTCTAACTCTATATCCATCTTCTTCTACAATGTTCACCATAAACGACCAACAAATTTTCTATCTCCATTAGACACTATAATGTGTGGTAATTCATGCAGTCTCATAATCTCCTTGAAGAAAATATTCATAATGTGTATTACATCATTGGTCTTTATGCAAGAAATGAAATGTGACATATTTGAAAATATATCCACCACTACAAAAATAAAATCAACAACCCTATATGTTTTGGGAAAACATATAACAAAATGTATACTTATGTCTTCCTAAGACATATCTAGAATGTGAAAAAGGTTGATACGACATTGTGTTATGAGATCTTCCTTTAGCCAATTGAAAAACACGTCATTCCCGCACAAATTTGTGCACATATGCACTCATTCATGGCCAAAAGTAACTCTCCTTAGTATGTTAAGGTTTTATCCAAGCCAAAGTTCCATGCTAATCCTCCAAAATGCTTCTCACTTACTTAATTATCTCACATTGATAATCTCGGGATATGTAACTACCTTCTCCCGGAAAAAATACGTTTGATAGAAAATAGTCCAACCAAGTTAGCTTGTCAACACTTGCAAGTATTGCACATGCCTTCCACACATATCTGAAATGTTCATCCTACACATACAACTCCTTCATAGATTCAAAACCTACAAATTCAATTCCCATATCTATCAACAAACAATTATTCCTACCGAATGTATCAACCACCTTGTTAGAATTCTCGCTCTTGTGATTCAACACAAATGTGTATCCTTGTGGGTACTCCACCCACTTCAAATTCTCTTGGTTCAATTTTCCTTGGCTATTAATGAACTAGAGTTCCGATGGTATGTGTACAAAAAAATCTTTAGGCAATAGGTAATGTCTCCACCTTATCAACACCTACACAATTACGTAGATTTCATGATCATAAACATTGTACATCCTCTTTGCATCATCTATTTTCTCACTAAAGAATACAATAGTTCTATCATCATGAGTCAATACTATTCTAATTTCTATACCACTAACATCACAATTGACGTGAAATACTTTTGTGAAATTTGAAAATGTCAATACTAGTTATATTATTCTTCTCTTAAGATCTACAAAAATCTTATCTGCTCATGTGTTGTAGATGAATTAATTCTTGTATCCCCTCATGGCCTCTATAATCAGTGCACATACACTACTAAATTTTCTAACGAAGTTACAATAAAATATAGAAAACATAAGAAATATCTATGCCTCATAAGAACTCCTCGATGATGGCTAATCCATAATTAGATGTACCTTTTTAGTGTCCCTCTTTAATCCTTCTCCACAAATGAAAAATCCCATATACAATTTTTTTTTGCATTAAACAAAATTTCTTAAGATTAAACAAAAATTCTTTTCTTGTAGACTTTGCAGCACTTATATGATATGTAGTAAATGATCTTCATGTGTCTTGTTACAAATCATAATATCATCCATTTACATGATCACAACTTTCCTAAAAAGGTTAATATAGCTTGATTCTTCAACATCATCAAAGTTCTCGATGCATAACTCAATTCAAATGGCATCACAAACCACATATACAATCCTTCTTGAGTCTTAAATGTTGTCTTCCATTCATATCCTTCCCTTATGTGAATATGATGATATCTACTCTTGAAATCAATTTTGCTAAAATACATTTCTCCACTCAAAAAAACCATAATATCATCCATGCATAGAAATGAGAACTTGTACTTGATGGTGATCTTATTTATGGACCTAAAATAAATACATATGCCACTCACCAACCTTCTTTGGTGCTAAAACTATTGTACACTACACCTATCCTTAGACTTTCTCTAATGAGTCTGTATTCAAAAATGGTTGGAAATAAGTTTGTATCTCTAAATTATCCCGTGGTATCCTCATGTAGGATTCCTTAATTGAAAATCCTGATCTTGGAATCAAATCCACAAGATGACTAATGTATCTCATAGGTGGTAACCCTCGAGGTAACTCACTAGACATAAATTCCACTGAGCTCTTTTAACATTCCTTTCACCTCTTGTAGTATTATTTATTCTCCTTTGTTTGTCCTACAATGCCTTCCCTTTTGCGGTATGCACTATTAGCACTTAACATGCTTTATATTTATTCACTTCACTTAGGAAATAGTTAGATGAAAGTAACAAAACTTTTGGTGTTTCTTCTCTCTTTTCTTACGATGGTTAAAAAGTATATTGTTTTCCATCCTTCTCCATTGTTTATGTGTTTAAGAAGCCATCATGTTGCACCTCATGGTCAAAATCCCGAGTACAACCAAGTAACACATGAAATACATCCATGATCATGATGTTACAAATCATTTCATCTTCGTATCTACCGATCTAGAATTTGACCAAAAAAATTTCATTCACAAAGAACTGGTGCCTTACCGCAATCATGAAACTAGGTAAGGATTCAAATCCTCAACCATCTTTAACTGCAATTTATATACCATTTATTTTTCCAAATAATTATCTGTGATCCCACTATCCACTATCACCTTGCATAATTTTCCTCCTGACTTACATGAAGTCCGAAATATACTTCTTTACTTGGGGCCAAGATCTTCCCTTTCTACTTCCAATATTATGCACTTGAACATTATTGCTTCTCCCATATCTAGTTATCCTTTATGAATTATCGATCCATCTACCCCTCCGTATGCAATGTGCACATTTTTCTTGCTACTATTATAGGCGTGCGGGAAATCATATGTTCCATGTCATGTTTCTTCAGACATGTAATAATGTCCGTTAAATATGGGACCTCTTCCATGACCCCTTTCTTGAAGTGCATGAACACCCCATCAAAATGTTTCTTCACTTTGGATAATCAAACATGACCCACCTTCATCTTGTAAAAAAATATCTTTTCCTTTACCCATAAGGAGAAAATTTTGTGAGGTAGTAGAGTGGGCATGTGGTTAGATTCATCAACACCTAATTTAATAAAAATTTAGATAAAGCATATCATAAGTACAAAATCATCAATATATCAACACATTTAATAGTATACATGAGTACACATGTCTTGAAAATTGCAATTAAGCTAGAATGGGAGGAATTCGCTTTAAAACTTGTGTAAAAAATGTAACCTTTTTATAATAAGTGATGTACAAATTTAAACATTGTACAAAACAAAATTTTAATGAAGAAATTAAGTTATACTAAGTGTGTGAAATTAAATCCTTTTCACTATTCTTATATTGTATTTTTGCATGTTTTCTTGTTAATATTAGAGATGACGTGGATTTATGGGTCATTTCATTAACATGATAATGTGTGGAGGATCTAGTGTTTGTGCTTTAACACAACATGACATGGAGGATGAATTGGATGAACCACCTTGGTGGCCTTCCACTTCTACATGTCCATCATCCTCTACACGCTCACCATGGTTGTATAAGTTTACATTTTATGTTGTAATTAAAAATTACTTCTTCACATTTACAAATTTTAATTATAAAACTGAATAATGATAGGTATACTAGTTATTTGGTTCTTATTTGTAGCACTCGATGACCCTTGACATGTAGGGACCAACCACAAAGGTATGAATTTTTAATTTTTAATACAAGTTCATTTCATTTGATTAAATAAATTTACAATATTTTTAAAATGATTTATTTTTATTTGAAAATAATAGCAATTCATTATTATAGGTCTACTTCATTTATAGAATCGGAGGAGGTTAAGGGTGATTATGCTAAAATGTAAAATAATAGCCTAATCTAATGCAAGTTTGTAGTAAATAAATGAATAATGAAATATAGAAATTAACCAAAGAAACTAAGCAATAAAAATATGAAACCCTTTAAGTGCAAAGAGGGTTAGAAGAGCCTTAGTTAATTCGAAGAGGTGGGATCGGGGCTGTATGTGCAGTGAAGACCGAATAAACAAGAGTGAAAGATCATCACACGAAGCCTAAAAATGTAGATTTGAGTGATTTGGCTAGACTGGGAACCTAGAGAAGGATGGGGGTGCATGGGGTGCTTTGATCTCGTGCGGGAGGTCCAGAGGCCAATTTCACGGGGTCACTAGATGGTGTGTAACCCTCACTATTTATTGCTCTGTGTGTCACCGATTCTACTGAGAATGTCGTTGTAGATATAGAATGAATGAATCACTGCAGAAACCTTAAACAATAAATCAAACCCTAAAAATAAATTTGTAAATGAAGGGGTTAGATTGTCCTCAAAGTGCAAAATGATGGACTTGTGATTGCTACAATACATCTCGATACATCTCGTTCTGTGTGTGTAGTTACGTGTGTGTGTGTGTGTGTGTGTGCGTTGTGTGTGTGTGTGTGTGTGTGAAATTGTGCTCTAGGTTGCTTTTGTGTGCTTCACACTTTGTGAGTATCCAGTAAGTAGCTAGATGTAGAATGTAAATAATGTGTGCAAGGAAACAATAGAATCCCCTCGTATAAAGTGTGATGTAGATGAACCAATCTGTATCCATTGCAATGGAGCTAGATGGATGTAAATGGAACTCTAGATTCCTTGATGGATGCAACCTTAGGTGGTGATAGATAGTGCTCGGTGCTTGGTTCCTTATTATGATCACATAACTTTATATTTATATGATTCCTTCACTTTAATTTCGTATTTGGCATCGAAAAGGTCGATACCAAAAAATAAGATGCTAAGACAGGTTAGAAAGGACCCAAAAAGTGTAACCAAAGTATAAAGAAGACAAGTTCACTTGGAGGGGATGAGGGCACTGGCGATGACGTCCCGGTTGCGTGATGGTGTCAAGAATGAAAAATGTCAAAAGGTAAGAATATAGACTCGAGAAAATAAGAGTGCAAGAATGAAAGTAGAAAGATGAATCAAAGACACGTGGTAGAAGACATGGGTTAATTAGTAATTTTCTTACTTAGGAATCATGTAAATAGTAGTATGCGATCGAGACTAGATAATTACCCAAAGTGCATGATTTTGTGTCTACATTTTCCCCCACTTTATGTTGGTGAGAAAAATTCTTAATAACATAAAGTAGATAGAGATGTGTACTTGATATCCATGTAGATTGATGTAGAAAGCATGCCGAGGGACTAGAAAAAATGTGGAGTGATAAAAAAGATGGAGCATGGAGACTAAAGATGCAAAAGTGTAAAAGGTGATGAAAGTGAACCTAGGGGAAAAACACATGTGTAGATGCTGATGTGTGTGATGTATCTATTTTTGGTGTTGATGTGTGTGATGTTGAGTGATGTTGATCAGCTTACTTCCTATATGGATGGAACTGTAAAAGAGAATATGATCAAGTAGTCAAATACACATGTATATGTGTAAAAAGCATGTAAGGTTGTATGTAAAAGAAAATGCTGAAAATGTGAAAAAGGAACATGTGCACCTAATACATGACATGATGAGGAAAGTGTGTAGAAAATATCCTATAGATGATGTCAACTCATGCGATATTTTTGAGCGATATCACGCCAATGTAAAGGAAGACTTATAGGGAGAAACTGTTTGGTTTCATCCTCCAATCTTTAATCGCTTCCTAAATTGTAGAGATATCTTGTGCTTGTGCGTGTTTTTGGGCGACCCGACGTGACGAAAAAATTAGTATAGAGAGGAAGGTATCGTGTTATCCTCTAACCATTTAACAAATCCTCGGAATAAAAAACAATGTGTATAAATGCAAGTGTAAATCCCAGTGCTAAAAGGATTCTTTTCCTGTCAAAAGCCTCGTGACATGTCGAAAAATTGTGTAATTTACCCTTGTTACTGGAACTCAAGGAAGGCTGCAACGTGCCCTGCAGGGGGAAGGAGATGTGCTTGGTAGAAACTAAGGAACATACAAAAAAATGGCTGGGAGACAAGTGTTAGTATAAAAAGACACTCATGCATGTGTAAGACGTAGTGTAAGCTAAACAAACAATGTGTAAGCTAGAACACACAAGAAGACAATGTAGACCAAAAAACATGGGTTGTAAACATGGGACAACACTCATGATGTTGCAAGACAATCAAGGCCAACGGCCCGAAATAATACAAGTTTGCACACAAGACAAAGAGAAAATACCATAAACAAAGGCGTCAAGGACAAGAAAGTACAAGAAATGTAATAGATAACCATGATGGAAAATAGTCTTGCAAAACAAATGTTGCACATGAAGCACCCGTTAGCAAGTTAGAAAGATAAAAATTATGTCAAACATGTATATTCATATAAATTAGTGTGCTATGAAAACATAACACCATGTGGTGTACGAAAGTGGATTCCCTAGGAGTCGTTGTGGGATTGGTACTAGGTATTGTGCCAAACATCCATGATGTGTGTAATGGATCTGTATAGTCTGCTATCACAACTAGAAAACAAGTGAAAATGCATGTGTGTATGATAAAGATAATGACATACAAAATATCTATCTAGCATGTGTAATAAAGTGAACATGTACAAGTAAATGGAAGAAACAACAAGTGCAAACCAAAGATATGCAATATGTCTTTGTGGACCAATGGAAAGGAATGAAAAGTGAATGATAGGAGAAATGTGCCCCCGAGTGAATGGAGTGGTATTCACAAAGGTGAGGTTCATTTGTTTATGCCCCCTTAGCAATCAAGAATGAACCATAAATGAGAGTGCGTCATTGGGAAATGGTCGAGCAATGTGATGTATGGTGTGATGAATATGTAGTGATGATATGCGACATAGAGATGAGGTGTGAGAATGTGTGATGATTTATCCTAAAGCGTATATTAGTAAAGGATGTTAGAATAAATGATGATGTAGTGTAAAGCATATATCACAAGATGAGTAGAATAGGTGATGATTTAGCCTAAATAGTATATCAATAGATGATGACAAGAAGTGATGATGTATCCTACGACATGTATCATTACATGATGCTAGAGAGGAAGTGATGATGTAGCCTATAGCATATATCACTAACCTAGGAATGTCACGTGAGAAAAATATTGAATGGTTGAATGTGTGAGTGTGATGTGGTACATTTGTGATGTATACCCTCAACATCAAGATCTAGTATAGACAGTGAGACTAGAGTGCGTCATCGGGTGGTGAGTGCATCCCATATAAGAATATGAATATAATATGTGTAGTAGATGTAGGATGTGTAATGCATAATGTGTAGTGTCTATAGTGTAGTGTGTGAGGTTCATGTGTATAAGATGCCCTCAACAGTCAAGTGTGAACCAAAGTATAAGAGTGTGTCATCAAGTAATGTCTATGCTAGCATGTGTGTTGTCAATTAGAGAAGAAATACGTATAATGCCCCCCAAGTGTGTGTTGATGAGTGTGATTAGGTAATTTCATCTAAGAAGTCATCATCACGATCACAACCAAATGGTGAAGCATTTAAAACCTGATAAGCAATAGTGTCGGGATAATCAAGTAAGGAACCATTGAGGCGTAAGTTGTACATACCCATAGCATATTCTTTTTCAGTGAAAGGAGGAAATGGGCATCCATGTGCATACCAACGAGTGAGATTTTGTGTATAGCCAAGAAAGGAGCTGTTGTAAATGAACACATGACCAAAGGGCATATGAAATGAGATATCAATATGATCAGGGTCCAATGTGCCCCTATATAGGTGAGCCAAGACTGCCCTAATCGTAAGTGGAGAAGAGTGAGGAGTTCGTGCAAGGTAAACTATGAGATGAAAGACAAGTAAACCATAAGCAATAGTGATTCCAATGAATCCATAATATAAATTAGGATCATGAGTAGGAAGATAAAGGTCCTCAAAAGTAACACCTAGCCAAGCCAAACCATCATGTGAATATATAGTGACATCACAAGTAGGTTCAAATGAAATGTGTTCCCAATAAGAAGCATTCATGAAAATCATGCATGTAAATGGTGGGCACGCTAATGGAGGTGGCACATGTGAAGGTATAGGGGATATATCAATGTTCGTGGACTAGACATGCCCCCGATAAAGAATCATAGCAATAGTAGTAGTAGGTGGAGGTGGTGGTGTGGAAGAAACAATATCTATCATGCAAATAACACCTTCAAGCAGTGGAAAATGAGGTAGTTCATCCATAGGTTGAGGGTTTCAAGTAGTATCAGTTCATGGAGTAGGAAGTGTGGTATGAGGATCACGGTCACAATATTTGTATGGATGATGGTCACGAAAAATAGTATATTTGATGCCTTCATGTATGAATTTGACACAATGATGTACTGTAGAGGCAATGGCTTGCATGACATGGAGCCATGGTCTACTAAGTAAACAATTATATGAGACCGAAAGTCAATGAAAAAGAATATGATGTTAAGGTTATTTGGCCCTACAGTAATAGGTAGAGTAATGTGGTCTACGCATGTATGAATAGAACCATCATATGTATGAAGGGAAAGACATGATGGATTAACATTAGTAGTGGAAAGACCTATATTTTCAAGGAATGACATAGGACATAGGTTGAGCTCAGATCCATTGTCAATTAAAGTACGCTTGACACCCATATTGTAAATGTGAATCATGATATGCAAAGCTAGACCAAATATAGTAAGATCAACATGAGGATTATCGGGAATGCAATATGTTGAGAGAATGCATTGAAAAATGATTGATAAACTGAGTTGGGATGCATATTAGCGAAATGCAAGTAGTAGCTAGGAGATGTTGGACTCTATGTCTTAAGTCAAGATTAACAAGCAAGAAATCATTAATTGAGATACTCATGATGAGAAGATGCTAGAAAGATGAGAAATGACAGAATGAGGATCATAGGAGTGCAATGATTGAGTATGGGTTCACCAAAATGATTATGCTAAAATGTAAAATAATAGCCTAATCTAATGCAAGTTTGCAATAAATAAATGAATAATGAAATACTTAAATTAACCCAAGAAACTAAGCAATAAAAATATGAAACCCTAAGTGTAAAGAGGGTTAGAATATCCTTAGCTAATTCAAAGAGGTTGCAGATCGTGTCATAGTGAAGACCGACTAAACAAGAGTGAAATCTTGTCACACGAAGCTTTCGTAAAAATGCAGATCTAAGCGATTTGGCTAGAATGGGGTGCATGTAGAAGGATGCGGGCTCTCTCATCTAGTTTATAGGTGCCCTAGTATTTGCAAGAGGTCTGAAATCCAATTTTACAGGGGTCTCCAAATGATGTGAAACCCTCGCTAGTTGTTTCTATTGTGTTGTTGAATTCCACCGAATGTCGTTGTGGATCTAGAATGAATGAATCACTTACAAAACCCCAAATAAAGTATTAAACCCTAAAAATAAAGATCATATGAAGGGGTTTGACTATCCTCACCTGTCAAAATGATGGACTTATGACTAAGTGATGCACTACATCTCAGACCCAATGTAGTTGTCTGTGTGTGTGTGTGTGTGGAATTGTGCCCTAGGTTTCTCTTTTCTGTGTCACACTTTTTGAGTAGTGATCAAGTAGCTAGATGTAGAATGTAAATAATATGTGCATGGAAATAATATAATCCCCTCCTATGAAGTGTGATGCAGATGAACTAGCCTTTTTCCCTTGTGATGGAGCTAGATGGATGCAAATGGAGCTATAAATGCCTTGATGGATGCAACCTTAGGTGGTGATAGATAATGCTTAGTGCTTGGTCCCTTATTATGATCACATAACTTTATATTTATATGATTCCTTCACTCTAATTTTTTAATTAACCCCGAAAAGGATGACTACCAAAAATATAAAATGCTCAAACGAATAGAAATGACCTAAAAAGTGTGACCAAAGTATAGAGAGGACAAGGGCACCCAGAGGAGATGGGGGCACCTGGCATTGGCGTCGTCCAGGTGGGTCTTGTGTTCGGAATGAAAAATGGTGAAAGGTAAGAATATAGACCGAGAAAATAAGAGTGCAAGACTGAAAGAAGAAGCATAAAGAAAAGAAAGGTGGCCAAAGACATGAGTTAATAAACAATTTTCTTACTTAGGAATCATGTAAATAGTAGTATGCAATCGAGACTAGGTAGTTACCCAAAGTGCATGATTTTGTATCTACTTAGGGTGATAAGAGTATAATCCCTTCAACTACAACCAATGAGTAACTAGATCTGAGGTATAATTCATTCGTTTTGTTAGTTAATTAATTTAATTAAATGACAACTTATAATTTTGTTGAGATCCTCTTTGCGTGAAGGACCCTCTCAACCTACTTTAGCTAAATGAGAAATTGTAGATGAAGATATATCCCTCATTTAGCCTCAATGACATACTCCACAATTCATTAAGGGGGTATGAAAAGGAGGAAGACACTCCATTACCACTAGCTTCGTATGATGATAGAACCTCTCGCCTTATCCATAATAGGCATCGACATAGAGTGAGAGGGCCTTCCAAATGACCCTCTATGTAAATAATGATTGTAATATATTAGAGCATGTTTGGGGAATGCATGTATTTTAACATGTTTTTATTTAAGTGGGTTAATTATCTTTATTTCAACCTATCATTTTACTAGTCAATGAAAATTTTAATTTAATTATTTTCTCATTTATAATGATTGACTATAATATGATACATTTAATATTTGTAATTATTTGGTTTAATGTATTTGAAGATAAGGATTGTTGATTAATTGTGAGACCTATTCAAATGATACCTTCATGGGGAGTGGAATGAAATCCCGAAGAAAAGTGTAAGTGTCTAGTTTAATTAACTTAGTGCAACTTTGGGAGTGACCACTATGAAACAAGTTTTCTTAAAAATTTACACCATAAGGGTTTAGGAGGATGAAGAAGCATATCAAAGTAATTTTATTGTGTGAATATAATATTTTAAAATTAAATTCTATACTCTTTTCTATTTTTAATATCCATGATTTGTAAGTTAAATATGAAAGAAACATTGATGTAGAGAGAGACTTCTTTGACCTCCCAAAGTACTTAAAGAAGCTTAGAGTGACTGTGTGAGAAATGGATCCATGTGCATTCCTTATTCCCCTACAAGAGTTCTATTTCAGATACCACGTTACTTTGATTCATATTATTCTCTATCCTTTTTCCATACATACATGTGCATTCACATGGTACTCTAGAGGTGAATGTAAGATACTTACAAATTATCACACGATATATGATGCTTGACACTAATCTCTACTAGTCCCACTTTATGAGGCTCTTGGGGGCATCTACCTTTCTTATTTCTCTATTTATTCATGTTATATCATTATAACATCTACTACTTTCATTTTTATTTTTTAGATGTATACATTGTGGCATACTTTAATTTTATAACATGCCAATGGGTGCTTCATGTGTAGCATTTGTCTTGCAGGCTTACTTCCAACCATGGTTATCTCGATTTGTTTGAATCTTGACTATGTTTGTGTCTTAATTTTCATTTTTGCGGGCTACGACCTATGATTGATTACATGTTTTCATTCTATAGCCCCAAGGATTCAAGTTTTCTATGACATCCCGAGTGGTGTCCCATGTATTCAACCGTATACTCATCAAGTCTTTTTCCATGTTATTGCATGTTTTGACTAGTTTCTATTATATCATGTCATGTGTTTTTGTGACTAACACTTTATACTAGCTTTTCCCCTTTATTTACATGAGTCATGGTTGTTTATATGCACATTCCTTATTCCCCCTACAAGATTTCTATTTC
This sequence comes from Taxus wallichiana var. yunnanensis, assembly GCA_018340775.1. Classification (NCBI taxonomy): domain Eukaryota; kingdom Viridiplantae; phylum Streptophyta; class Pinopsida; order Cupressales; family Taxaceae; genus Taxus; species Taxus wallichiana. Next base: position 466,844,986 of record CM031244.1, on the reverse strand, counting down.
AGATGTGCACATTAGTTTCAACTTTCTTTGTTTGGGTCATGCTCATATTGGTTCATCTCACGCAGCCCAAACAAGTTGGGGAAATAATTGGATGATTATTTAAGCCTCTTAGTAGTCCGAGACTAGACTAATATTGGTACAAAGAAAAATAATAATAAACAGGGAGTTGAAAAATAGATTCGAAATAGAATTGGTCTAAAATAAAAGCAAGGACAAAAACACCCAAAAAAGAAAGGAATGGTGGGTGCTAGTATCCAACTTGGGTGGTTTTGTCATGGGTATAGAAACAAGTATATTATAAGATCAAAAATATTCTAGTAAAGGTTTCTCCAAAACATAACAACATATACTCGTTTATAGGTTACTATTAGGTACAAGAGAACAATATTAGTGACAAATTACATAATTTTAGCAAGGGAACTAATTACTTTGTTTTCTCGGGATCGAATCATGAATGACACTTAGGGAAGTGCATATGTAGGTTAAAAATATTCCTGGAATAACATATCATCCATAACCAATTTTATTGGGTTTGGTGACCATCTACAATGGCACTTATTCATGGGGAAGCATTAACGGTTGGAAGGAAAATAATACAACTCTCTCAATACTCTTCCCTTGGTGACATGACATCTAAATTCTCGGTATAGTGATATTACACTTAAATCCTTAATTTTTTAAAGGACACATAAATTTCCTCAGTATTATTCCAACCATCTCCAAGGTAGCAAACACACACAGGGAAAAATTATATCTTTTCCTATTTTCACACTTATAAAGTTAATTTTCAATTTCATTTATCATGAGAATTAACTCCACTTATCTTATTTTATAGGTTCAACCTTAGTCCGAAAAAAGCCAACACACAAATGGAACAAGAAGCTATCTCAAGCGAGAAAAATGCTTAGGAAAAGACAATATTCAAGGAAAAATGTAGGCATCATTTATACTATGCACGCAAGGTCACCCATAGGATATTTATCCTCTTTTATATTCCATGATATATATTTCAAAATCAAATTCAACACGATATCAAGTACAATCCTCATTCAATATTCTATCGGTTATAACTCCCTTTGGCTCTCCACAAGGTACACTCTTGTTATCCACTCTATGCTACCAAATATTCATTCACTAGCATAAATTGGAGGAGCATATAGACACAAAATCACACACATACCGTTCACATCATTCCTCTAAGTTTTCCATTATATGCATGATTCCTAAGAAATAAAACTAGACATTAACAACACTTGTTTTTCTTTTACATTGCTTTATCCTTTTGATACTCTTATCATTTTTTTCTTAAATATCTATTTTAATTTTGGACATCAAACAACATGTAACCCAACTCTATATTTCATATTATAGCTCTTGAGCATCCCAGACAATACCTCCCATTAGGACACGAGCACCCGGTGCTAGTGTCCCCTTTGGGTGGTTATGTCATTTCCCCCTTTTCTTTGTAGGATCTCAAATAGGTACCCGTCTCGATTAGGATGAATTGGAGTTTTCAATGAACATGGGATTGTCTCCAAGTTATGGGACCTTGTGCAATTGAGACAAACCTCTGGAGAAGGCCGGTTCCTCTTTATTTTTTTACTGCTAAAAATACTCATAATGCTGGAAATGAAGCTATCTAATCATAATTTGACATTCCAAGGGACCAAGGTTAGAAGGAGATGCATAAGGGAAATCCTAAGCTAAAAGGGATGGTGATAGCACTAGAAAAGGGTTGATCACTCTCCACAAGGGGAAGGAAAGAGAGAAAATGTGGGAGAGAGGGTGGATAAGCACGCCACGATAAGAATCATGTAGAACCATCTTTCCCGCACATTAACAACAAATGAAAATGGAACCTAAAAGTAGGAAATGTGCACAACATGCCACAAACATGAAAAGAGATGCAAGAACACATGAAACGTGAGAGTAGGGCGGAGAATAGATAAAAAAACTTAATTTTATTGCTTGAAGGATGCACAATCAGTTACATTAATGGAAAAAGGTGATAATACATTGTAGGGACCAAGTTAAAGGTCTGAAACTCATGGCAATCCGACCACCATTTTGGCATGGTGCCGTTACAATAAAGAGGGATCCATTTAATTAAGTAGAGCTCTTGATTTTATAGAAGAAAAAGAGAGAGAAGAAGAGGAGAAAGAGGATGGAAACTCGGATCCAAATCTTCAACCACCAACAACAAGCAATAAATGCCTATAAATCCACTGCGCAAGGCTAACAAATACACCTCCCTATGTCTATTTGTCTTGTAGAATAAGGAAAGAGGAAAGATCTAAAGAAAATATGGTGGTTGATTCGATTAAATGTCTACATTGATGACCAAAATGCGCTTCCTGCATCTCACCTACCAAATCCTGCCAAAATATTATTTTCAATGGTTCATGAGTAGCCCATGTTAACATCTTTCCAACAAGATAACCAATGCATCAACCAAGCTTTGTAGCAAAATTTATCGTTGTTAGAAGGTATACATACAAAATGGACACGTGATGATAGTTGATGTGCTATGATTGGATGAAAGATCGACCAATGGTTCATTTGTTTATTATATTCTATCATGTGTCATGTAATGGTTTTTCACGAGGATTTGATGCTTAGTTGGCATAATTTGATAGGTTACGTGTGATATAATCAACTCTTACAAGTTGCCATGTGACATAGTGATTTGGCGCGGAAGAGGGCATGAGGTGCACGCATGAGAGAAAGAGGTGCGAGAATGTAAAAGATGGGTGTATAAGGAGATGCACACAGAGGTGGGGATGAAAGATGCACATTTGTGAGAGGATACAAATATACAAGAAGGGTGCAAGAATTTGATTAAATTAGAATGCGAGGATGAATGAAAAGGGTATGCAGAGTAAGTGTGAAAGATCAATGCGCGAGGAAGAAAGAGAAAGAGGAATTGAGCACGCATGGGAAATGTGTGTAACTCATGAGGAAAGGTATGTGCAAATAACATGCTAGGGACTTACCTAAATTGGAAGGCAAGTCGGGGTTTCTACGAGGATTGCGCGACATTGTTAGACTCAAAGTGGGAGCATGGAAAGATGATGCAAAGAGGAAATGAAAAGAGATAGAATACTTCGTGAGGGAAGAAGAGCGTGTGAAGCAATTGCATGGGAAGAGGCGGAGGGAAAAGGAAGCATAGAGAAGAAGAAGGAAGAGCATGTGAGGGAGCACGAAAGAATTGTAACCAAGAAAAGCGTGCGAAAGGAAACCCAAAGTGTGCGCAACTTGATATGTTGAAGACTTAGAGTTAGAATGAGGATAAAGTAGTTTAAATAACCGGGGGTTGTTTCATCAATAGTTTGGTGACTATCGGGGCCATATGAATTCTAGATGAAAATACCAATAGCCTTAGAAGTATCCATTGGGCATGGAGTCCGCTGAAACAAGAATTTTTTGATCTACAACTTGAAGAACTACCCCTAAAGTCATTCAAGAGGCATTTCTTGAACTCTAAACAAATTCTTACTCGAGATATGAAGATGTTCGATTGGAATTATGAGAGTGGAAAAATGTCCGGGATATGGAGAACTTCCCATTCTAAAAGATGAATTGCATCCCGGGAGGCAATAAAAGGGGGCAAGCACAAATGCGTGGAAGGAAAGAACACAATGCTTAGAAGGAATGTGTTGAACAACAATAAGAAAAACTATATACAAAATTTGAAAATCATACATGTTCCAAGGAGAAACATGCAAGAGTGTGCACGAGCACTTGTTTTACTGAAAGCAAATCTAAACTAACCTATACTAACTAGAGGAAAAATAAGCTCAAACAAAACCCGTAATAGGTAGGGAGAAGTAGTTGCCTTTCCTCACAAATTGACACCATGTAGCTGATTTGGAGTTGAACATGGTATGTGACAAGAGTGAAAAATTGACTTGTAGATGAACTTTCACCCTTCTCAAAGTATCAACAACAAACAAAAAAATACCTCCTTTAGTTGTTCTATATTTAGATTTGGGAGGTGTTTTGCTGACCTTTAGCGCGCACTAAAATTCTACCTTATGCTTTGAAATGAGTATGATCGGTGATAACTCTATCTTTGGCTCTAGACTAGCCAAATATCTATTGGGAAGAGTCGATCCTTTAGTTTTTCCTATTTTATTCAAGCTCAATCCCACAGATGGGATCATCATGCAAACTCTTCACCTCGGGGTTATTTTTTGTAGGATGGATCATGCACGGTTCTACCTTGACAAACAACTCTGTCTCCTTAAAATTGCACCATGTGAGTCTAACTAGGTTTCTTCTAAAACCGATGCCCTCTTTTGCTTACTATACGTAATATCATCTTCCCAATCAGAAGCATACCATTCTTCAACAGTTCTACAGTCATCAAATATGATGATATTGGTTGGGGATGATACACAAGTGAGGGGTTGTTCGTTTGCGGAATAGTTAGATAGAGGATACTTAGAGGAGGGTGGGAGGATGGGCATGAATTAAATGCACGTGGAAGGAACATACATGAGAGGAATGATGACAAAGAAACAAAGGTGAGATGGAAGGGAAGAAGATGGGGAAGGGGAATCCTCAAGAGGAGCAAGTGATAATCTAGGAACATGGATATCAAGTTGAGATGGTGTAGGTTTGGGAGGAGGAATGAGAGGGATGTAAGATGGTAGTGTAGGGTTTCCCCATTGTTAGGGTTCCCTAACACTATAGTCATGAACCTTCATTAACTCAGCCCACTTTGTAATTTTGGGCAGCATCTCAACTATAAAATGTAGCCATTGAGGGCTAAACTAAATTTTCATAGGGCCAACCCTTATATAAGGTACCCTAAAACCAATGTTGGCTGCCTTCATTGCACCTATAATCTTGATCTGCATCATGTTAATCTCCATCTCTTGAATCTACCTCAAGAAATCAGCTTCTTCCATGAAGTCTCCACCATCATTTGCATAAACTTGTTCTTCATAAACATTTTGGTTAGGGAAATAACCATATGGGTCAATGGGGGTGGGTTATATGCATACTTGTTCACATGGTGAAGCTCATAAAATTTATTTAGAGGAGAATTTTGAAAATGTGGGGATAGAGGGAACTAGTTTCTTTATTGCAATGGGGATTCTAGTGAGGAATGAAGCCATGATTGCAAAAATTCACAAAAAAGGAAAATGGAAAGATGGAAAATAAAGAGATGGATGTAAGAATGAAGGGAAAGGTATGCAAATGACACAATGGGTTGGTTGAATCAATGGAGTCGTGAGATATGCTTAGAATATGCCTCAAAAGGCTGATCTTAATAAGAACACATCAACTTGTTGATATGAAGATGTATAGCTCTTCAATCCTGTCCCACTAGGCTTGCCAAAATTGTTGGAGCTCAAATATTTACCCGTACTAGATCGGGATGAACTCAAATTTTGAGGCAACATGGAATTGTCTCCAAGTTGTGGGACCTTGTGCACTTGAGACATACCTCTGGAGAAGGTTGGTTCTTCTACCTATTTCTACTACTAAAACTACTCCTAATGTTGGAAATGAAGCTATCTAATCGTAAACTAACATTCCAAGGACCAAGGTTAGAAGGAGATGCATAAGGGAAATCCTAAGCTAAAAGGGGTGGTGATAACACCAAAAAAGGGTTAATAACTCTCTTAAAGGGGAAGAAAAGATAGAAAACATGGGAGAGAGGGTGGACAAGTGCTCCAAAGACAAGAACAACCTAGACCCAACTTTCCTGTGCATTGAAAACATATGAAAATGGAACTTGCAAGTTGGAAATGTGCACAACATGCCGTGAAACGTGAACATAGAGAAACAACACATAAAACATGAGAATAGGGCACAACATAGCCAAAAAAACATGATTTTAATGCTTGAAGGATGCACAATCGATTACATTCATGGTAGAAGGTGAGAATACATTACAGAGACCAAGTTCAAGGTCTAAAATAATGGGAAGTCAGCCATTGTTTTGGCATGGTGTCATTACAACAAAGAGGGATTTGTTTTAATGAGCAGAGCTATTGATTTTATAGAAGAAGGAGAGAAGAGGAGGGAAACTCGGATCGAAATCTTCAACCACCAACAATATGTTAGGTTGTGGAGCCTATTTTCATGTGAGAAAGTGTTGAAGATTGTACACTAAGAGTACTATACACTTTCCACATTTGTCTCACTGGGGTTCGGGGTCGGACAGGGCCTTGAGCGGGGTCCTAAAGTGGTAGCCCCCAAGATTTTTTTTTTTTTTTTTGGCCTCGAAAAATGTGTATGATATATCGAGAAACATGCTTTTCTCATATGGGCAATATTTTTGACCCATAGGTTTATGGGATGGTTTTGGCCCATGGTTTTGATACCCGCAATTTTGTAAAACTACTTAAGTAGTTGTCTCCTTATGTGGTTTTGTGCATATGGTAGGATTGATGTAACATTACGATGTTTTTGAGTTCGAGTGTGAATTTTGAAGAGTTTGTTGAGCATAGCTCCAAACAGTTTGGGTATTATATTGAGAGAGCGGTGGCTTGTAATAAACTATGAGCAAGTGATTCTTGGTGGGTGTAACGCAAATTGGGTGAACCATGTTAAATACTATCTCTCTGTGTTGTGTTATTTTTATTCTATACTTTTATTTGAGATCTATAATATTTTTTACGCATATTAGTTTCTATTGTTGTGATTTTGTGAGCGATTGTTCCACATATTTTATCCCTTATTTCCTAACACAAAAATAATAATTTTCTACAAATCCACCTGCAAGGCCGACAGATATGCCTCTCCATGTCCATTTGTCTTGTAGAAGAAGGAAAGAGGCAAGATTTGAAGAAAATTTGGTGATTGAGTCGATTACATGTCTACATTGATGAAAAAAATGCGCTTCCTTTTTCTCACCTACCAAATTATGCAAAAATATGATTTTGAATGGTTCAATGAGTAGACCATGTTAGCGCAGCTTTCCAACAAGACCAACAACACATCAATCCAAGATTTGTAGCAAAATTTATGGTCATCGAAGGTCTAGAATGCAAACTAGACAAGTGATGACATGTGTCACGTTACGATTGGATGAAAGATCATATAAATATTAATTTGTTTTGTCTTTTTTTGTCATGTGTCATGTAATGGTGTTCTGAGGATTCGGTGCACAGGTTGGCACATTTTGATAGATTGTGTGTGATACACTCAAGTCTAACAAAGTTGCCACGTGAAATAGTAATCGAGTGGAAGAGGGAACAAGTTGCGTGCATGAGAGAGAAGAGGAATGAGAACATAGAAGATAAGCACACAAATAGATCCGTGCAAAGGTGGGGATCAATGATGTACTTCTATGAAAGGATGTAAGTATGTAAGCAAGGCGCGGGAATTCAATTGAACTAGTGTAAGAGGAAGAAGAAAATGGGTGCACGAGAGAAAGTGTGAAGGCTCAATGCACAGGAAGAAAGCGCAAGAGGAAATGAGCACACATGGGAAATGTGTGGAACTCATGAGGAAATGAATGCGCAAAGCAACATGTCGGGAATTAGCCAAATTGGAAGGCAAGTCAGGGTTACGTATAAGGAGTGCATGACACTATTAGAATGAAAGTGGGGTCGCGAAGGAACGCACTGAAAGGGGAAATGAAAAATAGATATAAGACTTCGGAGGGGAAGCGAATCACGTGAAATAAGCATGAGAAGAAGTAGAGGGAAAAAGAAGCACAAGGAAGAAGTAGGAAGGGTGTACGATGGAATGCAAAAAGAAATGCAACTAAGAAAATTGTGCGAGGGGACAAATGGAGTGTGCTCAACCCGATATGTTGAAGCCTCGAGAGTCGGAATGAGGATAAAGTTGTATAAATAATTGGGGGTTATTTTGGAAAACATTCTGAAATTTGAAATGCCACATCATTTGTTATCTTTTCTAAATTACTTCCTATCATTTTGGGTCAGCCTTTTTAGTTGTTAATGATGAAATTTAATATATTTCTGTATTTCTCTAAATTACACGTGTTTTTTCAATGAGGAATTATCTAAACTAGAGGATTGGTCCCACAAATGAAATAATTATAAATGGTCCACCCACATACACTACCCCTTTATATTCCTAAAAGCAATAATTAAAAACCCCTTACTACCACTTATTATGGGCCGATATGTTGGCTTCATTTTGGTAAAATTTTAACACGTTTTTATGAATAAACGCGATAAGATAACTTTTAAAAATTGAATCCCGCTAGACCAAGCCATAATACATGCCAAACTAACAATTTTGTATGTTTTCAAGATTAATTGGTGCAAATAGAGCCAATCAAGCCCTAAAACATGTCAAAATGTCATATTAGGTATATTACAACTCAAAATAACCTTTTTATGCCAAGCGAGCTAAAAGACACCCAAATACACAAGTTTGATGTGTATTAGAGTTCAATTTTCCCTACTTGTGCCAACCAAGCTCTAATACACCACAAACCAAGCACTCTTTACACCCTTATTAGATTATGTGAAATCTAAGAATTAGTGAATTAGGTACACTAAAGGATGATAAGGCTCCATAGTGTATTGAACATACAAATGGTAGTTTGTAGTTTGAATCATTTGGTGAAACCATTAATTGGCAAAATCTTAAACTATTTGGCTTACGTCACCTTATCCCAAAACAAGTCTTTCGTCTTCAACAATTGTTCCAATTAAAGAGCTTTTTACTTATCAAATCTATTTAGTGCTAATCATACTTCCATAATTTTCTCTTCTCTTCCTCGAAATATTTTTATTTACCATGGTGTACCCATTTGTGATAGAAATATTCGATCATAATTACTCAAAATGTAAGGTTCATTTCCATCAAGGTAGTTTGGGAACATTAGGATTAATATTATTGTTTAACATTATTAATCATTATTATTTGTTAGGTCTGTTATTATATTTGTTTATATGTGAAGTTGTTAATAAACAACTCACGTGAATAGGAGTTTGGTGAGAGAATTAAGGAGTGTTGTTATATCGATTCTATTTTATAGAATGACTTATTCTATATATTTGTAAGAGTTCTCGTATGAAATATAGAAAGAAGAAATCTATTATTTTATTGTGTAAATCAGTTTCAGTGTTTTCATTTGGTTTCAGAGCGAGTCATGGAAATATTAATGGTTTGTTAATCTGTGAAGGGGCATTGTTGCAATTCCTTTATTGCCCCGAGCCATGAAATACTCTAAGAAAAGCACGTTGGTTATAAATTAAGAATTTTCTACTCAATTCCTGACCTGTGCACTAAGGATCAATTTGTATTTTGTATCGACTTTCTTGCATTCGCATCTCAGTGAAAATATTGAATTGGTTTTGAATTTTGCAAACTCCTCCATAACCTACTGTTACTTGACTGTCGGTTTGCTTTTGGATGATTGGGAAGACATGAATTGGTAGTGATTTGCATCAAAACGACCTCCAATTGGGTCCTATTGCGGGTTTCTATTGGACACGTACCATAACTTTGGCATCAAGTCTTTCTGTATATTTTTGTGGCTCAGATCTGTTATTTCAAAGTGTTCATGGTTTAGAAAACCACATCTCATTCTCCAGCGAAGTACTCCTTCCTCAATCTTCTGCGCAAATTGATGAATGGATGTTGCGGAAGATTCTCAGGGTATGTTGTTTTTTATTGTCAACATTCACGCACAGTTCCAATCGCCATGTAGTTGTTCGGTCATACTCAGGTCGTATCTATACCATTTTCACGAGTCCGTTCATTTTTCCATATTGTGTGTTAATGTGTTTTGTCAACCCATTCATATTTTCCATACATTTTCTCTTAAAACATACTGTCCCATTGAATTGAAGTCTTTAATTAATTTGTTCCATCGTTAATGTTCAGCGAGTCTTATATAATCCACACATCTCATTTAGTTTTGTCCTTTTTAAGTGTGTAGAATTAAAATATGGTCAATCGTATATGTCATTGTGTTATAAAATGTAATTAAATATTACATTTTAAGTGATAGCATATTTACATATTTAAGTTTCTTTGTCATCCATTTTTTAATTAAGTGGTCAATGTCTTTGGTTAGTATTGTTTAGAGTAATAGAAAACTTGTGTCAAAAAAATAAATAAATAAAGAAGAGTGTGTCATTGTTAGATGTCTTGTTGTAACAGAATCATTAACGTCATTGTGTTGTCAAGTTAGTCAAATAGGTGATTTTAGGATATTTGTTTACTCTCATTTTGTAAGTTGTTATCATGAGTCAGAGTCGTATAATTGTAAAAATATTGGAAAATAAAAAAATTGCCTCACAGACGCATTTTCGGTGTTACCCGATGTCTGGAAATAAAGTATTTCACATTGCGGGAAGGAAGAAAAGAATAATCTCAATGTGGAAACAGAGCTTCAAATTCACATTCCACTGAACTAGCAGCGTCAAACTGGAGGATGGAGGCACAGGAGGATGGAGGACAAGCAGCGTCCTCTCGTCGGTCGCCAACGACGGGGCCGCATACTGATCTGGTGACATGTGTGCAGTGTGGTTTTTCATTTTCAGTGTTCTTGTTTTACAGAGTGATGGTTTTCTGAATAAACCCTTTTCAGAACTTTTTGGAGGAGTCATGTTGTCAGAATACTCACTTTTGGAAGCGGGAGAAGATTTGAGGTAGATTCAAGGGATGGTTATCCAGCTAGTGTGAAGCTTGTGGATCTTGGAGATTCATAATTCGGGTGCCTAGAGAGGAAGGGAAAGTCCCACAGGAACCCAAAGAGGAAGGGAGAATTCCTGCATAATTCAGCTCGACACTACGCCTTTACGAGGGTAAAGAGATAATCTATGGAGTCTGTACCTGGTCTAAGAAGTGCTTTCAGGAGGTGGTTCAATTTCTTCGGATATGGTTCTTCTTCGTGTTCACATTAAGGGGGTGAAGATTAGTGATTAATAATGTTCACACTAAGGGGGTGAATGTTAGGATTAATATTATTGTTTAACATTATTAATCATTATTATTTGTTAGGTCTGTTATTATATTTGTTTATATGTGAAGTTGTTAATAAACAACTCACGTGAATAGGAGTTTGGTGAGAGAATTAAGGAGTGTTGTTATATCAGATTCCTATTTTATAGGAATGACTTATTCCTATATATTTGTAAGAGTTCTCGTATGAATCATAGAAAGAAGAAATCTATTATTTTATTGTGTAAATCGGTTTAGGTGTTTTCATGGGCTACCCCCTTTTACTAGATTCATGCCCCTCCTCGGTGTGAAAGAAAGGAACAACCCCACAATAATACATGTTTTTATACTCATTCTATAGAGCTTGAATATACCCCTATCTCAGTATTAATGTTAAATATGAGGTCATCCATGTTCTTTGCTCGAATTTTAGACCGCTTGTATGCATTAATTTCCCCACCTCTCCCTCATTTTGAACATTGTTCTAGCTACCATCTTCTGCACTATTCACCCTAAGCTAAATCTAGGATATGCGGTACATGTTGTCAATACATGATGAGGAAGACCATTTTCTAGGGAAATCAACCTCTTCCTCTCTTGCCTTCTACTTCTAATTCTAGATCTAGTGCTCCATCAAAGGTTTATGACATCTTGAATCAATTTGAGAAATACACATGGTAATGTATCTATTTTAGAATTACTCAAGTGATCACCTACTTATAAGGAAATTCTATATGAGGCATTACAATCTTCTACTCTTCTACTAACACTCAACCACCTTCCTTTGCTTCTATCATGAAAATGTTTAAAAGCATGGGTAAGACTATTACTTTTGGTCCTACAAAATTACCTCCTAAGCATATAGAAGATCAATGTCAAAATCCACTTGTTATAACATAGATTCATGAGTTTGTATTTGAAAAGTTACTAATTGATAATGGATTTGCGTTAAATATTTTTCAGTAATTCCTTTCTCCACCATACAACAATTTTTTATAGTACCCACTAAAATCATGATAAGATCAAAAAACAACCCGCGAGTTAAAATTCTCAAAAGAATAGACTCAATAGACCCTTAAGCATGAGTCTTAACGGCCTTCATCAAAGAAAACAATAATTTAGACATTTTCCTTTGGTCCATACACAATATTTTTTCCACTCAAGCTTTATTTATAGAAAAACAATAAATGGTGTATTACAAAAGAAAACAATACCAACGTGGCTTCATTGCTTTTGAAAGGTATTCATTGGTGTACAATGAATTTGGAGAGGAGTAGATGTGAAAGGGAAACTTTAAACCTATTATAATTAGTAAAAATGAAATAGAATGCATGCTATAAAACATTGTTAATATCCCCTATATGTTATCATACCTAATAAGTGGTTAATTTAGGTTTAGCTAGTTTTTGTTGTATTGGGACTTTGGTACTATAAAATACTCTAAAGGGTCTCATAAATTGTCTTGAGTGTCCACTTATCATACCTATTAAAGTGTCGTATAAATTTGAAGTTATTATTGTCCTTCAAATATCTTTTCATTTGTCATAGAAGGGTGTTTAAGAATTTACACTTCAAATAAAAGTAAAATTTAAAATTACACTTTAATATTGAAAAGTGGTCACTTGCGTTAAATTTTCATTAGAAGGGCCAACTAGAAAATAGTTTTTCATACAAATATTATGCTATATTACTTTTTATAAATATTATATTTATTTTATTAAATAATTTTTAAATTAATAATATACTAATGTATAATTCATACTTTATTTCTATTTTTATGTTAAAAATTTGCTTTCACTTTACACAAACCATACACAAAATCTAGAAATAAGAATGTATCACTACAAAATTAGCAATTAGTTGGGTGTTTCTATTTTCATAATAACAATATTATTTTTTCAATTTTTTACATAACACAAAAATAGAGCATCTGACAAAAATAAAGAGTTTTCATGATCTACATGATTTTTTTTTGGTGGATTAGGAGCCTAATAAAGTGGAAGAAATTCATCTTAAAATTTTAAGCCACTGTTAAGCAGAAAGAGCATGTACAATTGCAGTACATGGATTTTCTTGTGGCTTTAATATAGAGCATATGATTCATATCAAATTCACCACCGTAGGTAACAAAAAGCAATTCTTTTATTTTTGCTGAATTTTCAATTATTTGTTTGCAGGGGTGAGGACTGATTGAAGGTATAAAGATTGGTAAGCATCTGGGGTTCTGGGCTTTTGTCAGTCAATAAGTTTTCTTTTCGATTAAATTATATGAGTTCTATCTAGTGAAGGCTGCAAATCTCTGGAAATTCAAGTACCCAATTCTTTCCATGAAGAATATATAACACGCACATCTAGGCACAGTTCTTTATAAAAACATTACCCACCCAATTCCAATTTTCCTACACCTGGATATTAATGGAGTCTACCCAATCGTGATGGACCCATCACCAGAGAGTTGGCACTTCATGCTGCATTAGTCCAAGGAAGCACTCCCGGGAAACTCAAACCTCACAAATCTCCTTCTCCAGCAGTTTCTAGACATTCCCCTCAGCTTTCTGCTCATGATTATCCTGTTTTCACACCTGTAAGTGCTTTATTTTAACTATATCTTAGTGCTTCTTGCAATTTTGTAATCCCCTAAAAAAATGCCCATTCTTTCTATGCATTGTGCATGGCTGCAACATGTAAGAGTTATCAAGAAACTGCTTGATAAGGTGTATATTCTATACAATAAGACCATAAACCTTGCATCAGCTGCATTGAGTTCTCAAACCTTACGTATCAGGCTATCAACATCCTATATAGTCTTTAGTTATATATAGAGTTTTCTGAAAGCTGGATAGTTTTAGGCTTTAAGCAGGCGTGTCCATAAGAAAATAAACCTATAGTTGCTTTTTGTTTTGATCTTCTGTAACTCCAGACTTTGCACAGCAGTTGCTGTCTCTTGTAGCCTTTCTGATTTTTTCAGCAGTAGTTGTCTTTTCTAGCCTTTCTGATTTTTTCAGCTGTTGCTGTCTCTTATACTTTTTTCATTTTTCTGCTTTGATTGGTATATATACAGAGATTAAATTTGAATTATCATACTTTAATTTAAAATAGGTTAAGCCTGACCCTTCATAAGTGAGATTAAAAATAGATTGCCCTTCAATTCAAAAAAAATCTTATTACTTTTTCATATATATTTGATTATTTTATATAAAATAAATATGAAAAATGTTAAAAATGCAAATATTGAACAATCAACCAAGTCACTTTTGAAAGGTTGTTAAATAAAATAATCAAGATTCAACAAAGTAATTACATATTCAACTTGCATTGCTCAAAGGAAAAAGTCTTTGAGGTTTCATTCTTTGGAAAAACATTAAGTTTATACCTCATATAATCTACTATATCCAAATTTTGAGGTGCGAGAAAGACATAAAAAATATTAATGTGTCTAATGAACAAAGTCTAGACCTCTCAATTGTATTTGTGTTACAGGTGTCCTGAAGAAATGTTTTACAGAAACCCTTGCTTCTAATACAATTTGCCAAAAAGTTTCTATCATGGATTCGGTGCTGACAACAATGGATTTGGTGTATTAGCATCATCGGGATGTCTACATATGGTTGTATATTCAAGTTTTCTTATGCCATTTCTATAAATATTTGCACTGCTGCCATGTTGGACTTTCTGAATCAATGCATGTTTGATGATCCTTGCAGTATAATTATAATTGCCTTAATTTCTTATCAATCTCATCCATGGATGATCTCATCCACTATAGTGTCACTGTTCTCATTGGCCTCACCAATTTTTGCTTCAAGGATTCTAATTTCATTTCCCATTCCTCTCTGCTTTGATAAAAGACAGTAGGCTCGGCCTTGTTTGGAGAAGAGAGACTTTTATTAGTCTTTTTTAGCTTGAAAAAATAGTCAAGATTTGAGTAGACTATTGGTAGCTTTCTTCTTTTGAGGCAACTCCACCACATCTTGGGACTATGTTTCCAATCAGGGACCAAAGTTGTGTTCTCTCTACCAAGAGCTACATGCTTAAGCCATTCCAGAAATGGTACTCTCTACCTCATTTGAAAAGTGATTGATTCCTGTCCATAAAATCGTTTCTTTGATGTCCCCATTTGGAGACTTTCTGTTTTTGCAATTATAAGTAAAATGCGATTCCCTACTAAAGAACCTGAGAGTTTTTCTTGTAACAATCAAAGGGATTCCTTTGTTCATATATGCTTTCAACCTCATCTTCTGTCCATCATCCTTCAAATACCTTCATCTCGGATCCAATTGAATTTGTCGATAGCTTAACTACTTTTCATAAGTATATAATTTAAAGATGAATTTTAGACTTATGACGAGGAAGCAGTGCCTGTTTATCAGCAAATTCAATTGAATCCGAGACGAAGGTCCTTGAATTGGGATGAGGGACAAGAAGATGAGGTTGAAAGCATATGTACAGACAAAGGAAGCCCTTTGATTGTTACAAGAAGAAACTCTGGGTTGTTTAGCAGGGGACTTGCTTCTTCAACAATAGACCAGTCTCTGTGCACGAATTCCTCAACTCACCATGTTGCTGGTTTGCTTACTTCCTTCGGAAACGGTAGTCTCCAAATGTCCAGACCAACGAAATTGATGTTATGGATGGGAAAAAACACCAAATGAGGCAGAGAGTACCATTTCCTGGAATGAATGCAATCCTGCAGCTCTTGGTAGATCTTGGTAGAAAAGAAGAAAGCTACAACTAAAATCTTGTCTGTCACTTCTAGACAGAGTCCCAAATGGGTGGAGTGTAGTCCTCAAAAGATGAGAAAGCCTACCAATAGTCTACTAAAATCTTCAAATCACGGCTTATTTTTCAGCTAAAAAAAGACTAATAAAAGTCACTCTTCTGCAAACAAGGCCGAGCCTCCCGTCTTTTATCAAAGCACAGAGGAATGGGCAATGGCATTAGAAGCCTTGAAGCAAAAACTTGGTGAGGCCAATGAGAACAGGGACACTGCAGTCGCTGAGGTTACAGAGATGAGATCATCCATGGATGAGCTTGAGAAGAAATTAAGGCAATTAGAATTATACTGCAAGGATCTCAAACATGCATTGAGGCAGACAGCCCAAGATGGCAGTAATGCAGATTTTGATAGAAATGGCATAAGAAAACATGAAAATACAACCATATGAAGACATCCTGATGATGCTGGTAAAAAAATCCATTCCTATCAGCACCGAAGCCATGGTAGAAGGTTTTGTGCAAATTGTATCAGAAGAAAGGGTCTCTGTAAAACATTTCTGCAGGACACTTGTAACACAAATACAAGACCTAGATGGGAAAGCAAAAATACGGTCCATAGAAAAATATGATAAATACGGTAATTGCATTTATAAAAAAAGATGGTAATAATTGTTGAAAGGTGTGGAAAATAATTGTTTTTTACCTCCTGCTGCTCGCTATACACTCTCACTGTGTAATTGCCTTTAATTAATAGTAAATACTAAATACCAACGGGCTATTATAATAATAGAACCATCAGTTCCAAACAGATTTGCTGGATTCTAGGTGACTGTTGCCGCAGTTTTTGTTAGTTGCCTCAGTTTTTGGCTGTTGTTTTTTGGGAAACAGACTTACTAATTTTTTTTTTTTATTTACAGCTACGCTTTTTCTAAATTTTTAACAACCAAATCCCGAAAGTTTTGCAGTTTCATACAGTAGACTCAGGAAAACGAAAAAATACAGTAAATTTGTAAAAATAGTAACTGTGCAAATAAGTGGTGTTTACAGAATTCTAATTGAAAAGAAAACTTATTGACTAACAAAATCAAAGAACCCCATATGCTTACCATTCTTTATACCTCTAGTTAGTCGTCAGTCGTCACCCCTGCAAACAGGTAGCTTATACAATTGATTCTCAAATTTAATCTACCAAGCCACTCGTTGTGAAGTGTAATCCATTGGAAATTATTGAACATGGGTTTTTGTAAGATCCTTTCAAAAATTCAGCAAAAATAAAATGAATGATTTTTGTTACCTACGGTGGTGAATTTGATATGAATCATATGCTTTATATTAAAGCCACAAGAAAATCCATCTACATTGCAATTGTACATGCTCTTTTTGCTTGACGGTGGCTTCAAATTTAAAGATGAATTTCTTCCACTTTATTAGACTCCTAATCAAACAAAAAAATTAATGCAAGAGATCCATGAAAGCTCTCTATTTTTGTCTTATGCCTTAAATTTCTACTAAATCAATTTGTTGTTTTTTCTGATAATAACGTTATGTCATTGCCTTTAAATTGATGAATAGATGGATTATTTGAGGACTCCTTGAAAAATAAATTACCCTTGTATCCCAATAGTTAAAGGTATGTAATAGTTTAGTTCATTTAATTTTTTGAGGTCTGAAAAATTGATCTATTTTATAATTATTTGTATGTAATAAATATATTATGATGATTATTACAACATTTATAAGATTTTCAATAATTAGATGTTCACTACAAATAAAAGATCTACCAAAACAACAAGGGATGAATTATGAAGACTCTAGTTATTAGTGTATAAAATTCATGTTTAGATCAAAATCTCAGTTGATAATTGATGAAAAACAAAAGCCACTCCATCTACTTAAATTTACCTTTCCATTTTACTTTGGTCAATGGCTATACTAAATTTGAATCTCTTATTTTTCCACCTAGCAAATACAGGGAAAGGCGAACGGATTTCATTAAAGAGTATTTGTGAATAAGAAGAATTTATGATGAAAACATGCAAATCTTCCAATACACCGGCACCCACCAATAATAGTATATGGGTACGACATTGTGTGGGACATCCAAACTCCATTTTGTCTCCTTGATCACCATGTGACTTTGGTTCAGGTTGATAAAGCCATCCAAGAACTCCATTACCAACCTTGATGGATTAATTGAAGAATTTAATGTGGAGGGAATCTCACTACAGATTCCAGCTGCATCTTTTCTACACTTAACCATCTAGTTAAAGCCCCTTGGAATCAATAGTTTTACGTAAGATTTACATATGGAATCGAACATGACTCTTTTCCTCTGATTGTTTTGGGACTTGTCACGAACTCTTTATTGAAATTATCCTCTGGAGTCTACACCATCAACATAAAGAACATCTGGCTTTTCTCGACCATTTGTTTTTTGTATGTTTGAATGCTTTTTGATGCCATCCTATTCCTACGTAGGATTCCTCTTTTCAACTACATTACATAACTCTTCTTTCAATATTTATCATTTTTCAAATATTGCAAGAATTGACTTAATGGTGAAGATGCTTGGCTCTTAAAGAGTCCATCAGGTTCAATTCTCGCTGCAAGCAAAGTCAAGAGATGCACTGTAATAAGGGATGATGTTGGGATCGTGCCCCGGGTGAATTTGACGGAATGGATACCCCTCAGTCCTTGGCCACTTAGCCTAAGAAATCTACCCACTTCACCGTGGGGGAAGGTGGTCCGAAGACTTGCCAGATTTCAATAAAAATATTGCAATAAGGGCATTGTCCTTTTGTTCTTGGACACGAGCCAATGAAACCTTCTCTTTGGCAGCAATAGACTATACACATTTCTACAAAATCTCTTGGATTTCCTTGGGCTTGGCCTCAAAATCCTTCTCTCTCCTCCATGCCTCAAAATCCCTCTCTCTCCTCCATGTATCTTCAAGCTTCTTTTGTAAATTCATTTCTAGGGAAGAAAAATGCTAATGCAACTCTTTCCATTGAACAATGTACTTAGTCAAAGCTTGAAGCATTGACCTTTCCATTTCAACTCAATTATCAAATGCATTTTATGGAAAATATTATTGTAACGATTGATTATTAATCAATATCATTACTAAATTACTAAATTTCTGAAATTTGTGTGGAAATGCAAATTTGATTGTAATGTAGTCAAATGCATTTAATGGAAACTATTATTATAACGATTGATTATTTTTCAATATTAATATCATTTAATTGTTCAGGATATTAAATTATTTAACCTTTTGACTTAGTCATTATAGATACTAAATATATTTTTATTTTTATTTTTATAGAATTTAATTTTTATTTATTTGAATTATTGTTATAATTGATATTTTATTTGAGTATTTTTAATAATAAAAATATAATTGAACTTATTTTGTGTATAAGTATTTATATGCATTTATTAATGATAGAGGAATCATGGAGTGTAATCGAGTCATGATCTTTCTTCCTCTTTTTTTTTTTTTTTTTTTTAGTTGTGTAATGTATAAGTTACATGTGCAAACATTAATCCATGAATTCTTATTTTTAATATTCTAGATTTTTTGATTCATTATTTTAAAATATTGTTTGCATTATAAATTGTAGAAAAATGAAGAAAATTGGTCGTCCAAAAAAACATGGAAGACAAACAACTCTTGTTGATGCATTCAAATTGAGACAAGATTCGTCGTCTTCAAATCTAGTGGATGATAATGACTATCTCATCAACAATGATGTTGAAAATATCGAAGAAGAAGAACCTTCATACCTGAAGAAAGGTAATTTGACCATTATTAATAGGAAATTCAAGCCTTCATGGAAGTTTGGGCATAAAGGGTGTTATTATGTCAAAATACTAGATGGAAAAGAAAGGATCAAGTGTTTGTGGTGTGTCAAATACAAAAAAAAATACACCATTTTCCACAGAGGGTAGTACTACAATTCAGTTGAGTGGATTGAATGGTCATGCAAGTTAAGAGCCCATAAGAGAGAAAAACAAAACCACGTTTACCAATTACAAAGCATGTTGAACTCTAGGTTGATTTTTAAAAATCAAGAATAATCAATGTTATGGAGACAATGTATTTTATAGCTATAAAGGATTTACCTTTTGAAGTTTATAAAGACATGTGTGATTTACATGGATACAAAGTAACTCCTAACATGCCATTATCTGATGAATATTCAACATATACAAATGTTGCTTCTAGTAAAGAGTTTTTATCTGCTGCAAAAAATCTTTATTGGGAAAAGCTTAAGGCAGAAATATTTCGTAGTTCCTTTTATTCTATTTTGGTTGATGAAAGTACATATAGGACAATGGAAAAACACCTTATTACCTAAGTTAATTATTTTATTAATGGTGGGAATGGACCATGAGTGACTATATTTCTTCGTCTCCTCAAAATAAAATATGGAACTACACAATCTATGTATGAATCCTTAACAAATTTGTTATCAGAAATGGAGCTGCCAAAACACAGGATGGTAGGATTTGCATCAGATGGAGCATCCTCTATGTGAGAGGTTTACATGGAGGTTTAACTACTAAGTTAAATCATGAAATACCCCACTTGGTTTCCATTCATTGTGTTGCACATCGTGAAGCTCTCGCTGTGGTAGATGCTTCACATGCTTTCCCTGAAATTGAATACATTGATAAATTTGCAAATAAAATATATTCATGGTTGGGGAAGTCAGCAAAAAGACATGGTGAACTCAAAGAGTTAATGGAATTATTTCAAATTGATAGGTTGCAAGTTCTTCAAATCCATCAGGTTCGTTGGTTATCTAGAGGGAAAGTTATGGTCAGACTTGTTAAGATGATGCCAACATTACTACAAGAATTCAAACATGGTGACACAAAATTGTATGAAATGGGAACAATATTTCAGGTTCAATTTTGTATGCATTTGCTTGCAAATGTTCTCAGTGAATTAAATAAGCTAAGTCAACGATTTCAAGAGAGATATTGATATCACTATCATTGGTACTCAATTAGATGTACTTATTGAGCTTATAAAAAGGATATTTCTTAAGTAGACCTTTATAACAAGTTCTCAATATGTTTCTAAATATTTACAAAAGGCTCAAAATGGATGTTTGGAGTTTGTTGATTGCACATGTATTTCACATGTACATAACCTCAGGTTTGAATCTATACCGAGACACTTGGATCTGGCACTCTAGAGGACAACATTCATTTGGGTAAAACATTTTTTCAAAATATAATTGATTGCCTCAATATTAGGTTTGTTGGCATGAAAATTGTTAATGCTCGAAAGATTTTTAGTTCTTATTGTTACTTTGATGAAGAGGATGGGTGAGACATTGAAATACAAAGGTGGTTAGAAAAGCTATGTAAAAAATATGATGTTGGTGATGCTCTAATAATTGACACGAGAACAATGTCAAACAAAATTAGACAATTTTGGTGTAAATCTACATAAAGCACATCAAAACAATACTATGTTCAAGGCATGGGAGCAACGTGGAGATGATGAAATGTAAAAGATTCTTCCATAATTTAATGAAATTATGACCCATATTTCTCACACTTCCAACAAGTACATAAGCATGTGAAAGAGGATTTTCTAAGTTAAATCACATTAAAAGTATTGAGAGGTCTACAATTTATTTTGATACATTAGAAACATTAATGTTTTTTTATCTCTTTCGGCACCTCAAAATTTTGATATACTAGATTGGAATGAGGTATATGAGGAATGGAAAAGAATGAAATCTCGTAGACCTCTTCCTTTGAGTAATGCAAGTTGAATATGTAATTACTTTGTTGAATCTTGATTATTTTATTTAACTACCTTTCAAAAATTTTGGTTGATTGTTCAATATTTAATAATTTTGACATTTTCTTATTTATTTTATATAAAATAATCAAATATATAAAAAAGTAATTAAGATTTTCTTTTTTCAATTGAAGGGAAATCTATTTTTAATCAGTCACTTATGAAGGGTCATTCTTAACTTAACCTACAGGGAGCCCTCCAAATTTAATCTCTGGTTGTAACATGTAATAACATAGCCATGAATCCAACTAAAAGAATTAGTTCATATTTTAACTACACATAGTAGCCAGAGCTAGAATATATCAAGTGCAAAAATTGATAAGAAAAAGAACATACAAATAAGGAAGTGAGGGTTTTACATTATTTCTACATTTAGTATGGTATTTGAATGGGGGAAGAAACAAAATAAAACATAAATATATTTTACTAGTTAGTATAAAGATTATATATATTTGTTATTATTATTTTTTATAGAGTTTAATTTTTTTAATTTGAATTATTGTTATAACATGTTTCATTCAAATCATGTTATCTGACTTTCACTTTAAAGTGCACTGAGAACAACAAAAGGATTACCTATTCATTCATAGTGCAAAATCCTTAAATTGTTGGACGTTCACCGATCCAGTAGCATTACTAGCAGTTGCTCCATTTTTGAGGGGAGCAAATATACGCCGTGTAGATGAGTGTGGGTGGTCTAAACGGTGTGTAGTTGTATTGTTTTGGGTGTAGTATTGATAATTGGGAGAGAGCAATCCTCTGTTGTAGATTGTTTGTTAAACTTAAAACTGAGTTGATTTCTTTCTTCATGATGTTTTTTCAGTAGAAATGATGATGGCAGTGAAGTCCATATGGTAAAATGCTCCTCCAACATGGAAGGCATTTGATCCTGCTCCACCCAATGGCACGACCTTGTCTGCACTCTTTTTTGTATGTTCACATCATCATCTAAAATTCTGTGAACAGGGCATTACCTAACATGAATTTGTTGGGAACCCTTGCTACTGAAATTGGGTTTCTTAGTGGCTTGTAGACTCTGGGAATGCTTGCTACAGAATTTGGGTTTCTTAGTGGCCTGTAGACTCTGGGAATGCTTTACTGAAATTGGTTTTCTTAGTGGCCTGCAAACTCTGTAAGTAAACATTAAAAGTAGTCGGTGGTAGACAATATACTTGCATTTACACTCCTCAAGCCTAACCATTTTGACATTTTATCTTAAAATTCTGGTGTTTTGTTACAGAGATTCGTCATACAATAAAGAATTGACTGGACCCATTCCAAGCACCCTGGAAATTTGATCAATCTCAAAACCTTGTAAGCCTGGCTTCTTACATATACTATTAAACCATCATTAACTAGTTTTCAAAAACTTAGTAGTAATTCGTTTTCAAAATTAGTCCAGTTTGGTAAACACGTTGCATCTTCAGGGTGTTGATAGGTTGTGGCTTTACTGAACATGTTCCATAATTGCTCCATAAATAGCTAATTCAATGTTTTCTTAATACTTGATCCCCTGTTGGTTTCAATGAAAATGAAGTACCTTTTTTTAAATGGTTTTCAACTTTTCATGGTGGATCTGGGTAATAATCAACTTTGTGGATCGCTTCTAGTATCAAGTTTAAATGGGTTCAGGCTGGACAGAGTAATTAAAGAATGACACTTACTTGAATATACTCATCCATGTTTCCTCTTCAAAAATAAAATGCCATTTCTATAACTTCAGCAAGATATGATTAGTGTTTAAGCTTCTGCAATCCATGTTTGATTAGGCAAGTGCTTCAAGAGAAATTTCATAGCAACAAGATAGAGATCAACAACTTTGTGGCCCATGATCAGGACCATAAAGTAAGGGCAGAGATCAACTTTCGCATCTACTTTTCATGGTCATTTCTGGCAACTCTTCATGATCCTGATGATGGTCTGCAAAGTACTTGATCTCTCTCCTTGTTCTATGTTATTTGTCTACTGAAACATTTATCTAGTTATATGTTATTGTCTCACTGTAAACAATGCCGAAGTTGGAGAGACCTCAAAAATCATGTCTACATGGTCTACATAGCTTATCCAGTTTAAGGACTAAACAAATGGACAACTGTATTAAGGATGTTTTGGAACATCACAAAATAGCCTTATGGCCCATGACAACTAATCTGCAAAAGACTCCTACGTAATTATTTTGTATTAGACCCCATAGATCCTTAGGGGTCTCTTGCAGATCTAAATAAATCTTCATTCATTCATTTCAATTCAGTTCATTCGGTTTATTCAATTTATTTTGAATTGAACTTCAAAAAATCCTACCTGCTAACAGAGCAAAACACCCAGGTTATAGAGGAAGGTGGGGGAACAGATAAGGAAATGACAAATTAATTCCAAAAAATCATAAAACTAAATAGGTTCACCAATTTTATTTAGCCTAATTTACCCTAATCAATCCAACTATTTATTTCCATTAGCTAACCCTGAGAACAACATCATGTTTCTCCAAATGAATTATCTATACAGGCACACAAAACAACAATCCATAAACATCATTCATTCTGATGATGGATTGCCATGATCTAAAACGTTGATTAAAATTCTGCAACATTTTTCCTCTCAAAACTCATTTTTGAAGTTCCATTGACATAAATACAAAGAATTTAAAAATTTACATACTTGACCTCGGTGTGCTTTCTCCGCATAATAAAATTCTTTTACACAGTGACAGTTATATTATATCACTATATGTAACAAACAAGTCTCCAACCTTATCAAATTTATATTTTCTAATATACTCCTAGCCTGTGCTGAAATGGGAGCTTTGGAAGAGGGTATGAACACCCAAAAAAACATAAAGGATAGAGTAATTTTATTAGATGTTATAGTTACATGAATGCGCTCAAATACACATGCATGCATGTTAGAGTAGGTATTTACCTTAGCTCATGTTCACCTAGGTACATTATTGTATTTATCCTCATCCACTTATGTGTGTGGATATTTCTTTTTATTTATTTAGATATTAGGAGATATTATCTAGTTGTTAGGTATAGTTCTTTCCTTGATCTATGGTATCGACTAGTTCTTTCCTAGATCTATGGTATTGACTAGATCCTTGATGTCTAGTTCTCTCATAAATCTATGGACTTGACTAGTTCTTTCCATGATTTATGGCTTGATCTACGACCTTGACCGGGTTCTTAGATTGTTATGGGGTCCACGGATGCGAAATTCTTAGCCCTGGTCATATGGTATGGTCATATGAGGGCTTAAAGCTTGTGATTCATACTAGTAGGTGTTTAACTTGGACAGCCCCTTTCATTTTATTTGTGTGGTGAAGGCTAGAGCATTTTATTTTGTTTTAGTGGCAACTAAAATAAATAGCAGAGCATAATATTGAAAAGTTTGTAACTTTTGATCGGTAACTTGGTTTTGAGTACCGTTTTTTTGCAAAAGTTATTTTTTTTTCATGTTCTCTTTCCATTGGAAATATTTATTTTGAGAATTTCACTATAATTATAAAGTGCCATATTATAACACGCACTCATTATAAAGTGCCAAAATCTAGGGGGATCTTGTTGCATTGCTTGGGGATCTTGTTGTATTGCTTGGTTCTTGCATTTATTTTGGTGATTTTTTGAGGATGGCATCTACTTCTGCATTAGATCATGTTGATCCATTAACAACACATAATTACCACACATGGAAACCAAGAATGGAAACAATAATTAAGCGAAAAATATTATGGGCTTTAACTTCTAAAGAACAACCAATTTTCACTAGAGAATATGAGACATTTTAGTACCAATGCAAATTTGATGAGTGTATGGGTTTGATAGGAACTTATGTAAGTGACAGTCTTTTATTTCATTTGGAAAAGTGTGACTCTCCTTTCAAAATATGGGAGAAATTAGAGGATTTATTTGGTAAGGTGGATCATATGAGAGCCATGCAACTTGAAATTGAGATCACCTCTCTTAATCCTGAAGATTTTCCAACAATTATAGACTATCTTACCAAGTTCAAGCATTTGTTGACACAATTGAAGGGGAGTGGAAGAGATAAGAAAGATGAAGAGTGTGTTTACTTGATTCTATCTAAGTTGAGATGACCATTCCAAATTTTTGCTTCTACCTTTTCTCTAGCATGGATGTCTTAGGTGACACCTTCAAAATGCCTAACTTAGAAACATTTTGTGAAAGACTTACTAGGGAAGAATCCAAATTATCTCACCTTGAGTCTTCCACCTCTCAAAAGGCATTAGTTGCATCTAATCCTAAGGGCAAGGGATAACTAAACAAGTAAAACCAAATCCGCACCTTCTCCATCTCAAAATGATCCTAAACCCAAAGAAAACAACTCAAAACCCAAGGAGTCTTCTAAATCCAAGAATAAGTCTAGTCGTTCATGCTCTTTTTGTGGGGGTAGTAATCATGAAGAAAATAGGTGTTATAAGTGAATGCAAGCCTTAGAGGATGCAGTCAAGAAACACAAAATTTCTATCTCCACTCCACCTTCTTCTAATCAGCATGGAAAAACACTTAATGTTGTTGGAAGATCTCAGTCACCACTTGTAGACAATTGGGTTATAGATTCTGGTGCTTCTCATCACATGAATTCTTCCAAGGAGTCTTTTGTTTCTCTAGGTTTGAGTTCTACTTCCAAAATTGAGGTTGGAGGTTTTTATTTCTTTTTGTTGAGGAAAAGGTGATATACAACTTGATGGTGGCAATATCCAAGATGCACTATATGTTCCTAACATCACTACAAATTTGCTTTTTGTATATCAAATTTTCATTCAGTAAAGGAAAACAATGAATTTTACACCACATGGGGTAGAAGTAAGAACTTTGTTGGAGCCTTATTCACTTGTTGCTCAGGGTATTGTTGATCATAATTGAAGACTATATCACTTTGAGGGTTTTGATAACACTTATTCTATAGGGACAGGATTGGTTTCTCATTCAAATTCAGAGAGTAAGCTTTGGCATGAAAGATTTGGACATCTCAATTATAGATATTTGAAGGAGTTAAGCACTCATGGTATGGTAGATGGTCTTCCTAGAGTTTCTTGTCTTGAGGAGTTTGTCATGGTTGTGCATTAGGGAAACAACACCAAGATCCTTTTCCTAAGAATTTGTCTAAGAGAGCTTCTTCACCACTTGAGCTTATGCATAGTGACTTGATGGTTTTTCCTACCCCATCTTTCAATGGAGCTAAGTATGCACTTACATTTATTGATAATTTCTTGAGGCGTACTTGGGTTTATTTTATCAAGTAAAAAAGTGATGTTTTTCACACTTCAAAGTCTTCAAGGCTTTGGTCGAGAAACAATCTTCTAGTAGCATAAAGAACCTTCACACTAATAATGGGGGAGTACTTCAACAATGAGTTTTATGAATTTTTGGCAACTCAAGGCATTATTCACCAAAGATTTTGTTCCTCATACTCCACAAAAAAATGGATTAGCAGAAAGGAAGAATAGAACTTTGAAGGAAATGGCTAATTGTATGATGCATTCTAGAGATATACCTCCTATCTATTAGGCAGAAGCAGTTAATTGTGCTAACTATATTTAGAATCACACACCACATAGAGAACTTGAGCATTTGACTCCAGAGGAAGCTTGGTCCAACACTAAGCCAAATGTCTCATTTTTTTGAGTCTTTGGGAGCCATGCTTGGGCTTTTGTGCCAAAGAAGAAAAGGAAAGCTTTGGATAAGAAGAGTAAACCTTTGATATTTATAGGGTATTGTGAGGACATGAGAGCTTATCATCTTTTAGATCCTGATACACATGATGTTATTTTTCGAACACATGTTCAATTTGATGAGCGTTTCACTCCTCATGATTCTTCATCTTCTTCCATTCCTTCTTCTTCATCTCATCTTGAGGATCCTTTCTTTGAGGAGATTGATGAGAATGTTATAGATGTCATTGAGGATCCTATTCCCACTGATGTTATCACTATGCCTAAGTGGGCTCGTACTACAATTTCTGAGGCAACACCTTTCATAGAGGATCTTCCACCCACTAGGCATCATCACGCACATTCTATAGGTTCTGGACTTTTGTGTCAGGTAGTTTATGAGGATCCACAATATTTTTCAAAGGCTCATGGGATACAAGAGTGGGATGATGCGATGATAGCTGAGTATTCTTCTTTGATGAAGAATCATACTTGGGATTTGGTATCTCTTCCTAAAGGAAGAAAGATGGTTAGGTGTAAGTGGGTATATCGAACCAAATACGCAGCTGATGGGTCCATTGACAAGTATAAGGCTCATCTTGTTGCAAAGGGTTTTTCACAAGTTAAAGGTATTGATTACTCTGAGACTTTTGCACCCATTGCCAAGATGGATTTTGTATGCCTTGTACTTTCTATTGCTGCATCATAGGGGTGGCCCATATACCAGATGGACGTGAAGAGTGCCTTCTTACATGGAGATTTACAAGAGGAAATATATATGGAGCAGCCGATGGATTTGTTAAGGATTCTTCTCTTGTTTTTCGGCTCTGAAGGTCTCTCTACGGTCTCAAGCAAGCTCCTCGGGCTTGGTATAAGAAGATGGATTCTTTTCTTCTATCTACTAGTTTTGTTTGTTTCCACTCTGATCATACAAAGTATCTCTTGACATGTCGGTGAGGATATTGTGATATTTTCTTGTATGTTGATGATATGTTACTTATTGGCAGCTCTTCTTCCCACATTCAGAGTATTCGAGGGCTCTTTCTACACAAGTTTGACATGACAAATCTTGGGCATTTATATTATTTCCTTGGTTTGTAGATTTCTCGAGATTCAAGGATTAATTTGAGTCAAAAAAGTACACCCATGATCTTCCTAGGTGCTTTGATATGGCTGATTGCAAGCCAAGTCCATCTCCTTTTCGATGCAGGGAGTTACTCTTACATCCACATGTACCACACCACTTTGTGATCCTACATTGTATAGGCAGTTGGTTGGGAGTCTCATGTATTTGACCCATACTCACCCTGATATTTCATTTGCAGTAGGGCTTGTATCTCGGTTTGCACATTCTCCTCATAGTAGTCACGACGATCTGCTAAAAGGATTTTGTGCTATTTGCATGGCACTTCACACTTTGGCATACACTACACTAGGGGATATACTCGGTTATTGGTCTGGGTATATAGATTCGATTGGGTAGGTTCTATTGATGATGCCTGCCGTTCCACTTCCGGCTATCTTTCCCGTCTTGGTTCTTCTCCGATTGCTTAGGTGTGCAAAAAGCAACAGTGCTATTGCACTTTCATCTTCGAGAGGTAGAGTACAGGAAGAAGCGATTCAAGAGTCATTGAGATTCTTTGGCTTCGCTAGTTAGTTATCGACAGAGTTGATTCCCACAGATTCATTGGTACTGTACTTTGGTGTGACAACCAAAGTGCAATTCACATTTCTCACAACCCAGTTGAGCACCAGCAGACCAAGCATATTGAGATACACATCCACTTCATTCGTTAGCACATTCAGGATGGAGTTCTTTGTTTGGAGTACATTCCGACTCAACAAGGTTGCAGACATCTTTACGAAGCCTTTTACATCACCTAGCTACCTTGAGTTATGTGGAGTGATTGGGGTTTTGGAAGTTGTTCTTGGGGGCTGTTCATGAGAACATCTTCTTCTTCTTCTTCTTCTTTCTCTTTCCTTCTAGCAGGATTATTTCCTTCTTTTGGTTTGATATTTCTTCATGGATATGTTGTACATGAGTACCTCATCGAGCCTAGTTGCCATAACTCATCTTTGTGGACATGCCACTTATTTTGGCCCCTAGCTTCACTTGAGGGGGGTGTTAGAGTAGGTATTTACCTTAGCTCATGTTCACCTAGGTACATTATTGTATTTATCCTCACCCACTTATGTGTGTGGATATTTCTTTTTATTTATTTAGATATTAGGAGATATTATCTAGTTGTTAGGTATAGTTATTTCCTTGATCTATGGTATTGACTAGTTCTTTCCTAGATCTATGGTATTGACTAGATCCTTGATGTCTAGTTCTCTCATAAATCTATGGACTTGACTAGTTCTTTCCATGATTTATGGCTTGATCTACAACCTTGACTGGTTCTTAGATTATTATTCTTTGCCTATATAAGCAAGGCCCATTCTCATCAGTATTTCATTGAGTTCCATAATAATATATGATATTGCTGCTCATTTGTTTGCAAAGGTTTATGTAAAGTTATTACGTGAATTACTTTCATCTTATTGATTGTGATGTTTGATTAGCATCTGTGTTCTTGGCTTGGCATGATCTGGTTTCTGTTCCTTTTAGTGCTGAAATGGGAGCTTTGGAACAGGGTATGAACACCCAAAAAAGAATAAAGGATAGAGTAATTTTATTAGATGTTGTAGTTGCAACTACCCCAGTACACATGCATGCAAAATGTGGAAGTCAAGAGAAGACAAGTGAACTATTTGACAGAATGCCTCAAAGAGGTTTCTGCATAACATTGACTGCAAGAAGCAGGAAACTTGGAATACAATAAATAAATGAACCACCTCCTCAGATCTAACTATGAGCACACAATAATAATAATTCCTAACCATTAATGAAAGGAAAAATACATCTGTGGCTTGCAAAACAAAATTACATGTAGTTGTAATAGATGGAAGCAAAATAGACAAAGCTGCAGACTTTGGGCTGGGAACATTTGTGGATGGCTAAACCCCTTTCAAATAATAGTTTCTGAAGAATTACATCCTTATTGAAATATGCAGCTTATGAACATGAAAGAGTAATGGTCCAATTTGGAATTGTCAGAGAAGTTCATCTTCCTAGAAACTACTATGTCTATTGTAGATTATATTTCTTATGTGAGAAAATTCCATGTTACTTGGAGTGCTTTTTGTTTCACTCTAAAAACTTTCAGTCCTATGGTCATAGTGGCTTGTGAATGAGCTCAGAGAAGAGGCCAACCAAAACCTTGGATTTCTTTGTAATTTTCAGATCACCATATGCCTAGCTCTATATTATAATTTCAAATAAAAGTGAGCTAGAAAAAAGATCCTAGAATCCAAGCAGTCTGAAGACATTTTTAGTTCCAAATATTCAATTTCTCTATGCTATGGAATGAAATTAATTTTAAGAATTGCAAACATGTTTCACAGTGTGCAAATTCCTAACATACATGGATGCCTAACTCAATATATTTCAAGAACTTGTGACAGTGATTTAAGGCTTTAGGATTTCCTCAACCATTGCACTCTATGACATCGTATTACCTCAAGGCATTTTGTCAAATAGTTCACAGGCCTTGTGCTTTTGCACACATGTGTAGGCCAACAACAACAGTTGCAAATGGAAATGGACACGGCCTGAAAATTAAGCTACTGTACATAATGACAGGCTGAGAGTTGTAAATGAGGGGGTGTTGCACTCCAATTTTTAATGTTTCCTTTCCTATATAACAAATTACAGAAGCATCAAAACAAATGCAGAAATGGTATGAATATAAATAAGCTAGAAGGAACATATCGACCAGAAGAATGCAGAATATATCAAAATATTCGAAGAAGATCTCCAAGCTCCTAAAGTAGTATAGGCATAAACCAACAAATATATTTGTAGCCAAAGGTGTGAGGTTCTCTCCCTCTCTCAAACGTGCACTAAAATAAAAAAAAAAAAAGATATTGTGTCTGTAGATAATTTCTCTAGGACATTTACTATTCTTAATTTATGAAGCAAACAATTTTTTTATGACTTGCAAGAATGGTAAATGGAATTAAAAAAACATACGACTTTAATAAATAAAACACAAACCTAGTTAAGAACCTAGCAAGTACGGTTTACAAAAAAAATCCAAAAAAAAAGTTCAAGTACTTAACAAACCAATTGTTCCTCAAACACCAACAACTAACTCTAATGAAATATTGAAAAACTGTTGTAATATTACCCATGCTAAACCAAGAAAACAGACACCCCCACAGTATGCATACAAGAAAATAAATACATCTCTAGACCAGGGAGGCGGTGATGATACAGAGAGGAAAAACCCGTTGCAGGCTAAGGCAAGAAGACAACGACCATTACCTCAACCACTGCTAGCGAATACCAAACAAGGAAGGTGAGTAAAACAAAATAGTAGGCATCGGAACAAGCAAGCCAAATGGGCCATTGAGGTACCACCGCAACAAACCAAAACCAAATACATGTAAAAAAATGGAACGACCTTGCAGAAGTTGGGCGGCGAAAATGGCGAGTTCCTCCCACTGAAAACACCTACTGACGTAATAAGGAGATCGTTTGGCATTTCAATTTGCTTTATTCTACAAAATATAATTTTACAATATTGTAGATTAGAAAGTGGTTTTATTGAGAAATAGTAACCACCAGTTAAAAGTGATTAGGTTTCATTAAATATAAGATTATAAGTTAAAATCAATTATAAAAACGTAGACACATCTTACTAATATAATTGGTATAAAATAAATTAGAATGATTTGAAACCATTAAAATAGTTGGAAAAATTAGAGAATTGAGATTTTTGGGATTATAATCAATTGACATTTAATTTAGAGAGAGTCATCAACAATATATAGTAAAAATAGTTACAAAAATCACAACATATACTACAATTTGATTAAAGTTTTATAAATATGGTTTTGATTGTGTAAAAATGTATGAGAGAAAAATGGTTCCCTCATTAAAATGTGAAATTGATATTGATTCGATACTCTAGGTGTGAGCTCCACAAAACACATTTTTGTTTTCCGAATATCTGCCAAGTCAATGAAAATTCATAGTCCTTTCTCAAAATTATGACATCATTAATAAAGGTGGTAAAAGATTAAAAACTAGGGTTTGGATTTGGGGTTTGTCTCAATTAAAACCCCTCGAAGCATAAATTTCTTTAAATCAATCTCAATGCAAGTTAACAAAAAGACTTTGAGTGTATGCAAGTGTCATAACCTTTATTTTTAAAATATATAAGAAAATAGTTTTAACGTTATATGATCTTTAAAGGCTTAAATTTTATTTTGGAATGAGATTGTTACTTGAATGTATAAAGGTCTTTAAATAAATCTCAATGCAAATCAACAAAAAGACTTCGAGCATATGCGAGTGTCACAACCATTATTTTTTAAATAGATGCAACAAATAGTAATTATGTTATATGATCTCTAAAGGTTTAAATTTTATATTTGGGATGGGATTGTTCTTGAAACAAAATATTTCTTACAATTTTAATCTTGTTTTTATATAAATGACTTTAGTTGATTGTTCTAGATGCACAAAATGCACTCATATATTTATAAACCTTTGAAGTTGAAATTATGATGTCATTAACACACAAACCAACATATCATGGGTGAGAAAAGATAAGAAAATGAATATAAAATTATGGAAAATTCCAAACAAGGTATGAAAGGGCGTTTTGAGGTAGGTTATAGAACCATACAAATAATACAAAAACTTGAATATTTAGAAAGCGGGCGGACTCGAGTACAAAAAAATGGAAGAGAGAGCGACATGAATAAACAAGAAATAAAAGTGAAGTATGAAAACTTGATTATCGAAAAAGAAACAACAAATATGAAATAACATAACACATAAGAAGAAAAAAAACCAAAATTTAACACGTAACAAAAGAATCAAACTCAAAACAATGATCAATAAAAATATAAATAGAGTCATTGGTTGTGTGAGGAGTATGTTTTCTTTCTAGTCCTTTCCTGTCTTTCTTTGTAACTTCAATTTAAAAAAAAAAATCTTCCAAAAAATAAATATACATTTTTTTGGGAAGCACTTCTTTGTCTCTTTTAAGTATTCACTATAATATGTACAAATATTATTAACAAAATAAAAGAGATAAAAATATTGTTTAGTACTTGATATTGTGCAAACAAGTGACCAAAACTATTGAATGTATTGTACGAATGAGTATATGTGAATTTGAACCATTAGTTATGGAAGGCCCTATCGAGCCAATGTGTTCACATTATTTTCCACACCTTTCAATAGTAAATGATTAAAATCGTGACTATTTAACACTTTTTGTGGGTAGTTGTATATTAAACTACAAACAATCTCCATGAACACCTAGGTTTTTTACACTAGTAATGTTTGATGTAGTTTTGAAATGCCTCTCTACACATGCATGCCTCTTTGATTTATCTGTATCAAAACTAAGGATTTACAAGCACTTAATATGCAGTAAAATGAATAAAAATACTTTAAATCAATTGCCCAACTTGTTTTGTACGTCATTAGTAAATGTAGTGATTTATTGATCATTCGTGAACACCTGCCAGCTTGTGTTGTTCTATGGAATTGCTGGCCTTACAATCACATGGATATGGGGTTTTGTTCTATCTCTTTTAATACTATCAACTACATCAAATGTTTCTCCAACTGTTACAAGCCTATCTACAACTTCATTCTTCTTCCTGGGTATGGACTCAATGTTGAATGCTTCAAAGTCTTCATTAGGTCCCATACCCTATTTTTGTAGTTCTTGAGTAGGTCATTTTTCAGAGCATGTTGCCCTCGGCCTAGTTAACAATCAACTCGCTATCCTTGAATACTTGTAAGTCCATTATGCCTCTTTTTCTGGCCCAATGAAGTCCATGAATCAAAGCCTCGTATTCAGCTGTGTTGTTTGAACAGGAAAATTGGAAACAAAAAGTTGAATAATACTTGATGTTCTATGGTGAAACCAACATTGCACCCCTCCGCACCTTGTTTGCTTCTTGAGCCATCAAAAAATAGTTGCCAACTTCATTGTCATCCTTATTTTCTAGCTTGGTGATATTAGGAATGGGTGAATTTTCTTTGTGTACACAATATACACCCAATTCAGATTCTTCCATTTCCTTATATGGATCAAAAGAATGTATTTTATTTTCCCATTCATCGAGAGTTAAATCTAGAATGCCCTCAACTTTGGTACCAGTTTCTAGATCATTTGAACACTCTTCTAGATCAAAGGCTGAGCAATTTACATTGATTAGGCTTGACACATGAGGCTTAATGTGGAAATTGGCAATTAGTTTTGACCTGATTGTTGCTTTGGCCCCATACCTTATCTGAAAATCATGTGTGACCAATTTGCTAATAGATATCCACCAATTTTGGCTGTGAAGTCTCTTGACAAACACAACGCAAAGAGTGGTGGTAAGTCAATTATGAAACATCCTGTAAGATGGTGACATTGGGACATGCATGTAGTGTTAGGATTAACCCTTTGATGATCCCAACTGTTCAACCATCTTGTTTCGTTTAGTTACACAACTCCTCTTAGCATTGGATCATACTTTAGACCTAATTGATCTTTATTTGCTTCGGCATCACTGAGCTACTTGCCCCCGAATCAATCATGCAATTGTGTACCAAGTGGTTTCTAAAATCAATGACACATAAAATGGTGGAGGCTTTAAATTCTTGCTTGGTTGACCCCATCTTGTTGCATTGCATTAGTGAGAACTTTCTCCTATCTTTGGTTTGATCCATTTGAGGCAGACCAATTGGCCATTACAGCTTGCAAAAAATCTTGTTGTCCTAGGATTTCCAGTGACTCCCACATGGAAATGTTCACATGTGTTTTCTTCATCGATTGATGATGTTTAAAGGGGATGGATTATCTTTTTGTTGTCCTTTAGTAGGCACAACCTTTTCTGAAGATTGAATAGGCACATGTGTTGCTGCAATAGGTTCCTTAGGTTGATTTGATACATTTGGAGCTGCACTTGTCTTATCAGCACCTTGTGGCATGAGAGTGGGTTGAGAAACTACAGGGTTAGATGACTTTCCTTCCTCATGTTCCTCTTCTTTGACCATGTATTGGCAGCCACACCTTGGAAAGGAGGTTGATTAACTCCATAGAAGTCTTTATTTTCCAATTGACCAACGTGGTTTCCATTGGAGGTACCTCTTGTTGGGTTCCTTGTTGTTGATTTCCTTCCTCACTTGGTTCTTGGGACACACCGACTGGTCTACACCATTAGAGCTGATTCAGTGCACCATTGAAACACGTTGATTGATTGTGAGGTAGATTGTAGGGGTAACACCATTCGTACTCCTATGCCATGTTGTTTTGAGTTGGAACCAAGGATCTTGATGTTGAAACTACATTTGGATCATATGGTCGGAATGGCCTGGTAGCTTGAGGTTGTCCTTGGTTTGGATTTTGATTTGCGTAGTCTAATTTAGTTGTCTATTTTGATTATATGGGGGCCTAACCCATCTTGAGCTTAAGGCGATACGGTCTAGAACTTTGAGCTTGTTGTCTCTTGATAGTCACTAGCTCATTTCCTAGGTTCTGGAGTTGTTTCATAACCTCATGTAATTATTTTGAAGTGATTGAAGAAGTAGAAGCCTCACTGTTGCTTTGATTTCTAGGATGCTGGGATGGGATTGAACTTAAGTGCATAACTAGTTGTAGGAGTTCCCATGTCTGGATAGAGAGGCATTGGTGGCCTTGGTGAAGCTTACTGGCTTGAATCAAGTAGTTTCTACCCTAATATCTATTTCGCAGCCCTTGGAAGTGTTGTTCCTCCCATTGATTGGATCATCATAGAAATGTCAGAATTTATAGCCTTCAAGAAGTAAAGGAATGCACCTTTTGCTATTGGTCTGACAACTATCAAAATCCTATCCCATGTCCGTTGGAAACAAAAATTAAAATATGCCATTTTCTCGTTAGGAGCCCTTTTGATTGTTGTCAATTGTTCCAATAAAGACAAATTATCTTCCCTCTCTCCAAACTGGTTGCAAAGAGTTGAACACAATTGATTCCAATTCTAAATAGACCCTTTGTTAGGCTCCTAAACCATTGTAAGGCCTTACCCTTGAAAGATGAAGCCAACAACTTGACTGTAACATCCATTTCATTAATTTTGTGAATCATACAGACATTTGCAATGTCTTGGATGTGGTCAATAGGAGTTGTATGATTTTCTCTTGTGAAATAGGGAATATTTTTAGTGCTGCAACTGGGACATGATTTTGAGCATTTAGGGCAAGTGGACTACTTCCGTGAAGTTGAAAAAGGGATTCGGTGGTGGTTGTTGTTGTAGATGTGCCATTATGATTGGCCTAAGAACCCTAGTTGATTGGAGAAAGGGTCTACCAGGTGGAGGTGTAGAAAAAGTCTTGTTAGGTGGAGATGGTGATCTTTGTGGTCTTCTTCCTCTCCTTCCTTTGCTTGGTGATAATTGCAAGTAGACAAATAGTCCCTCTTCTCTAGTATCAGACCTAGTTCAATTCTTCTCATGTACTTGGGAAACTGTGCTACTACACCACTGAATTCTATCCCTTTGGAGTCACCAGATGTGTTGGGAATTAGCCTCAAAAGGCTAGGGTTTTGCCAAGTCACACACCAAACTTGACAAAATTAAAATGAAAACTTTGAAGGACATGTATATTTGATATTAGGAGTTTGAAAATGTTTTGAAATGACAGTCTCGAAAACCCAAAAATGCAAGACCTCATAATGTCCAAAACCTGAAACCCGAAAGTCTGAAATCTTGAGATGTTCGAAATCCAAATCCCAAAACCCAAAATTTTAAAAACCTCAAAATTTCAAAAAAAAATTCAAAAAAATAAAAAATACCCTTTTGAAGATTATCCCTCGATCTATCAACTAGTAAAATTTGGACTTGTTTTGAGCAAGTTAAGCCCTCAAAAATTGATTTCAGAGTTTAGCCTAAGAGGTGAAAGGTCCGAAATTGAAATCTACAGTTTTCTAAGTCTGAATTTCTTGAAAATTCCTTCAAATCTCATGGAATGACTTCTTGGTCCCACCGGGTGTGCTAAAACTATTATGGTGAAATCACAACATCCCTGAAAGATCACAAGTGAATGGTTGAGGCAGTTAGTGTGATTCATCAAACATGGAGTTATCCCAAAGTGTGGGACTTTACAATTGGGATAACCCTCCGGATGAAGGCCGGTTCCTATTCCTCTATTCTGATGCACACATCCAAATTGTAGAGGATCTACTCTAAAATATACTCTAACTTGCCAAGGAGACAGGGTTAAGAAGATTACAAGAAATTAAACCTAAACTAATAGAGGTGATGCACCAAAAGGAATGTTGAACACCTACTTTGCATGGAGATGGAAACCAAAATCAGATTAAGAAGGATGAAAATACACCACATATCAATCCTCACGATGAGAATCCACTAACCATTAAACATGTAATACAATAACCATGCACAGATAACCAAGATTGCAATGAGAGATCAGAAGAAAGAAATGAACATAAGAGAGGGTTGAAATTCATCCACAGACTTGTATTATTGCTCCAAATATTTTGATACAGTGCATTACAATGGCCAAGAGGCAAAAAATTTCATTACAACTTGAATGGGAGGTTTGAACTCCACAAATTCACTTACAGACAAGAGAATAAGGGAGGGTGCAAAGAAAAATTATCCAACATTAGAACAATGCCCCTCCTTACAATATATAGGAAGAATGAGAGAAGGGAGAGAGGGAAGAAACTCGAAATCTTACTTTAACCACCCTAAAATGCATTGAATTCACCTCAACAATGATGGGTGCCACTTTACAAAACCCATGCCTCCTTGTACTTTTCCTTGTTGGAGAAGAAAGGAAGCCCATACTTCATCATTGTGGTAGGTGAGAAACACTGAAACATCCTCTAAAATGGTGGACTATATTTCTTCATTTTTAATAACTTAGTCTCACTTAAATTAAGATAACCAGTCATAGTTGTGTAGAGGATGCTGAGAGCTTTCCAAAAGTCTTTTCTTGTGCAAATCTGAGCTCCTAGTCAAAAGTTATGGCCATCTGAAGATCGGGGTGCCATCTTTGCATTAATGGTGAGTCGCTAGCTCTATGTCTTCGGACTCCAAAATGCCTTACTGAACCTCCAAAAATCC
Organism: Taxus wallichiana var. yunnanensis; assembly: GCA_018340775.1. NCBI lineage: Eukaryota > Viridiplantae > Streptophyta > Pinopsida > Cupressales > Taxaceae > Taxus > Taxus wallichiana. Next base: position 466,806,701 of record CM031244.1, on the reverse strand, counting down.
AAAATTTAGGACTTTAAAATTCGGGACTTCAGGAATTGATGCTTCAAAAGTCACTAGCATTTTCATTGGCAAATCGGCTTGAGAGTTCCGAAACTTTGAAACCTGAACCTCTGAAACTCCGAAGTCTGAAATTCAGAATTCATGTTTTAGACCTTGTGCCTTTTGGACTTCTCACCATCTCAAGCCCGAAACAAACCTCCAAAAAGTCTAAAATTAGAACCTCACGAAAAATTCAAAAATTCCTTGACCACGTCAAGTTTGACCCTGAAAATGCCAAACCCTTTTGAACTTCGACATTTCGGACTTTTAGGCTTTCACTCAAACTTTTTCATTTTTCTTGGCAAAGACCGAACCTTCGAAAGTCCAAAATTTAGACTTTGGAGTTCGGACTCCGAAATGCCTCGCTCCATGGCATTGTTGACCCCAAAAATGCCAAGCCTTTTCGGACTTCGGGGGGGTTTCGGGCCTTTTCTTTATTTTTACTTGCTTGATCGCCGAAACTCGAACTATAAAACCTCAAGTTTGAAAACTTCAACTTGGGCCCCAATTTTTTCTCAGCTTGACTCCGAGCTTCCTTCAATTTCTTACCTCCAAGATCAACTCTTTATTTCCGAGCCCACCTGTAACTTGTTTGGCCAATTTCAAAATACAAGCTCCCAAGACTAAATCAATCCCTCCATTTTCTCAGTGTGCAAGTTCATGTTTGTCCAATTTCGCCCAGGAGTAAAACTGATAACACATACTAGTAGGCATGCTTTAACTAGGTTTTGAATTATATTCATGTAAGTAGTTTAAAGCATTCCATTAAGCTTTTATTTTGATGTAACTATTGTTAGATTGATAAGCATTAGCTCAATTAGAATATGTGGTGTTAGTATTAGCATTTTTGGAACTTTTAGTAGTCTTCACTTCTTTCTATATACCTAGTCTACGTGCACTTTATCCTTTGCAACACCATTCTTAGGTAGATATCAAGTGCCACTTTGTTTTCCTACTCTTGTGTATCTTTCTTTACGAGTAGTTGTATAGATTAAGACATTGAAAATGCATTTCCTACTATCCCATGTATGCCTTCACAAGATTTTGTCTCTTTCACCCTTCCTCTACATGAAGCCCTTTGTTTACCCATTCCCGGCTCCATGTTGAAAGGGTTGGTTGCAAGGAGGGCAGAAAGTGGGTTGGTTGAAAAGGCCTTAGAAACTTCAACTACATACAACCACAAACACCTACCTTTCAAACTATGAACAATAGAGCAAGGACATCCAACAAAGCATAAAAACCATGTTATCTTTCCAGATTTTATAGTTACAAGTGTGCACAAAGAAAATTAGTTTTAGAGTGTGTAGGTAGATGTGAAGGGAAGATGGTTGTTTAAGGCACAAAAAAAAAAAAAATGCAATTTATCCCCATGGAATGCCTTAATTGTTGGATATGCACGTTTTGGGTTTGTTGAAAAAGTTTTAGAAATTTCAAGAAAATACAAATTAGAAAAGGGAATCCATTTTTCCATGGTCATTGCTAGTATCATCTCATTACGTGTCAAATGGGGAATTTGGGGTAGGTCAAAGAACCACATATCCCTATGACATGGTGTTTGTTGGCAAAAATAATAGCTTCTTGAATGGATATTGCCATGGTGGATTCATTTTTTGGCAAGGTCTATTGGATTTTGAATGTGGCAAGCACTATGTTTGGTGGGAGATAATGTGTTAGGATGGAAAATGTGTATTTTGAGGTGAGTTGCTTTGGTTGGAAGTAGCGAGATAGTTGATCTTATGGAAAGTTCATTGGTTTAGTGGAGCTCATCGTGTTTAGTGGGATAACACATATGTGGCCTTGAATGTTGTCTTGAATAGTACAAAATGGAGGGTTGTGGATGCACGTGAACTATTTTATAGAATTCTAAAAGAGAGTTGGAGCCTTGTGGAAAGTGAGAGAACCCACAGGAGAACCTCTTGTGCTATAAACACTAGTATTTTCAGGAATGGTCTCCCTTACCTTCATCTTCTATATTTTTGTAATTTTTTTCTTCATTTACAATATAGTAGGAACATTAAACCACTAGATAATTTTACAATTGGATATGTAACCAAACTTAAATAGTGTAAAGCAATAAAACTCCACCTTGTGATTTATGAAACCGATTTACAATTTGAACATCAATTGTGGTTTCTACCATAACCTTATATGTTGCTAACCCAGAGTATTAGAAATAGGTGCTCGTGTCATGGTTATTGGTGGGAGTTAGATGATTCGTCAACTAAACACAACCTTTTTCGTTTACTTGCAAAGTTAGAAAAACACCACATTCAGAGACTTGTAAAACAACATTTTGAGCCCCATAAAAGAGATGTCAAACATCGTATGTGTTCCTTGTTATGTGGAGAGTTGCATCAAGCATTAGATTGACCTCAATTGACCATTTTTGCTCTCTTCACCGCCCCTCTAGGAGCCATGTTACCCCATTTTGCATAATTTTAGGGAGTTGTTAAAACTGAAAAGTTGGTTTTCATTTCATCTCACCATTTGGACCCTGAGTAAAGGAACACTTTTCCGCCTTCATAAACCTCTAGTATTTCTACTAGAAAATTGCTTACAACATTTAGTTTGGGGAAAACACATTTCTAGATAGTTTGGAAAAGGGGTTTTGTAGGCCTCGATCGTAGTTTGACTAGGTCAAATTGGACCAATTACGATCGGTGGCTCTGGAAAACCCATCGCCGTTTGTAACCCGTTTACCAGTTCTCATTTCCATCGACTCGGTGAATTATCCATATATAGGAGAACTTGTAGGAAATTTCCCATTGCATGTTCATCCATTGAATTTCAGTTTTGACATGGTTTTCTAATCCCTCGAGCTAAAATTGGGGTCATTTTGCAACTAGGCCAATTATGACCAATGGCCCTAGAAAACTAGCCGCAAATGGTAAATTGTACACCAGTTTTGATTTCCGTCAGATTGTATAAATTCTTGGTATATAGAAGTACATGGAAGAACTTAATGGTTATACATTTTCCCATCAAAGACATTACTCGAAACGTGGTTCCTTAGCCTCCAAGCCAAAATTAGATGTTTTCGCAACTAGTAGGAAAATGTAAAATAAGGTCGTATGACCTTAGTCAAGACAATAAACCATCATGAAAACTTATTGAAACTTATAAATAACTGTATGAAACTCTCCCTTGTGGCTTGTTGTGTGAAATGTGACTTTTGGAAAAATAGTGTTTCTCTTTATTCTCTCTCTTCCCTATCTCTTTCTCTCTCCTCCCTTAGATAAGAAATAAAATGAAATGAAAATAATATATGTACCTAACCCTCTCTTATTGCATGTGCATTATTGTTATTATGTAAATGGAAAACTAAAAATGATAATTATACTGGATTTAGGTGGATGCCATGCCAACGATTTTCGTTGACTCATGCTCACATGGTTTTGTAGGGTACAAATAAGATGGAAAATGGCGTGGTTGTAATTTATTTGTGTATTGTTGTAATTTATATATGATAATGAAAAAAATGTATTGCTATGTTTATAGTAAAGTTTCATCCTTCTATTGCTTTCAAATAAAAGATTGTCCTTGTCGTGCATGAAGTTTAAATAAACTTGTAATTGTTCTTTGTTATCGAGTTTTAAGAGTTATCCAAATATTACTTAATGCTCTTCTTGAATTCATTTATAGCTATGTTGTGAAAACTTACATCATGAATGGAAGGAAGAAGTATCTCTTTATAAATTAAAATGGAATTGTTCTTTAAACACCTTCAATTCGTCATCTTCCCTCGATTATTGCATGACTAGTAGGTGAGCTTTGACACTATATGATTGAGAAAAACTTGAGATTTCCTTCTATATTGAATGATCCTCACTCTAACCATGACCATCCTTAGTATGGGTGCTAGTGTTTACTAACCAATAGTTCTACCCTCGGTGTTGTGATTCGATAGAACCTCATGATGATGGGTTGTGCCCTTATGTTTCACTTTGTAAATCTTGCATCTAGTATAAACTTCTAAACTTGTTCCTAACAAGGTGTTGAACCTAATGTAAATTAAAACTCATGATTCATCCCATAGAATTAGCGTTAAGCATGTTATGTACTTATGAAATGAGGGTTTGGAACATGAGTGGAACCCATGTCATAAGATACCTATGTATGAAACCTGCGAGTTTGAATTCCTTTCTCCTAAAAAGTAGGGGTGTTAGCTTGGCAGGAGTCCCTCTAGTTGTGAATAAGATGCGAGGTAGGCATATCTATTTTTTCTAGTTTTTCCTATTGGAATGGTGTAGGCCCTTTTAGGTGATAAGTGAAATTAGTCAAAAGTGGACCTCTTATGAGAATTCAGGTGAATTACACATTGGTATAATTTGTGCTAGTGAGAAGGGTAGTCGTTAGAGGATCATAGGGTGTACAACATTATAATTGCATATCACCTTGTAATACACATCTAATACTTAAATTTCCTAGGAATAATCTAAACTTGATTAAGTGTGAAATCATACTCCTTAGGATCTTAGTGATTAAGTAAAGGAAAAATAGTATATGAACCATAGTTGACCTAAAAAGAGTCATCATGAGGTCAACATAATGATGTAAGGGTTACAAGAACATGAGAGGATATTTTGGAACTGTTATTAAATGTCGCATACACTTGAATGATGTCAACATTCTAAGATGACTAAGATGATTTTTATAACAAATAAAAAACTAAAATAATGTCTCCTTAGTGATATTTTAACCTAGTAAATGGGGAAACTTGTGATACATAAGGGACAAACATAATCACCACACCCCTCAACATGGTTTTAAAAAATATTATTAAATGATTAAAATTAAGAGAAAAAGAAAATAAATTAAATTTGAGGATTGACCCTTTTGACTTGAGGCAAATCCTCTACTACGTATCATGATCATTGCAAACTAAGTATCTAAGGGAAGTAGTTAGAATGTACGGTTAGTTGTAACAACTTAAAGCAAAATAGTGTAACTCTAGTGCTTAAATGCTATTATGAAAGGAACACGTAATCTATTTACTCTTGAAATAATAAACTTCCTTTATGTCATGTGAACCTCCTTCGTTGTAACTAAGATTAATTGTAAATCCAAGAAGCATGCCTTTAGAAAACAAATCCTTAGAACAAACACTAGTAGCCTTATGTGTGTACATATGTTCCTTTCAACAATCAGGCTACATCATTCTTTTGCGATAAGGGAAACAAGAAAAATTAGATGGAATCATTACAAGTAAAATGTTAAGAAAAATAAAGATAATGTAGTCTAGTTTAAAGAAGAATGAAGGACCACATGATAAGTGATTTTCAAATAATTAAGGTCAATAACGAAATATGACTATAATAAATATGTAAAATGGGAAAGTGTTGTGTCATGGATGGTGCCTATATGGGAGTTTATATTGTAGTTGAATCATTATGTTGTGCCTTGTCATTTGGGAAAATTGGCCTTGATGTGAATCAAGTAATTTCGTGTTTTCTATGTGGGATAATGTTTGTGCAAACATCTCATGTGTTATGTGTTTTCTTAAGTGACCCCTTTTGTTGTCATGTATCAAATAATGTAAGTAAAAAAATTCTAGTATTTTTATAGATGTATATGTGTGTCAAATATGTGGGCATTACACAAATAAAGCATTAAAGAGAAAAATTATGGAACAAATTTCCAAAAGAAGCAAGAAAACAACAACCCTGTAGCACCACATTAGCACTTTGAAGTTGCATGAAACATACAAAAACAAAAAATAGGGGAGAAAGAGAGATTTATTTCTTATTCAATCTATTGATATATTTAAGTTTGGTGTGCTCTTTATTTCTCCTATCTACCACTATCCACTCCTTATTTTCTTCTTTCGTGAAGGCCGGAAAAAAATTCAAGAGTCTTGATAGGAATGTGACCCTAAAGCAATGACACACTATCCTTGAAATTCAACAACTTGGTTAGAGGAATCTGTGTCATCCTAGCAAAGTCTAGAGGTTTTGGGTTTTGTGGCTCCTTGTTTGAATGTTTTGGGAGGGAGTGACAATCATTGAAGGCCTATCCTCAACTAGATCTAAATGGGAACTGATTGTGTAATGTTCATGAAGGAGTCCTCCCACCACACCGGTTTTCACTTCTCTTGGGTCTCGATTACTCGCGATTATCCGAGCATTGCCCCATTTGAAAGCAATGATGGCATTTGAAAGCTTAACCATCATAGTCAATATTCTGCAACCAATGTTTGTCACTGATTTTTAGACTAATTTCTACTGGAAGGTCTTGGGATGTGTCAAGATCTACCAAGATTCTAGCATAAGTTGTGTGAATTTTCTTAGAAGTTTTATCATCATATTTTTCAAAAGATCGTAAAGTATTTCCTATAGCAATAAGGCATGAGCTATTCTAGAGTTGTAATTAGATTCCCGTATCAAAGGTGTCTTTTAGAGGATCAAAATATGGATACTAGGGCTTGGACATGAGCCCATGTTCACCCCAAACCCAATGTTGTCCATAAATTAAATCCCTTTCTTTAGGGGTTTCGAAGAAAACAATGAAATAAGCTTTAGCATAGGGATAAAGCTCAATCTTACCTTTAATATTTTCCTTCCATCTTAGAGAAATCCAATCATGGAGTTGAGATATCTTAGGCCAAAACTTGTGAAACCTATAAATGAGGCCAAGTTGGGAGAGATTCACCTACTCCTTGAGAACCTTTTGCAGTAGATCCTCCTCTATCTTCAAAACTGGAATCTTCTGCGAGGTTTTGAAAACTGTGAACATTTTTAGTGTTGTCTTTTGCATGTTTGGAGACCACGGCAAATGGACTTGACATGACCTTCACTGCCACCATTCGAGCATCACTGCAAGTTATGACCTTTTTGTGCTTTAGATCATGACATCAATTATTTGCCAATTTGGAAGGGGAGGCAACTTTATCGGGATCTTTGTTTGAATTATTTTCATTAGTCATAAACATTTTATTTTGTACAAAATTTCATTGTATATTGTATTCTTAGTTTATTTCGTTCTTTATTAATGTAGTTGGTTTTTAATTTTAAAAAAAAACTTAAAAACTACAATTATTTTTCATGATAATGTTTCATTAGTTAATTATTTCTTTTCTATGAAGTTTATAAAAATATGCATTTGTTGTAGACTAAAATTTATACAATTTGTTATAGACACTATTGCAGGTAATTATTACATGTTATTTAAGTCTCTATCACTTTTTCTATCAAAACAAAAGTTTTCTTAAAACATCATTCAAATTTTTATCCATTTTTGGTTTATTTGTTTATTCTATTTAATTGTATTAAATATTTGCTAATTATAGATTTTAAAGATAATTATTATATTCCCCGATAAAGGGGTTGGTACAAATAGTAATGCAAAAAAAAGTGTCAAATGGAAGCCACCCCAAATGAATTTATCAAATTCAACTGTGATGGAGTGATGAAAATTAACCCCGGAAGGGTTGGGGCAGTGGAATTTTCACAACTTATTGGGTAATAATTTCCTTGGCTTTGTTAAATCTCTTAGGAATCGTTCCAATAACCTCGCGGAAGCGAAGACTCTATGGTGTGGCCTTAAAATTGCAAAGGAAAAGGGTTGGGATAATCTCATTATTGAAGGTGATTCGCAGATCATTATCAATGCAATAAAAAAGGAAAAATTAGATCATTAGAACCTGACCCGTATTATGGAGGATTGTATCACTATTAATAATTCGGGTAAAATCCTTGACACTTAGAGGAACACTAATAAAATTGCTGATTATCTTGCCAACCTGGGGACTGATCTAACTTTCAAATATGAAAATATAATTCTATTGCAACCCAATGATATAATCACGGAAGTTGGAGAATTAACTAAACAAGATGGGCCTATCATATCAAAACAAGTGATAGGAAATTATTCCACAGAACTCTCTATGCGTTGATGATATGATCTATACACATCTCTCCCCGCACAACCTAATTATTTCCATAATGTTTTGCGTTGGGAGAGCAACTTTTGGAATGTGTGAAGAATTTTTAATCACTTCCCACCTTTTTTTCCTGTCATTTGACTCTAGCAATCTGATTAATTAGGAGCTCTCACGAGTCTGCGGGTGGGCAATGAAGACAGGGAAGAGTATGGTAGGGCTTGCTAAGTGCACCAAGGCTAGTAAATGGAAGGTAACTACAAGAAACACAGTTCATGAAATGCAGGACAATATCATTAAAAAATAATCCATCGATGATATCCACCATGCTTTCCTTAGACTGGTGAATGATCTTAAATTACAGAAGCTTTGGAATGAGGGATTTTTACTGCACAAAAGCACACATGTCACTGCCAAGGTAGGCATGGAGTTTTTGTAGAATAGATTGATTGCATAAGTGAAGGACCCTAGACTGATAAGATGGATTTCCACCAACCTTCTCCTTGTTCAGCTATTGACCTGACTGGAAAGCTCGGCTACGGTGGATGAAGTGGTTAAAGCCATGGGAGACACGAGATAGTCCACTGCTCGGATTGATATGCTGAAAGGTGCTTAGATCATAGGGATTCCAAATTTTCTTCTGGGAGTGAAAAATCCTTCGAAATACATGAGGATATAGAACGTATGGGATTTGACATCGGGCTTCCAATGGATCAGATTTGGATTCATTCCAAGGCTCAATCTCTGGAAAGCATCTCTCAAGGAAATAAACTAGATGTTACTTGCGCCACTCTTTGTATCTCAGATGATAATTATGAAGGCTCTAAGCTGTAGAAATGAATGGAAGCTCTAATAATTGAGGAGGAGGCCAGATATGCAGAAAAGCCAACAACCTTGGTTGATAACTCTTGGAGGAGCTTGATGTCTAGTGTTGGGTCTACTAGGTTAGGTGTTTTAATTTTTTTAAAAATTATCTTAATCATTTTATTATATCACCACATGTAGGTGGTGGTAATTTTCAAACCCATACCTTGTCCACCAAGTCTTTTTGTATAGATACTTTAAATAGTGGGGCCTCGTGCCCCTTTTTTCGACTTAAAAAAAAACACGATTATCATATTCATTTTTGAATGTTTTTTCTTAATGTTTTTTCAATACAATTTTGTACATGATATTTTATTTAATTGTGATTTTTCTATAGTTTCATTTACTTGAAACAGTATAATTTAACAAATTAAGTCTTTAAAAATTTTAATATAGAAAATGTTTTTAAAATGACATTTTTATAGTAATTATTAAGACATAATCTAATAGGTTGATAAATGATCAATCCATGATGAATTATCCTTTTGACAGGGGAAAGGACGAGTGTTAAATTCTGTGGTTTCTCGGTAGAAAGGATTCAAAATGTGTACCTTTCACATAGCCATCATTATTATGTATATTTTTTCATAATTGGAATTGTGAGACCAACATGCTTTGTAACATTAAAATGTCAACCCTAACAAATCTCTATTTGAGTTTCACTCAAATTTATTTTGGGAAACAATATAATTTTAATCAAGATTGAATATTTTCATAGAAAATTTTATCTATGCGAGAATCATAATTAGTGTGTGTGTGTGTGTGTGTGTGTGTGTATATATATATATATATATTTGGATCAATTATATTTCGAAAATTAAGCTTGGCATTTATTTCAAACAATTAATCATTGTGCACTTAAGTGAATAGTTCACATAGGCATTTTTAGCACTCACAACCACGAGGTCAAAATTATTACTCATCATTCAATAACAGTCAATAATTTAATTTAAGAGTATAGATAACATCTTTTGGACATATAGCCGTGAAATCTCTAACTAGCATAATGTAATTAGCACCTTAACAATATGATGTCACCATGATAGACAAAATTGTTGAGATGGCTTTTATTGAGCCGAAGACTTCATCCTCAAAGCATTAACAATCATTTTTTCCAAAATCTTATGCACGACCATAATGGAAAATGGGTCTTTACGAAATATAGATCAAACATCTTGCTGCATAGCAAAAAGAAAAATTCAAACACATATAAGAAATTATCATTGATTCCCAATGGTTTTACAACATTGACAAAACAAGAATGGTTAATGATGAAGCTTATAGACTTTATATAGACTTTAGTTTATTCCCACATGTACCTTTTTTCGTCTAGTTTTTGTAGACTCGACCATCTCTTTCTCTCATCTCTTAAATTGTCCTCCTTTATTTTTCATTTCTTTGTCAACCCTCTACCCATTTTATATGTATCTACCCGAACTATATTGAATTATCTAGATGAAAAATTTTCCATTGGAATAATTTCTATTCTTATAAATTTAATTTTTCTAACTAAATATCTAAGCTAGAACACCATCCTTCTATTTATCCTTCTATGTCATTAGATATGTTTTTTTATTTGATATAGTTGACTCACCCCATTGTTAGATGCTTATTAAATACCTCATCATGAAGCTTTATCCTCCTTTGGTGTAAAGCATATAAAGTTAGTTTACATTCATTTACCTTTTTCGTGCCTTATAATATGCTTTGTTATCTAGCGAAGTTCTCTACACAATCCCTATGCAGACATTGGTCATATAATCTATTCTTAAAAATGTTACATAATAATTACACATAGCACTTATGTGCAACACACCTTGTCATACTCCTACCAAACTTTGTGCATGCTTTTTTGTATTCCTTACATACTCATCTTTGTGAAAATCCATCCAATCCTCGCTATGTACAAATGACACATCGAATTTACACTCACTATGCACTACTTATTAATGCACAAACCATGTGTATATTTCCACAATCATCCATTATTTGCTTATTCGTCCTTATTCCATTTGTGCTTATTAACCTCCTTATATATATGTTCCTTCTCAAACATTATAATACAAGATTTTGTTATACCATGGATGCTCCTAAATTAAACATCCTAGGTAATTAAAGCTTGAATCCAACTCAAGTGGATAAAGTGAGTAGTAGAATCACCCTTAATACTATTAGAGATAATATTCCAAGATTTCATATCTAATGAGCCTCTATTTGTCCCTCGTGCTTCTTCCTTCTTCTCTTCACACTTTTGTCATCTTTCTCCTATGAGTTCTTTGAAATGGTTTTTACATGCATATGGGATTAAACCTTTCATAAAATCACCACCTCATCCTAATGTTTCTCTTCCATCATTTTTCTATGACTTATGACTCACCCTTGTTCATCCACCACCTCCTAAATCCTTCTTGGATGAAATTCATATGTTCCAAAATCAGTATTAAGATCCACTCTTTTGTTCATTTATTTCCTTGCACACTATTTATCTTCCTATCTTTGAAGGCTCTCTTTGTTTATTCTCATCCTTATTTTTTCCTTATTATTACATGTTCTAGGACACAAAGGTGTATTTATTTAAATCTTGATGGGTTACTGAATACATCTATGTTTTTCTAACTATGACAACATATCTCAAGTTGACCTATGCATGATAACATATCACAATCTAGTACCATGCAAAATTCCTCTCATCTTATGTCCCTACAACCATATTCACTCTCCTTGCATGTCTTTTCCTCATCTTCTCCTACATAAGCTTATCCTTGTATTCCATATCTTTTGTCATTTTTCTCTTCATGCATGCCTATCCATATGTATCGAGGTATCTATTATGATTACACAAATTTTCTCTTTTACATTCTTTGTCGGTTTATTTCTCTTTCTTTGCGTGAACCTCCTTTTAGTTATTTTATAATTTCTTTCTCTCATGATATTTACATATATTTATTTCTTCTCCTCTTATATCTTTTAGATTTTTCCTTTATTAAATACTGAAACCTCTTTTATAATCAATTCTTGCAAAGTTTCCTTAGGGAAATTTTCGATTCCTCGTAAAGTATAGTTTTACTACCACAGTCACCTTTATTGGAAGGATGCTCCACCTTTCTTCATCTAATATTTTCACCGATATATTCTCCTAATATTGCACTCTTCAGTTTTGAAATATCTCATTTATATTATCTAACAAAGTTTCCTCAATTTCCTTTATGGTAGACTTCACCTACCATATATGCACATAGTTTCATATGTACATTGTTTTTCTCTTCTTCCTTATAATATTTCTTTTCAGTTCACTCTTCATCACTCCACTATGTATTTTGGGCCAAAAATATCTACATCCACTCCTCCTCTATCACCTCTATCTGTATCTTAGGTCCTTTTCCTCGACCTTATCATATTTTACCTTATCGCCCTCTTTCTTAGGTGTAATACTCTTTCACATTGTCTTAAGACGAAATTTACCATCCTGTGCTTCTCCTCATTGTGGTGTCCTCTTCCTATGTCTATATTATCATGTGACTCCATCTTCACCTCTTACTCACTTTGCTCAATTATTGAGATTTTTAATCATCCCACTATGGCTACATACAAGTACTCTATTGTTTCACCGTGTTGGCAACATCTTCACTGTTTCTCCTTTGTGTAAAACCATATGGCTCGGTACTTTACAAATTTCTCTTATAATGGTAACAAATAATGTGTTTCCTCTTATAGTGGTAACAAATAAATTATGATGCCGATGGGGTCTAGGTGGAGTGGTTAAGACAGATGGTTGTATCCAACTCCACCTAGGTTCAAATCCCACTTAGACATGACCCCTGTTCGGGGTGGTAATGTACGAGGTGGCGTGGATGGAAAGATGATTTAAAAGAGGTGGATTCTGGTTCAATATTTCCTACGCTAGATGTGTGTTCAATTGTGGTGGTTCTTGTTTGCTAATTGTTAAGCTTATATGTTATATCTTGGTTAAATGTACTACAGTTCATATCTTTGGTCAAAACCCACGTATCATACATGTTAGGGTGGTGTAAAATGTAACAACATAGTCAATAATCCAACTAAAATAATTATCTTATATTTAAACCACACATAATAGGTAGAGATAGAATATTACAACTACAGATACACAAAGAAAAAGAACATACAACTAAGGAAGCAATGGTTTTGGGCATTATTTCTATGTTTAATATGTTATTTGAATGAGAAGAAAAACTAAATAATTCATACATAAATTTTAGGGAGGGAAAAATAACTTGAATTGTCAAGGAAAACTCATAACAAGAGAAACAATGTTGCGAGGTACTACTTCAAAAAAATTGTTAGTATTTATGAAATGGAAGAGACAAGCGACATGAAAATTTGTAATTTACACTTGCATGAAAGAATCAGTCATGAAAAGAATTTTGAGTTGGTATATAACATTAATTTTAAAATTCTGGACGTGAATTACATGAGCCTTGATTCCATGTTGAGATTAGCACAACACTTCCAATTGGAGGTAACTCTCGACAATATAAACCAATTGGAAAATATGATTGGTATAATCTAATGTAGACTATTAATCAACATGGATTATTCTTTTCATTCCGCGTAAGAATTGTCATAGAATTACACATCTCCTTTTAATGGAAATCCCACTGTTATTGTTATTGTATATATGACCATAAGACATGGTTTTAACAGTATATATTGTCTGTGTTCAACTGAAAAATGGAGCCTAAAACAATTCAATTTTTGAGGTGATGTGAGACCCATTTGGTTTTTTTGGATCAGATAATCCCCAAATGTGGCTACTTGTTTCGTAAAAGGTGGTTCTATTGTTGAGCTCCATGTTGTTGTTGGTATTCCCTCTTATACTGTTGCTAGTTACCGCAACTGTATAATAATTTTCCCAATATGTCTGAGCCATGTTCATGTAATTATTGTCCAAAAAGTATTGATTTCCCACCAACCGATTAGAATATAAGAATGAAGAGTCCAAGCTATGGTCTATTAAACAAAATGTATTTCCCATTATGAAATTATTGTTAAAAAAGTCACTCAAAGCTGCAAAATTTGAATTGGTGTCCATAGTAAAATTATCCGCAGTATCCTTCGAATGCAGTGCCGACCATGTTATTTCATTGGGGATCTCGCAGGAACCTTGAAGCGGGGATTTTAAGAGTACTAATTGAGATTTGTGATCTTACGATCACTTTTCATGAAATGCCCCAAATTTATCACAATAAATTCCAAGACAAATAGTCCAAAGGGAACTCCGAATTAGGAGGGACTAGTTTTGGTTGTTGTCTGAGTTAAAAAATCATGTGTTGACACAATAGTTAATTCTCTTACTATTCTTGTTGGAAATAGCTAATTTTGGCATCTATTCTTGATAAAGACTGTAGTTAACTATTATGCATGTGTTCTATTTAGTTTGTTTAGATCAATTCAGTTCTATTATTAGGAAAGCTATTAAAAATATAGAAAAGAACAAATTTCTTTTTTAAAAAAGAGTCTATTTTGGTGCATGTGTAGCATGCTTCTTTTAGGTTTATTCAGTTTAGTTTCCACTCTCTATATGAGGCATTGTAATTGTTGAATAAAGGTTGTAAGAAGTAAAAGCTGAAGATTTTTAAGAAAAAATAAAAGAGCACAATAATGCAATAATTTTATTCTGGTTTAATATCTCGTGTTTTAATTTGATGTCATTAAATTTGTGTTTGTTAGTTTTATTGTTAATTATTATACAAATTGGTTTCAAAGCATGTGTTTTTCAAGCAGGTTATTAAATGAACATATAGTAATGGATTCTACATCGTATGAAAACACCGTAATTTACAGGAAAGAATTATGAGTATTTTTCATTAACCATGAAGGCGTTATTCAAATCCCGTGGATGTGTGGGAGATTGTTGAGAATGGGTACATAGAGCCCACACATACAACAACGTATAACACACTTTCACAGATAGAAAAAGATAGATTGAATTTATCATAAAAGAAAGACAAAAATCTCTATTTTATATTCATCAAGCCATCCATGAAAACATCCTTCCTAGAGTGGCAACAACAAGTCAAGTAAGAAATGCATGGGATGCAATTCAAGTTGCATATCAAGGTAAGGAGAAAGTAAAAAACCACCAAGCTAATGTTGCTTCGTAGATATTTTGAAAATGTTTCAATGAAAGATTCAGATTCCGTAGAATCATTCTTTACTTTCGTAGTTTTCCTAGTCAATCAAATCAAATCCCATGGAGAAAATATTGAAGACAGAAGGATTATTGAAAAATTGCTTAGGATTTTTCATGCTAAATTTGATCCTTTGGTAGTTGCGATTGAAGAAACTAAGGATCTAAGTCAATTTTCAATTGATGAGTTGCATGCATCACTAATAAATCATGAAAATTTTGAATAGATCACATCTAGTTGTAAGTCAATATTTTTCATCACATGTATTAGGAATTCATGGAAGAGGAAGAGGAACCTTCAGCCCTAGAGGTAGAGGAAGAAGTTCATCTAAAGGACGCTTGAGCAGGGTCCATCAAACTTAAGTGGAAGAGAACATATTCAAGAGCACAATCATAATAATTTTTTTGGTAAGAGACAGGATAAGTCGTATGTGCAAAGTGTCACTATTGCAAGAGATATGGGCACTATGCTTATGGTTGAAGAAAAACTAGTATGATTAGAACATAAAATATCAAAATCGGGTAAAGATTTCTACTCTAAGCTCTATGTTTATTGTTGGCATAAATATTTCTAAAGAGACACCATCTTTATCGTTTATTGACTATAATCTATCACAAGAGAGTCCCGGTGATGCATGGTATTTTGATTTTGGTTGCAGTATAATCACATATCGGGTAACTTAGATTTATTTGAAAATTTAGATGAGTTAATAAAGACAAAAGTTACCCTTGGGAATAATAGTATAGTGTCTCTAAAAGGAAAAGGAAGAATCAACATTATAACTAAAAGGGAGTAAAATATTATACGGGATGTTGATTATGTTACAGGTTTTCAAGCAAAATATTATGAGCATTAGACGCAGTTGGTACAAAAGGGATATAGAGTTTATATTGAAGGCACCGAATGTGTGATCATGGATAAAGCTCCAAGTACTCATCGATTGCTAAAGTGAAGATGACAAGCAATAGAATTTTTCCTTTGAAGATTAGACCAACCACATCTTGAGCTCATACTACAGATTAGTTTGGAGCTAAAGAAATTAAATTATATTTTCAATGATCGGTTGAAAAAGATGTATTGTGGCTATGACATCTCGATTTGGTCATTTAATTTTTGTGGTTTGAATTTATTACACAGAAATATATGGTGAAAGGTTTTCCTTCGATTCATAAACAAGAAAGAGTTTTGAAGGTTGTATTTTTGGGAAGCAACACAGAGAATCCTTCCTAGTTGGAAAAATAGCAAGAGAAAGTGCACCACTTGAAAATTTACACCCGATTTATGTGGACCTATGCAAACAACTTCTATTGGAGGTTGCTCATATTTTATGACATTCATTGATGATTATACAAGGAAGACATGTGTGTATGTTTTGAGGCACAAATAATATGTTTTTGATATATTTCAGCGATTCAAGGCCTTAGTGGAAAAACAAAGTGGATACTACATCAAAACTCCAAGGATAGACAAAGAAGGTGAGTATGTTTCCAATGCTTTTAATTTTTTTGTGAATATCATAATATACACAAGCAATTTACTACTAGGTATACACCACAACAGAATGGTGTGGTAGAGCGGAAGAATAGAACTATTATGGAAATGACAAGAAGTACGATGAAGGCAAAGAATCTTTCAAATGAGTCTTATGCGTAAGAAGTAGGAACTTATGTTTACATTTTAAATAGGTGTCCAATGCTCAAAACATGGTTCCTCAACAAGCTTAAACTAACATGAAATACAATGTTTCTCATTTCAGAATTTTTGGTTGTGTGGCATATGGACATGTGCCCGATGAGCTAAGAAAGAGGTTAGACAAAAAAAGAGAAAATTGCATATTTGTTGGATATTTAGAGATCAACAGAGATGTATAGTTTGTTGAAAATGATGCATGGGATGGAAGCATAGAGAGAACAGTCAATGTAGCAACAACTATTCTGCATGATGATATTATAGATGACACTATAGAGTAGCAGGTATTGCATCTTTTTCAAATCTTGGTCATGCACCACAAATTTTAGCCCAAGCTACACCTCCATCTACATCTAGGAGGTCTCTAAGATTTTAGTCATCTTCAACCATGTAAGAGACACCAAATACAACACCATTAAGAAAATCCTTCAAGATAAAACAATCTATCATCAGCTAGATATTTGTAGTGGAAAACAAGGAGTCTTAGTGAGATTTATGATGTTGATACAACTAACACTTTTTCATTTTTTTCATTGTTTTCTCAAGTCAAATCCATTATATTTTGAAGAGGCTATAAACAATGAAGTTTTGGTTCAAGCCATGGATGATGAGATAGAGGCCATAGAGAAAAGTCAGACATGGGAATTAGGAGATCTTATAAAAGGAAAGGACATGATAGGAGTGAAGTGGGTCTACAAGACCAAATATAATGCTGATGGTAAAGTACAGAAACATAAAGAAATGCTGATTGTAAGAGGTTTTTCACAATAATATGGAGTTGATTACAATGAAAAATTTGCACTTGTAGCATGTTTGACACTTGTAAAAATAATTATAGCAATTGCAGCTCAAAACAAATGGCCTATTTATTAGATGGATGTAAATCAACATTCTTGAATGGTTTTCTTGAAGAATTAGTTTATGTGAATCAACCAAAAGGTTATGAGATTGAAGGTCATGAAGGAAATGTATACAGTTGAAAAAAGCACTCTATGGTTTCAACCAAACACCTAGAGATTGGTACAACAAAACCAATTCTTATTTGTTTCAAAGTATTTTCAATGAGAGAAATAGTGAGCCTACCTTATACATCAAGATAAATGAGAAAGGTAAGATTCTGATTGTTTTTCTATTTACAGATTCATTCAAATAATCTATGAAGAAAGAATTTGAGATGACAAATCTAGGTCTCATGCACTAATTTTTGGGCATTAAAGTTCAATAATCAAAAGATGGAGTTTTTATTTCACAAGAAAAGTATGCTAATGATGTTTTGAAGAGATTTAACATGTTGAATTGCAAGCTAAAACCAATACCAATTACAGTAGGTTTAAAGTTAAGAAAATATGACAACGGGTCATTTTTGGATCCAACATTGTTCAAATGTTTAGATGGAACTCTCATGTATTTGATGACGACAAGAGAAGATATTATGTATGGTGTTAGCCTCATCTCAAGTTTCATGGAATCTCTAAAATATTCACATTGGAAAGATAGAAAAATGATTTTAAGGTATGTATGTGGAACTAAGAATCATGGAATTTCCTATTCAACATTTGATGAGTTCAAACTCATAAGTTATACAAATAGTGATAGTGATGGGTCTAGATGATAGTTTAAGAACATAAGGCTATGTTTTTCAGTTTGGAACAAGATTAATTTCGTGGCATAAAAGAAGTAGCCCATAGTCACACTATCTTTAGCGAAGTAGAGTATGTAGCAGCCATAGGAGCGGTATGTCGTGGTGTTCGGATGAGAATAGTGTTGAAATATTTGAAGCAAAATCGGGAGGATGCTGCATATATATATTTTTATAACAATTTCACAATAACGTTGTTCAAAAAACATGTTTTTCATAAGAGGAGCAAGCATATAGACATGATGTATCACTTCATCAGGGAGTTGGTTAACAAGAAGAAAATTTGTCCTGAATTTTATAGATTCGAAGATCAATTTGTTGATATTTTTACGAAATGTTTAGAAATGAAGTTTTTGAGTATTTGAGAGATTGTTTGGGAGTGTGTGATCAAAAATATGTCGAGATCTAGAAGTTTTGGTTCAGCCCCGAATAATGAAGTTTAGAAGTAAAATTTAAGGGGAGTGTTGGAAATAGCTAATTTTGGCATCTATTCTTGATAAAGACTATAGTTAGTTGTTATGCATGTGCGACTGTTTAATTTGTTTAGATAAATTTAGTTCTATTATTAGGAAAACTATTAAAAATGTAAAAAAGCACAAAAACCAAAATTAAAAAAATTAGTATGTGTTGGTGCATGCGTAGCATGCTTATTTTTAGGGCGATTTAATTTAGTTTCATATCTCTATATGAGGAATTGTAATCATTGAATACATGTTGTAAGAAATAAAAGCCAAAACTTTTTAAGCAAAAAGAAAAGAGGACAAAGAGTGCAAGAATTTTATTCTGGTTTAATATTTGTGTTTTACTTTCTTTGTCATTAAATCTGTGTTTTCTATTTTATTGTTAATTATTCTACAATTCTCTCCATTACGTGCTTATGGATAAAAATTGAGGATCAACCATTGTTATTTCCATATGATTACTTGCATGGATGCATCGAATCGACTATTTTAAAGATTTTGTCTCATAGTCATTTATTTCCCGATTCTCGCTAGGATTATTTCCATGACCCAAAATAATTTTAATAAAACTTTCCATTTAATAATTTCATTTAATCTCTAAATCTCATTAGCTTTGATAAATTTTAATACCAAAATTTAACTTAGTATTCATTTTGCACCAATAATCTTTTTCTAAGAAAAGAGAGGGAATGTAAATCCCATTTTATATTTCAACACTTATCCTTCATTTAACAAAATAGCACCGAAATAACCTATTTAGCTACCATGGAGATTATGAATCGGTTCATTTGCAAGATGCATGACACTCTTCCCATGGAGGCTCAACACTAAATTTTCCTTAATACCATTATTTATTTATTTGTATCCAACTAGGGTATTTCTCCAATCTACTCGCACGTTTTTCCTTAATTTGTTTGTTCTTGTAGGTGAAGGTGAGAACATTTACATACAATACAAATGATATAATCATATATTTGTTCTATATCGTGTTATTTCTATGAATTTTCTTGTTTAATCAAGAATTACCAATTTTACAAACTTATATTCATTCATTATTGATTTTTATTTGTACATGTTCTTGTTTAATCTTTCATTTAGTGCAAACTTTATTGATTCGTCACATTTTGACATTCCATACACATTTCTACATTGGTTTATTTATTTTAATTTGTCCTAAATAATTGCAGGACACCATGGTATTCAAGAAGAGGTATGAAAGGAGGAAGTTACAAATTGAATCTAAAAAAGGGTGTTAAACTTGATTATATACCTGAATTATAGGAAGAGTTAGTTGAAGCTAATAAAAATAAAAATTTCAGCCTCGTACAAATCAAAAATAGATTCAAAACCAACACCACGGCTAGAGCTAACTACTATTGTCTGTGGGAAGTACACAACAACATCTAAAATAATTTTTAAGAACCGAGTGGATGAATGAAAACATTCTAGAGAAAAAAAATACATTGAAGAGAACGAGTATTTAATTACAGGTTCTTCAAAACATTGGGGTGTCTTAGCTAGTTCATTATCTAACTAGATGATTGGTATCACCACTATGAAATGTAAAATCCCCCAACCATTTTAACATCTCAAGAAGAGTATGAAATTATACAATATTGTAAACATGTGGCTGATATGGTTCATATTCTACAAATTAACTCATTAAAATCTCACGTGGCACACATATGTGAGACAAGGAATACTCATTTTACTGATGGTATTCTGGAGATCTTAATGGGAAGGGTTTAGAAAGAGGAACAAATATTTGTCCTTAAGGACCGTAGAAGACCTTGATTTTTATAGGGTAGTTATGCTACAACCTGAAACAATTGTTTTTTTTATGAAAATGTGGATCAAATGTATAAAAGGGATAAATATAAACCAAAAATAGTATGGAACTACGATGAAACTGATGTGCAAGTTGGTAGGAATTGTGGGATGAGTGTGATTGCAAGGATGGGTAGTAGAATTACACCCAACATCCTACCAAAGAGTAAGGAGTGAAGAAAAATACTTTCTTGTGTTAATGGAACATGGAAGAGTATACCTTGCTATTATATTGGTTGCACTGACTTTACTAGATCAACTTCGGGTGGTGTTTCACCATAATATATATAAATTTTCTCATTTTTTATGGTCATGTAAGCCATGTGGAATACGTGAAAATCCAAGGAAAGAGCACCGGGTATTGACCTAATCACTTTTCTTGCACACACTAGCCACTAGCTATAACCTCTAGATGTTAGCATGTTGTTTCCATGTAAAATCAACTTCAAGGATGAAATATCATAATGGATAGTCAAACATCAAAATTATATTGATAAGATTTGAACTATAAACTCTTATCTACAAGGGTATTAAGAGAGCATTAATTCCAACAAAGATGCATTTTTAATGACATATGCCCTAGTAATGCATTCAAGGTTGAGCTAACAAAGGATGAAACAACCGTGGAGAGAATTATGGAGATGGCTGGTTATAAAAGAGATGAAATTGAACAATTTATTAGAGATAATGGAGAAGCAATCCAAAATAATTCCAATCAAGTATAACAAAAACAATGCATGCATCCAATAAGAAGTTGCTATAATTCAAAATTCAAAAGTGGAGGTGACAAAGTTAAATCAACAAGACACGACAACATGTCTAAGTTAGATTGGTCAAACTTGTCAAGTTAGAATCCAAGTTGAAGTTGAAAAAAGAACACCATCTCATTTTACTCAAACAAGAATCCATAAAAAATGAGTACAAATGAGTACGCCAACACTAGTTTCCCAACCTGAATGGCTGAAATAAAATGATATGAACTTGGGGATTCTAAATGACCTTTTGAATGAGAATATTTCACTTTCCATGCCATCCCCTCATCTGAGCATGCCAAGTGGAGTAGTCCAATAATATGCAAATTATAACACATGTAAAAATGAAAATTATAGTCATCTAGATGGTGTAGATTTGGGGTGTTCGAAAAATTTGTATGCGAACACAAGAGAACAACCATGCAATGGTGAAGAATGAAACCAAGTTAATGGCTCACCGCATAAATTTTTTAAGATTCCAATTGAAAAGATTATTGAGATATCGAACTAGCAAACAAAAGGAATCTAAGGTTGAGTAGGTAATTACAAATTCTCACATTCATCCATTATTGGAAATTTCTTTACAAATCAAAATCACGAAGGAAGGAATCGAGGATTTGAAAGAAAAAAGAAAAGACCAACTCGAGGCGAGGAAGGAAAATAAAATCATTGCACAAAGAAAAATGGAAGCCAAAATAGTTGAATAATAACTTAAAAGGAGCAAGAGGGAAAAGAAAAAGGTAAAATGAAAACATGAAAAGGAGAAAAATGGAACATGAGAATATATAATGAGAGAAGGAGAGGATAGAAAAATAAATCCAAAGGTAAAGACGATTGTGTAGTCTAAAAATCCTATTCCTTCATGACATCCAATTAAGATGGATTTCTACAACATTTACACTCTGGATTTTCCAAATGTGGCCAATTAACATGTGAGCAACACATTTACTTATATAAACAAAATACAATTTATTTCAACACCAACAATGCAATTTCTAACAACACAGTCTCCTCAACTATAAAAAAGCAATTCCTAACAATACCGATTAAGTTTTCTAATGGATATATAATATCTAACTTTCGTAAGTACAACAAAAAGTGATTTCCTACATCTAGATTAATGCATGTGAATTCTATTAGCCAAATGTTGTAATGCCCACATTTTACACACATAAAAACAAAAGTAAAAATACGAGAATATTTTTTTTCTACTTACGTTGAAGTTTACACGACACTACATGGGATCACATCAACATGATAACAAGTATGCACTAAGTGACATGCACAACATGTGCGTTCATAATATCACAATTATAACACTGGTCACATCACAACATCTATCGCATTACTCTTCCAATCTATGCCACCACCATGCAAAAATCATCACCACTCCAATCCATCCCGAGGTTCGAGAGTATGAACCTCTACTCTGATACCAAGTCTAACGCCCACATTTTACACACAAAAAAACAACAACGAAAATACCGAATAATTATTTTTTGACTTACGTTGAAGTTTACATGACACTACATGGGATCACTTAGGACAACACACAACACATGATATGTTTACACAAACATTAACTCACATAGAAAACATGAATACACATGGTGCACATCAAGGCCACTCTTCTATTTTTTTCCAAATTACAAGGCACGACATAATGATTCACAACATAATGATTCAACTACAGAATAAACTTGTAGATAGGGTCCTTCCCACATTTATTACAAACATGTTTCAATCTTAACTTAAGTTCTAGAAAGACTCATAATATGTGATTCATACATTCCTTTTCCCTTTTTCCATATTTATTTTATATTGTTTAACATTTAACTTTTAGTGTATCTTATTAAATAAGGATCATCTACTTTATTTCAATTACTTGTTTAATTTGCACCACTTATTGATATAGTATTAATTTTCACAAAGACTACTAGGTCTTATCCCTAGGATTCACTCCTAAGGGCAAGCATCCTGATCTTATTTCATACCTCTGTTACACAATGGAACAAGTGTAAGTCTAATTGAGGTGAAGTTCACATTTTTTTAAGGATTTAGGGTCATGTTTCTTTCAATCATTTAGAATTGGATAATTGATTTAGTACCCAATAAGTATTATATGAATTAGGTTCTTACCCACAACAAGAGTGTTTAATCACATTACAAGGAAGATCATGTTTCAATTTTCTTGAGGGATAACATCTCATGCTTACACTCCCAAGGCCAAGTGTCAATTATAGTTTTACTATAGTTATGCTCCAACAATTAATTAAGGATTCAAAGGCTCTTAACATTGCAACATACTTCCTTATTTTTGTTTCTAGATTAGGTTTCCTGAGTATCGTTTACGTCCAACTTAAGAGGGGGTTTTCCCCTAACTAGGTTCATATGCCTTTCTTAATGAATTGTGTAACCTATTTTCTATTAGGGGTATTTGAATCTTCATGAGGCCACTAGTCCCTATCTTAGGGGATTTATCTCTAAGAACATGATCACAGTTTCACATCATACATCCATTACATAGAAGGACAAGTGGGAGGACAAGATGGAGTAGTCCATCGTTTAAAGGGTTAAGGTTCACATTAGATTTTACACAACATGGATCCCTTTTCTCACCAAAGATGGTTTGAACACCTTATATGAGTGGTCTAAATTTTGCCCCTTTTGTTTTCCAAGAAAACAATTTTCGGTTACATTTTCACCAACTAATCATACACTAAAATGTTGTTAAGTTTTGTAATTAACTCTTAGTATTTCACCATAAAACCAAAATGATAATTGAGATTGGGTATCGAGTTCATTTATGATCCTATCTCTTAAAGGTGACTTCCAAGGTTAGTTGGCGATCTTCGCCACTCAACATGTATGTCGGTCAAGAGGATTTTAAATCATGTTTAATGTTGGTTTCCCATAGCATTCTACCTTAAGAAAAATAACATTCTCCTTACTACCCACACAACTATAACTCGAGAAGGGAACCACATACTCTAGATAATGTTTGACCATGTTGTTCCTAATTATCGGGTTCTCAATGACATCGCTAAGGATAAAGGCTATGACGACAACCCAAAACTTGGGCTCTTAGTTACTTAAGCTAAAGGGTGTTATCAAGTGTAAAGATTTATGTTCATTCTAAGGTTTTTAGTTTTTTCTACTACAAGGAATCAAAGAGGAAGGGTAGGTATACATGAATTTTATATTAGGGTGGATTATTTCATTTAGATCACTTTATTACATTTTTGAGGTAAGAAACACAACACACCAATTATTTGATCATCAATTGCACACTGGAATTGCACTATAAGCTATTAAATTTAATTTCACTTAACACAATATCTAACTTTTACTAAACAAAACATGGAATCAAAATAACACCCATACTTAGATGAACATTTCCCTTAAACACTAGCATCTTAAAAATGTTACAAAACTTCACTAATAAACCCTTCAATACTTCGTAAAATTGTTGAATTATCCTCTACAACTTCATTTAACATATATATCCAACCCCCTTTTTTACCATATGTAAATTTGAATCAAAGGAACACCTATAGTTAAATGCACATTTCCTAAAGCACCCCTAAAACTAGCATCTCATTCATATTTCCAAATTTCAATAATAAGTCTTTACTTGTAACATAGAAATACATAAAAATTTCTTTCCATTAACATACATAAATTACAATAATATACAATGAGTCACAACAACGCCATTTTGCCATCTTACTTGTATCCTGCAAAACCATGTGAGCATGAAATCAACGATAAATCACTGGCATGGCATCCACCTAGATCTAGCATAATTAACATTTTTAGTTTCCCATTTACATAATAATAATAATTTACATTCAAAAGGAGAGGGTTAGAGACATATATTCATTTCATTTCTTAACTAAGAGAGAGAGAAAGAGATAAGGAAGAGAGAGAAACACTATTTTCCCAAAAGTCAAATTTCACATGTCAAGCCACAAGATAGAGTTTCAAACAATTATTTACAAGTGTTAATAATTTTCATGATGGTTTGCTAACTTGACTAGGGTCCTACAAATTTCTTTTAAATTTTCTTGCTAGTTGCAAAAATGCCCAATTTTGGCTCGGAGGCTAAGAAAGTGCGTTCAAAAACTATCTTCCATAAGAAAATTCATGACGGATGAATTCCTACGTGTCCACCTATATACCAAGAATCCAAAAGTCCCGACGGAATTAAGAAATGACGAATGATGTATAATTAGAGAATGGTTTTCCGGAGCCACCAGTCGTAATCGACCAATTTTGACCTAGTCAAACAACAACCAGAGGCATATGAAACCCCTTTTCCAAAATAACCAGAATGTGGTTTTCCTAAACCAAGGTTTTAGGAAATTCTCTAATAAAAATAATAGAGGTTTGTGAAGGTGGACAAGCATTTCGTTGATCGAGTGCCCAACAATGAGTCAATATGAAACCTAAATTTTCAATTTTAACAACCTCCTAAGAGTGCAAAATGGGGTAACAAAGCTCCTAGAGGATTGGAGAAGAGAGTAGAAATGGTTGATTGGGGGTCAATCTAAAGCTTGATGAAAATATCCTCATAACAAGGAACACATACGATGCTTGACATCTCTTTTTCGGGCCTCAAAGGTTGTTTTATGGGTCCTTGAATTTTGGGATTCACTAGATTTTACAATGGAACAATTGGTGGGTTCTTGAGGAAAAAACTTACCGTTTCACTAAAAGGGTATTGTAGTTGTCTAATATGGTTATGAATTTTTCCAAATCATGTCTGAAGGAGGGTTTAAGTTTATGCTTGACTATCAAGTGTTATTCGGGTTACATAAGTGCTAGATGACATTTTACTATTTTCCAAGACAAAATTTATATAAAATATTCAAATGTATGATAATCCAAGGGTTTTAAATTTATTACTGCTGTAAATGGAAAACAAAAGTACAAGAATTATGAAGGACACAATGAGATAAACCATGCCTAGGAAATATTTGCATCCATAGTGTATAAGGTAATCCAGGACGATTTAACTTCCAAAACTATGTATGATTTCGCTTGAGCTTCATAAAGGAAGAAGGAATTTTAGCCTCTTTGATTGAGGAGTTTATTGGTACTTTGTGTTCATTAAGCTCTATTTAGTCTTGCTGCTATTTTGCAGATTTGTTTTCTTTTGAAATTCAAGTGCATGTGATGAAACTTCCTGATTTCGTGCGCAAGTATTTGATTTTCTACTTACAACATTGGTTCTCCTACCTCAATTCTCACTCCTTTTCCCACTTCCCGAAAAAGTATTTCCTAACAAGAGATTGCTAGCTTTGCCTGCGAGGTCGGTGGAGTGCCCCCGCTTGGATCCTGATCGAAAGGCCACCACATAAATCCACCTTTTCACGTGCATGTATATATGTAGCTACACTGGTTAAGTAGAGGGATTTATATTCCCAAAGCACCGGGCAAGAAATCCACAAGTTTGTCCACCCGACAATTTTTTTCGCCAACAGTGTCCATACCAATTCCAATGCATTTTCCATGGTTAAAACCAACACTTGCATCAACAACCCACCTCATGGAGCGTATTTAATAACTCAACGCATTTACCAAAGCCAACCAACAAGACCAAATGAAAACACCCATACAAGGATCATAGTATACGAGGTCCATTGTCCAAGTTTCTTTCATGCATTTTGCAAATAGTTTAGTTCATGTAGGTTGCATCCACATATTTCAAGCAACACTAAAAAAACATACAATGCCAATGTCATCCACTTTCAAACTCAATCTCACTGCACTAAGAACACGACCAGATGGGGAAAAGGAGTTGCAAGTGGTTGTGGAGTCATGCTTTAAACCTATCAATTGCATTGCAAGAAAGTTCCAACACCTTTTCAACAAGACCATTGTGTATATATCCCACAACCATTACAGGATTGAGGTAAAAGTAAAAAATTGGTGTGAGCTTGGGTTTGCATCCCCTTCTTTCACGCTACTCTGCAACCAAAATCAAACAATATCAATGTCGTCCACTGCTAATGTTAGCCTCAAAACAAGGAAGACTAGAAAATAAAAAATACATTAACCACACATTATCCAATGCTAAAAACTCCATTTGAAATAGTGAGATGCCTGCCTTGTGTAGGTCCCACATTCAACATACACGTCTACCAGAGCATTTGACTACAACATCTAAAAAAATTTCCCTATCTTTTATGCTTTGATGGATGTCCATTCCCTATTCTAAATCCTCTATTTTGGCACAAACAAGGGTGTTGGCAAAGGCTGTGAATCCTAGCTTTGTATTTGCTTGAACGGTTCCAAGGCCTTACCAAAAACTCCATTTTCTATGTATCCCATATCATTGCAGTCCATGAGGCCACATTTCAGAATTTAGTCAAACAATTCATATGTCAAGTGCATGCTTCCATATTTTGCATACATATCTACCAGAGCACTTGCAACTACAACACTTGAAATTTTGTATCTATCTTTATTCTTTGATGGACGTTCATAGCCTATTTTGGAGCTAGCATCCTAACATAGGATGGGTGTACGCGGAAAATGTAGAATAATCAAAAAATCGAGAGACATTTTTGTTGCATTAATGAAACAATGTGACTATCTTGTGAAGGAGCCCATGTCTTTTGAACATTGCAAAAAAAAATGTATTCCATGAGAAGTTGCCTCATTCTTTCATTTAGTCAAACACCTACTGCAACAATCCAAAGTATGCTAATGTTAACATGGATTACTGCATGGTTAAGGCCTATGGGTCTCAAACAAAGTGCAAGAATTATTATGCATGGAAGAGATACATCTGCAAGTTGTGAGGAGGCCCATGCCTTTTTTTTTCAAGAAGACTACATGCCTTCATGCGAGTCCATCATTTCTTCTGACCACTCCTAAACAAACACACTTCACAATATGTTTTAAATGTTATTTTAATATTATTTTATGCTAGGCACTACATTTTCAACCCCTTATAAGAGCATCATCCTCGATATGACACAACACCGAAGCTTGAATGGTACTTAGACAAGAAGGTCAACAATGACTCATGTCGTTTAACAAAACAACTTGTCAATACAACGCAACCACAAGGAAGTAAGCTAATTTCATCAATATCTAAAATTGTAATGTTCTATGAAGATTGGTAAATTTTAGTTTACATTACTACTTAGTTAATCATTTTCCTTAACAATATTTATTGATCTCAACTCTTAGTATTTCATTGTTTAAGATTTTATTTGTCTTATGTTCGTGGGTGCCCAATAATGGAACGACATCAAAATACTACATCGAAGGCCAAACCCAACAATAATGGTTCACAAGACATCATGATATGTACACTCACAATAATATCACATACAAAAACTTGACCAAACCATAGAAGGAACATACATGATCCATAATCCATAATACTTATTACACATGCCCCTAACACACAATCCAAAGTCTGCTAAATTTACAATGTTAACATGGATTCTGTGGGTTACGACTTGTGGGTCTCAAGAAAAGTGCAAGAATTATTATGCATGGAAGAGATAGGTCTCGCAGGTTTTACGGAGGCCCATGCCTTTTTTTTCAAGAAGACTACATGTCTTCATGTAGAGTCCATCATTTCTTACTGACCACTCCCAAACAAAAACACTTCTCAATATGTTTTAAATGTTATTTTAATATTATTTTTGCTAGGCACTACATTTTCGTCCCCTTATAAGAGCATCATCCTCGATATGACACAACACGTTAAGCTCGAAAATACTTAGACAAGAAGGTAAATAATGACACATGTCGTTTAACAAAACAACTTGTCAGTACAACACGACCACAAGGAAGTAAACTAATTTCATCAATATCTTAAATTTTAATGTTCTATGAAGATTGGTAAATTTCAGTTTAGATTACTACTTAGTTAATCATTTTCCTTAACAATATTTATTGATATCAACTCTTAGTATTTTATTTTTAAGATTTTAGTTGTCTTATGTTCGTGGGTTCCCAATAGAACTAACATCACAATACTACATCGGGGCCAAAATAATAATAATGGTTCACAACACATCATGATATGTGCCCTCACAACATATCACATCACAAAAATTGACCGAACCATAGAAGGAACATACATGATCCACACACATAATACTTATTACACATGCCCCTTGACACAAAATACTCACAACATAAAATGGGAGACTACTACAACATGGACTTCCCAATAGGTATACATAGAGAGGTAACATAATGTCAAAAGGGGTCAAACATACCATGAATGAGGAGCATCAATCCTCAACATCACAAAACATGACAAAAATCACATGAGTACACATAAATCAAAGTACCAACACTATACACCTCCCAAAACATCACAAACAACTCCATATACCTCCCAAAGTATGAAAAAACAACTCCATATACCTCCCAAAACATCACAAAACATCTCCATGTACCTCCAAATGCTCTATCCATGCACACAAATATCTTATCCCTCCCTCAAATCTCTTATCACTCCCTCATGTAGAATATACAAAGATAAAGAAATAAATTTCTCTTATCCCTCCCTCAAGTCTCTTATCACTCCCTCAAATCTCTTATCACTCCCTCATGTAGAATATACAAAGATAAAGCAATAAATTTCTCTTATCCCTCCCTCAAGTCTCTTATCTCTCCCTCAAAGAGGTCGGTCACCCTATGGCCCTAGGCACATAGAGTCTAGACACCCCTAACCCAAGTGACATAATAACTCGTGGTTCAAAAACCCGCTAGTTATCTGTAACTCCTTGGGGCGTACCCCCATACAATGAAGTGGGTCCATAGGTTCAACCACTCCATGGTGAATCCCATGACCCTATTCCAACACATTATGACATTAGAACCAGCATAACAATCCATTTCAAATTCCAAGTGGTAAAATACCAAGCCTTGGGCTAGGCTATATAAAAAATTAAACTTGAAACACAAATTTAAAACTAAACAAAAAAATGGCCAAATAGCCATAGTTATTCCAAATCCACATGTTAGTTCATCAACCAAATAAAATGCCCAAAATATAAGAACTCATTATTGAAAAAAGTTGTTGGTTCTGACAAAAAGAGATAATGATCAATTTACGAATAAAATACGTATAGATAAATAACACATTACAATCATTATGTGGCCTCATACACCACCGCTAGGGGTACTCATCGAGTTCTTTGGCACTTTGACATCGACCCTCGGCTCATAAAATAACATATCAAATAATACAACTGTCATAATCTCTACCTGAATCATCCCTCCATACTCCCACAAGGCTTAACATAGTCAAAATCACATAGGATTGTTCTATGGAAAACCCAATAGGAGAGAGCAAGGGACGCTAGTTTGCATAAGTTGAGCCTAAGGTGGTGCACATCCATAATATACTGAGCAAGCTCAAAGTATACTAAACAAATAGAAGTGGGTTTTCAAATCAATATAAGACTCGCTTCCTCACTTGTAGTCGGCTCAAGATTATGAAAACCTGGTCCACGCCTCCTCTCTCCACACATACACTCTTAAGGATTTTTGTCTTAGGGTTGTCTAGTGTAAGGTTCACAACATAACACATAACTACATCACTGACACAATGATGATTCATGCACATTAACCATAGTGTCTTACACATGGTATATGTTGGTATCCAATTTGTTCTCTTTTCAAGATGAGCAACACCACAGATTTGGCACGGAGCTTAGAGACATATAGATTGTGATGTGTGTCATTTTGTATCTGGGGATGAGATCTAATTGGCCCTTTGTCACTCAAATTTGTGGATAGATGGATAACACCTTCAAGAGGATTTGACCTATCCTCACTACTTTAGGTCGTGCCTTTCGACCAGGGTGAGAGGACTCATAGTGTAACCTCTGTTTGATGAAGGAGATGGAGATATCCTTCTTTTACACAAATTTTATGAAGAAAACCTTGGGAAAGTATGATCAATACTCCATAATTTAACTCTCAAGAGTTGTCACTTCTAAAATATGGAGATACTTTCAAAACAAGGCTAAGGTTACTGAAGACATTATGAAATCCTGATTGTTCTGCATATTTTAGTAAATAGATTTTGTTCCTTTGTTGATATACATGGCAAACATGGGTGGTTTAGGATGGATTCATGGTTTTGAATAATTTTGGTGGGAGATTAAGCAAGATAAAATTGATTATACCAGATCTTTGAGAGACTTCACAACAAATTGGAAAGCTAAATGACATAAAGCTTTGGAATAGCTAAAATATTCCTTCAACCAGAAGGTGTGCATCAATGGATGCCCAGATCAACACATTTTCACACAATCTTTGAGAATATAACATGAAGAATCGAGGTAAATATTTAATAAAACATCAAATACCCTGGTTCCTCACGCCTAAGATACACTTGACGGCTTACACATAATCTTTATCAACAAATGATAGTGAAGTGATTTTAATTTTTTTATCTCATCACAAGATGAAGGATCTTCTTGAAATGAAATTACAAATGCCACTAAACTATCACATGGATGAGATCCTCTGTGATTCGAGGGACTTTAACACAAGTTTACAATAGGAATAAGAAAAACTACTTGCAGACATTCTAAATAAAAGCAGACACAAATTACTCCAAAATTGACATAGATTAACTTGAAATTGATTAAATTCATCAAAGGGGAAAGTTTCTTATAACAGTCTCAGAGATTTTCAATGGTTGTACACTCACAACCAATTGAATGTGATAGAAAATCTAACACGTAAGAAATTAACCAGTATCTCGGATTGGTCTCTCAGAAGACAGGCTCTCTCAAATTTTCTCTTAAGGATTCAACCCCCGACCATTTACAAGAGTATTCGATTGCATTTATACATTTCACTCACTCACTCACCCATGTCAAAATTTCCCTCCAAAAAAAAATAATATTTGAGGGACCTTTGCTTGTTACCAATTTTCCTTAGAAAGTGATGTTTAACAAATTCACATCTAAAAGTTTCCAGGTGGACCAATTATGAACTGATCACGCTTCTCGACACTTGACTAATGACTAGGATGCCATGCCACAACCTTTTTGACAATCCTTTTAATCATTTTGATTTTGTCATGTGAGAAATCCCATTTTAATCATTCTCCGGAGGCTCTACATAGCTGGATCTGATAGAAATCCTTTTCACTCTCGAGGCAACACCTTTTCCATCCTTTGCACTTGTAACCTTCATCATTTCATCCTTTTCCCTCTTTTTCCTCTGCAACTCTACCCCACATCCATCTTCTCTGGTAATTCACATTTTTGCAAGTGCCCGAGTAATTCCAACTTCAAAATATCAATCTTAACAATCCTTGGACTCACAAATTAAGTTCTAAATCCATTCAATGACACTTTGCAGACAAAAACGACAAGGAATTTCATCAAAAATGATGAAAAATAGTGTGTATTCACATCTCCAGGAGTCTTGGAGCAAAATGGTAAAAAAACAGACACAATGCACAATAACCATTGATTCTGCCCCTTCTCCACTTTATTTTATAACCATCCATGTGTTTCCTTGGTGCAAATGCAAAGGAGAAGTATAGGGGCAAGTTTCCAAACAAGTGCGGGCCTTCCACGTGCCCTGGGCCCAAGAAAAATGCCTTTTGGTCTCTAAAAAATGTCTTAGCAAAAAGGAGCTAGTGGAAGCCTCCACATGTGTCTCAATGGCGCACTTTGAGATGGTTCCCAAAAGCAAGACCCCAAAAAATTCGGGCTCACAACGTGTCTCGGTCAAATGATAGAGTTGTTAAAAAGTTGAAGGATCAGTGAAAGGTGCCATGTGTCTAGGGTCCAAGACAGTTTTCCTTGGCCGTTGAAAAGTCCAAGCAAGGGTAGAGTGAGTGGAAGCCTCCAAGTGTCCTCCTGGCACTTATTCAAAATAAAATTTAGGGGCCGGTCCCCAAATAGGTGCGGTCCCTCCACGTGTCCTAGGCCTTTCAAAATTGATTTGAAAAGTTTAAGTATAGAGCGGAGCCAACGGAAGCCTCCACATGTCTCCCTATCATAATTGTTAAGGTGGGACCTTGAGGCGGATCCTCAAATGATCACTTTCCCTCCACGTGTCCATGGTCTACCAAAGTTGCACCAACCGCATGAAAAATTTCTCTAAGTTTGGGAAAGGCAGCGAAACCTCCATGTGTCTCCTCGGTGCAACTCCAAGGCCAAACCAAAAGGTGAATTTTTAAATGAGTGTCGACCCTCCATGTGGAAAAGTTTTGAGTTAAAGCGAGCCTTAGAGTTTTCAAAGTTCCCCGCCAAGCCAAATCTAACTAGAAAGGGCCACATTTCCAAAAATGCTGAGATGTAAATTTGACAGGAAAAACACACCCGTCAAATCAAAAATAGGAAAATCACCATTTGAGCCCGAAAATGAATCTTTCTTCAGGGACAAAGTGAGTTTCCATATATCATTTCCATTTTGGGACAAAAATGACAGGGAAAAAAAAATGTGTGACTATGGAAAGTAGAAGGAAGGGAAAAAACCCAAGTTTTCGCCCAAGTTACAAACTCTTTCACACGGACAGAGGAACGAAAAACAAATTCTGGACTTTTAAGTGATCCTCAACCAAGGAAGGGACTGATCATGGAAACCAAATGGAGGACATAGTTTTTATGCATCAATATGGGGGAGATAGAGAAGATGACAGAGCCCACAAATTAGATAACTTTAAGGACAAATGGGGTCGAGACCAAATTGAGCACCAACATCGGCTTCGACTTGGGGATGGGCACTCCTGTGAGTGCCACAAGAACAAATAGCTGACCAAGTGCCAAAAGAAAACCATTGGGCAACGAAGTCAAAGAATAAGCTTGCAAAGTAGAACAATAATAACCAACTCCCCCAAGGACGAACTGAGAAACCAACAAAATGACCACCAAGGACCAAGACAAACAAAAATAGAAAAACACAAAGCAGAAAGAAACCAAAAGACTATACACTTTACAATGGAGTACATTGATTCAAAGAAAAACAATCAAGGAAAATATTCAAGTGCCTGCCATTCTAGATATGACCATGCTAAGTAGTTCTGATATGTCTTTAATAGCTGGTCATATGATTGTCTCTCTTTTCCATCCAAGTCGCTATCTAACCACATTTTTAGGCTTACCCCTTGTGCCTAGGTCAAGTTTTTAACATCCTTTGAGGCTGCATCAAACATCAAATTCTCAAGAAAATCATCTTGCTCATGATACCTGCATCGATCAATTTCATATTCCTTGAAAGCAACATAGCTCACAGAGTTATCAATATCAATATCTGCATGCAATACTTCATAAGAAGCATTGTTGGGGTCCTCAATAAGATATAACATTTTATTTTCACAAGGCTGACTTCAATTGGAATCGTGGAAAAATACATATCCATATGAACACTTCCACCAACACTTGCAACCCACTTTCTTGATAACAACATGCCCCATTTGGCAAGGCAATCAACAATAAAAACATCAAGTTTCAAGTTCTTACCCGGATAAGATGAAAGTTTTACCACCAAACCTTTTACACATCCTTCAATTGGAACCTCTCTAAATCCATTGCAGTACACTTTCCATACACTTCTTTCACTTTAATGTTCAATTCATTCATGAAATCTAGAGGTATAACATTACATGATGCTCCGGAATCAAAATATACAATTGTAGTAGTCATTCCTTAATAATCAGTTTTGTACAAAATAGATCAACATTTAATTGAGACTTAACCAAAGATGTTCCCAACTAAACTTCAGGTGGTTCACCCATCTCCTCCAATACTGGTGGTTTTTCTAGGTCTCGCATGGTTGGAGGAGGAGTTTTTACATTATTTATATTTCTACCTCAGTACTCTATCTTCTTCTAATCCCAAATACTCAAAAGCCCTCTTGTTGTGCTCGGGAATACTAAGCAGCTTCAACAATTGGAACAAAAATCTTGATTTGACTCAAGACTTGGGCAATGTCATAAGAAATGTATTTGGGCAAAGCAACATTTGGAGAAATATTGACAAACTCATCTAGATGGCGTAAGATTTTTCACATTTTGGGCATGAGTGGGAACACTAGTTCTAATTGAGATAACAAGGCCTTTTCCGATGCATATTTCTTTGGAGTTTCTTTTGGGACATTGGTGAGAACTAGGGTCTTTGGTTTGGCTTGAGGCCCCCCCTTTGATATACTTTACTTCTTGTGTTATACTCTTTTCTTGGGTAACAACAACATTCATTAACAATAGTCTATCCTCTTTTGATGGGATTCCTCCATCATACTTCTAATCATTAGAGCTCTAGGTACTCAAAATCATTATTAGGAAGTTCAAAATCTTGTACTATATCTATTTTAAAGCATGAGAGGGAGGAAGAAGAGGTACCAGTGAATGCAGTCCCAAAAAAATTGCAGCATTTTCTTGCACTTATTACTTCATTGAATTTCTCCTTGTTGTGATCTTGTAGAGTAGTCCACCATGCATGCATCATCATCAATGTTATCATCATCATCAACTTCTTCAAATTTTTGATCTACTTCACATGGAAGGTGGGGTAAGAAACATTTGTCACACCAATCAATTTCATTTGTCTCTTCAACAACAACAACTCGACATTTAGAGGATCAAGAACTAATCTATTTTCCCTAGCTCGGGTTTGTCTAGCTCTCATTTATAGGTCATTTACCTCCTTGTCCAATTCCTCATCTGCCTAGCTTATAAGAGATTTCTTTGATCATTTCTTCCTCAGGATGATTTGAAAATCTATCTTGTCCTAAATTTTGCCTATGTAAAGGCTTGCCTCAAAGTTCAAAGGTTCTTATCCCTTAGTAGAACCTTGTCCAATGCATTCCTTTCTCATACATGATTCATCACATGGCCTCAAATTAACAGTAGTATTCTCAATGTTTTGTTAAATCTTGTATTGAAATGATGAGATTTTTTTATATTTTCAAATTTTGATAAAAGAAACCTAGGGTCTGTTTTATCACCATACTTCATTCTAAAAGCATTCTTCATCTCAATCCAAGAATCAATGGAATTATCTGGAAAATATTTATACCAGTCCCTTGCATCTTCTTCTAGAGTATGGATAAACAATTTAATGTACACATCCTCAAATTATATTTCAAAGTCCTCCATCATATTGACAAAGAGCTTCAAGTGCTGATCACTAATGATTGCATTATTTCCTTGAAACTTAGGCAATCTATTTCTTACATCTTGTGGCACAACATTTGGATAGCCAGCCATACCTCTAAAATTGATGGGACCAAAAGTATTAACAACAAATGGAGGTCTGGGTGGAGGCTGAGCCATATTATTTTGAGGAGGTGACCTTGGAGGAGATGTAAACTGATGAGGAGTGAGAGGTGTGTGTGGTACAAGGATGTAATTTTTAGAATGACTACCCTCTAAAGGCTCTATTTCTTGGAAAAACTCTATTAGATTTGGAAAATATCAAGGGCGATTGAGAAGCAAAATGTTTCAAATACA
Organism: Taxus wallichiana var. yunnanensis; assembly: GCA_018340775.1. Classification (NCBI taxonomy): domain Eukaryota; kingdom Viridiplantae; phylum Streptophyta; class Pinopsida; order Cupressales; family Taxaceae; genus Taxus; species Taxus wallichiana. The sequence continues at coordinate 466,769,924 of CM031244.1, read as the reverse complement.
AAATAAGGACCCTCTCTAGATGGAGAATTCAATTCAACAAAGAGACTACCTAATTTAAAAGCACTTGAGGAAGTATTACAATATTCAATCATAGGATGATCAATTTCACCAATGGAGATCTCTTTTCTTGATGCTTGATCTTCAACAACCTTCCAAATTCTTCTTCCTTCTAAATTAGACTTTCCCAACTCTTGAAACAACCTTCTACTAGGGTCCTTGGCAAAGAAAGATCTTCTTCCTTCCAGCTTTGCAGATATTAATGAAAAATCTTACTTGATATATGTTAAGACATTGGTATTTATTAAGAATTTAAACAACACAGAGTCACCACTAAGGATTTTCACCTTAGTTTATGCAAATGCACTATGAAAGACCTATCAAATGTCTATCAATACTAGATTCATGCAAAGCTTACAAGATCTACTCTTCTTCTACCCAAATTTATCAATGATGATACAAAATTTAGTGCAATAACTATATAAGATGGAAATATTGCACTCAGAACTTACAACTTTGAACAATTCTTATAGATCTAAATAGATAATGATGTTTCAGCAATGTATTTGCACTTTAAAATTTTTAAGAAGCATTACTAGGGTCTATATGTGTTGCTTGATGGTGTTCAAAATTTGCACACAACTTCATTTCCCACAGACAATGGCCACCACAAGTTTGGTATCCAAATTTTTCTCCCTTTCAAGTGAGAAACATCACAAATTTGGCATGGAGCTTAGAGAAAGATAGATCATGATGTGTGTTGTTTTGTAGCCGGGATGAGATCTAACTAGCTCTTTATCACTCAAGTTTTTGGAGAGATGGATAACACCTTCAAGAGGATTTGACCTATCCTCACTTTTAGGTTGTGCCTTTCGATTAGGGTGAGAGGACCCGAAGTGTAACCTCTTGTTTGATGAAGGAGGTGGAGATATTCCTTATTTTGCACAAATTTTATGAAGAAAACCTTGGGAAAGTATGATCAATAATCCATAATTTAAATCTCAAGAGTTGTCACTTCTAAAAGATGGAGATACTTTCAAAACAAGGCTAAGGTTACTGAAGACATTATGTAATCCTGATTGTTCTGCATATTTTAGTAAATAGATTTTGTTCCTTTGTTGATATACAGGGAAAACATGGTTGGTTCAGGATGGATTAATGGTTTTTGAATAATTTTGGTGGGAGATTAAGCAAGATAAAATTGATTATACCATATATTTAGAGACTTCACACCAAATTGAAAGCTAAATGATAGAAAGCTTTGGAATAGCTAAAATATTCCTTCAACCAGAAGGTGTGCATCAATGGAGGCCTAGATCAACACATTTTCACACAATATTTGAGAATCTAACATGAAGGCTCGAGGTAAAGACTCAATAAAACATCAAAGACCCCTGGTTCCTCACGCCTAAGATACACTCGAAGGCTTATAGACAATATTTATCAACAAATGACAGTGAAGTGATTTTAAATTGTTTATCTAATCACAAGATGAAGGATCTTCTTGAAATGAAATTGTAAATGCCACTAAATTGTCACAGGGACAAGATCCTGTGTGATTCAGAGGGACTTTAACACAAGATTGCAATAGGAATAAGAAAAACTACTTACAGACATTTTGAAATAAAGAAGACACAAATTTCTCCAAAATTGACACATATTAACTCAAAATTGATTAAATTCATCAGCAAGGGAAAGTTTCTTAGAATAGTATCAGAGCTTGTCAATGGCTATACACTCACAACCAACTTGACGTGATAGAAAATCTAACATAGAATAAATTAACTAGGTATCTCGATTGGTCTCTCAGAAGATGGGATCTCTCAAATTTTCTCTTAAGGATTCAACCCCGACCCTTTGCAAAATTATTCTAATTACATTTATAAATTTAATCACCCACTCATCCCAAAATTTCTCCCCAAAAAGAAGAATATTCGAGGGACCTTTCCTTGTTACCAATTTACCTCGAAAGCGATGTTTAATGAATTCACATTTGAAAGTTGCTAGGTGGACCAATTATGAACTGATCCACTTCTCTAGACATTCGACTAATGACTAAGATGCCATGCCACAACCTTTTTCCAAATCCTTTTAATTTTTGATTCTTTCATGCTGATAAATCCCCATTTTAATCATTCTTCGAGGCTTTACACAACCGGATTTGATAGAAATCCTTTTCACTCTCAAGGAAACACCTTTTCCATCCTTTGCACCTGCAACCTTCATCATTTCATCCTTTTCCCTTTTTTCCTCTCGCAACTCTACCCCGCATCCATCTTCTCTAGTAATTCACATTTTTGCAAGTGCCCGAGCAATTCCAACTTCAAAATATCGATCTTAACAATCCTTGGACTCAAAAATTAATTTCTAATCCATTCAATGACACTTTACAAACAAAAATGACAAGGAATTTCATCAAAAATGATGAAAAATAGTGCGTATTCGCATCTCCAGGAGTCTTGAGCAAAAATGGTAGGAAAAATAGACACAATGCACAACAACCGTTGATTTTCCCCTTTTCCACTTTATTTTATAACCGTCCACGTGTTTCCTTGGCACAACTACAAAGGAGAAGTACAAGGAAAAGTTTCCAAACAAGTGTGGGCCTTCCATGTGCCCTAGGCCCAAGAAAAACACCTTTTGGTCTTGTAAAAAAAGTCTCAAGCAAAAAGGAGCCAGCAGAAGCCTCCACGTGTCTCAATGGCGCACACTTTGAGATGGTCCCCAAAGCAGAGACCCCAAACAAGCATGAGCTCACCACGTGTCTCAGTCCGAAGAGTTGTTAAAAAATTTGAAGGATCAGCAGAAGGCGCCATGTGTCTAGGGTCCGAGATAGTTTTCCTTGGCCGTTGAAAAGTCCAAGCAAGGGTAGAGTGATTGAAGCCTCTAAGTGTCCTCCTAATGCTTCTTCAAAATAAAATTTAGGGTCGGTCCCCAAATAGCGTGGTCCCTCCACGTGTCCTAGGCCTTTCAAAATTGCTTTGAAAAGTTTAAGTATAGAGCGGAGCCACGGAAGCCTCCACATGTCTCCCTGTCACAATTGTTAAGGTGGGACCCTGAGGCGGATCCTCAAATGAGCGCTGGCCCTCCACGTGTCCATGGTCTGCCAAAGCTGCACCGACTGCATGAAAAATTTTTCTAAGTTTTGGCAAGGCAATGGAAACCTCCACGTGTCTCCTCGGCACAACTCCAAGGCCAAACCAAAAGGAAAATTTTCAAATGAGCGTCGGCCCTCCACGTGGACAATTTTTTTGAGTTGAAGCAAGACTTAGAGTTTTCAAATTTCCCCACCGAGCCGCATCCAACCGAAAGGGCCACGTTTCCACAGATGCTTTGAGATGTAAATTTGACAGGGAAAAACACACCCATCAAACCGTAAAAAGTAGGAAAATCACCATTTGAGCCCGAAATGAATCTTTCTTCACAGATAAAGAGTTTGGAAATGATATAAGGCCCAAATTTGATCCTCCAAGTCACATCTAATCACATTTCCATAGATATTTGGGACAAAAATGATAGGGAAAAAAAAATGTGACTGTGGAAAATGGAAGGAAGGAAAAAAACTTGAGTTTTCACCCAAGTTATAGACTCTTTCACATGGATAGAGGAACGAAAAACAAATTCTAGACTTTAAAGTGATCCTCAACCAAGGAAGGGACTGATCATGGAAACCAAATGGAGGACAAGTTTTTATGCATCAATACGAGGGAGATAGAGAAGATGACAGAGCCCACAAACTAGAAATTTAAGGACAAACAGGGTGAGACCAAATTGAGCACCAATAATATATATACAACAACACAATCATTAATTTTATGGGTTACGAATAATCATGTTTCCACATAATGCAGCCAAGGTGCAAGTAATTCACAATAGGGGTCATACGATCCTCTTATGCCTCTAATTCACAACATGAATAATCTCATATTACAAAAATTACATGCATGATGAACACAATAAATAACATTACAACATAAAATCAATTGCAATACATTATGGTGACACACACAATTCATCACAACAAGGTGATGACATCACGATACAATCCAATTCATTCTACACCAATTTTGTCATGTAACAAATCAAAACACCTTCATATCACATCATAAAAAAATCTCCATCACTCCATAATCCACAATAACATTCATTTAACACACAACCAAGAAACACATCACACATTAAATCCTCATCGAAACCATGAAAAGGAGAGCGAATAATCCCATCACAAGGACATCAACATGATAAAAATATACACTAAGTGACATACACAACATGTGCGTTCATAATATCACAATTACAACACTAGTCACATCACAACATCTATCACATTACTCTTCCAATATCCACCACCACCATGCATAAATCATCACCACTCCAATCCATCCTAAGAGGTTCAAGAGCATGAACCTCCGCTCTGATACCAAGTGTAATGCCCACATTTTACACACAAAAAACAATAGTAAAAATACCATAATTTTTTTTTTTCACTTACGTTAATTTTACACGACACTATAGGGATCACTTAGAACAACACATAACACATGATATGTTTGCATAAACATTAACCCACATAGAAAACATGAATAGATGTGGTGCACATCAAGATCCACTCTTCTATTTTTTCCAAATGAAAAGGCACAATATAACGATTCACAACATAATGATTCAAATATAGAATAAAATTGTAGATAGGGTCATTCCCACATGTTACAAACATGTTTCAATCTTAACTTAAGTTCTAGAAAGACTCATAATGTGTGATTCATACATTCCTCTTCCTTTTGCCAAATTTCTTTTCTATTTTTTAACATTTAAAATTTAGTGTATCTTATTAAATAAGGATCATCTACTTTATTTCAATTACTTGTTTAATTCACCCACTTATTAATATAGTATTAATTTGCACAAAAACTACTAGGTCTTATCCCTACGATTCACTCCCAAGGGCAAGCATCCCGATCTTATTTCATACCAATGATAGAGGGCTTAGGACCTCAGATGTAGATATGGATTCTGGATACGGGTGTAGAGAAAATAGATCTGTGAGAAATAAGATAGATCTGTAAGATGGAAATAGATAAGATTAGATAACGATATATGGGGGCTGCTTGAAAAAGCAGATCCGAGAAGCATTAACTTCCTCGGTGGTTGTCAACCCCGTGTTCACAAGAAAATAATGAATATCCAATGATAAGATGACATGCCAAAACTACAGAGATTTGCAATATGTTGAATAAACAATATAAATATGATACCAAGCCAATGTTTCGATATAACAACAAATTGATCGTTAGAGTGACAATATGAGACCGATAGAGCTTCACCTCCAAACACTCCACAATATGATTCAAAGCTTCACAAACAAATATTATGAATTTTTAAGCTTGAGAATTTCAAGAATTTTCTCCTCCTTTCGAGGGGAAGAAAGAGTCCTATTTATAATTTGAATGTGGATTAAAATAAAGGATTAACAAATAACTATAATTTGTAAAATCAATCTTGATTAAGAGGACATGATGAAGAGTTGATTTGATGGTGGGGTTCATGATGTGAGAAAAGGAAAAGATGTGATGTGGAGTGGGGACATGGTTAGGTGTAATAGTGAAGTCATGTGCTCACTTTACACTATTGATTTTTGGATTTGTTGTCGGATAGGGAGATTTTTGAATTATTGACTTCATGGGTGGGGTTAATAATTTAATAATTTGAAGGGATTGAATTTTTAGGTGGGAATTGATTTTTAGGTGAGAATTGATTTTGACTTAAGTGGGGAACATGTGGGGTTGTTGATATATATATATATTTGAATTATTTAATTATTAAATAGGATGATATGACTTATTTGAAAGAATGAATTATTTAGCATAATATAGTTTTGGCATGTGATAAGAGATTAACATAGTTATAAGATTAATTAACTGAATATGAATTGTCGGTAGGAAACGAGATTTGAGTAAGCCTTCTGAAGGGGACCAAAACACGGGGTGATACCAAAATTTGGTGTCTACATTTGCCCCTTTTTGTTGAGTGGTTTGTGATAGCAAGCCACGAGACAAAAACAAAAAGGGTTAGATGAAAGATGTGTCCGAGGATGGATGAAGACATGACCAAAGGAAAGATGCCCTAGGAAAAAAAGGATCGCAATAACAATAAAAAAAAAGTATGGCGGTGACTCCAATATCACATCGGTAGAGGACAATTATGGTCTCAATGGAGACAAATGACAACGTTCTATACAGACCAGTGAGTGGGTGAAGACCATTATAGTATGGATGTAAACCAAGATGACCAATGGGTCATAGGAAAACATCAAAATATGTGCAACTGAATGTGAAAGATGTGCATAATCCTTTGTTTGAGGAATCATGTGAAAAATCATGCATCCACAAAAGGGACATGGATGAAGACAATGATGCCCTAACACAGGGCATGAGAAAGACACAAAGTGAGTTATATACGCCGACAAGTACAAGAATGAAAAAGGTGCCCCATGATAGGGCACAAAGATGACATAATGGGAGATGGATATGTAAATAAAATGCCCCAGGGGGAATAACCATAAATGTGCATATGATGAGAAGATAGGATAAAAGGGTGAGATAGAATGCCCTAAAGGTGTGATAAATATGATGACAATCATGTTTCATAAGAAAGATGCATAAGTGTTAGTAAATTATAAGGTAAAAGCAGTCTTACTTGTTCGATAAGTAGGACAAGAAGTCAAGATACTTTTGTGACAAAACAAAAGTAGAGAAAATATGCATGGAAGAGTACAAGATCATATAGGTGTTGGTCGTTATGGTATCCTCTAAGACAAAAATGTCCTAGGAGGATGGGATGAAAGATGTGGATGATAGATGATAGAGATAAGAGAAAGTGGACATGGTTGAAGTAGAAAGGACATGGTGGAGGAGAGAGGTCAAATAGTAGAGAAGGATGATAAGAGAGGTGAGAAGATAGATGAAAGCACAAAAGAGAGAGAATAATATTCAATAAGAGGGTAGTGGAAAAAGATAAGGGGGAAATAAATAGGTAAGGTACGAGGGACCTGGAGAAAAATAAAATAGAGAAAGTGAGTAGGAGAAGAAGAGAGGGAGGAAGTTTAAACAAGAAGAAGACGAGATGAGAAGGAAAAAGAGATTAGAAGGGAAGTTGAATGTATAGAGATATATCATAGTAAAGAAGTAACAGAGATAATAAAGAGGAGAAATGGTGGAAGAAAGAAATGATGAAGGACAAAGAAGAAGACAAGAAAATGACAAAAGAAGGGATGAAAGGGAGATGGAGATCAAAATAGAGGGAGAGAAAGAATGGATTACGAAAGAGATGACAAAACTGAGAAAGAAAAGTTGTGAAGAATATGAGAGAAGGATGATTGGAGAGATGAATATGTATAGTAGGATGGAAAGATGAAGGAGATGAAGAAGATGAAGAAGTTAAAGAAGATGGGGGAGGAGGTAGAATGGAAAAGAGAAAGAAAGGCACCATGAGGAGCTAAGAAGATAGGGGTGGTAGAGAAAGAAGCTCAGTAATGGGGAAATGAAAATAAGAGGGAAAGAAGGGATGATAGAGCCAAAACAGGAAAGGAATTGAATATGAAACCAAATGCATGGAAATGCATGTGGATGGTGAGATGGTTAAGAAGATGGGACAACGCTAGTGAGTCAAGTTATCAATGGAGGAGTACGACAAAAGTGTGAGGAGAAGAGGAGATGAAGATGATACAAATGATATGAAAGAAAACCAGAGGTAGAAAGGAGGAGAGGACAACAAAGAAAATGATGCAAAGGCAGTATGTGATGAAGACAATAGAGATATTGAAAAAGGTGAAGGGAAGATGAAAAGGAAATACCAACAGAGGGATGTTAGGAGAAATCCTCCGATAATGATTAGAGGGCACAAAAGGAAAAAGGGAGGAAGAGAAAATGGAGGAGGTAAAAAAGAGTGAACCGGTATTAGTAGAATGGGAAGAAACGAGTTTTAGGAGAAGTCCACCGATAATTCTTAGCATGAGAATGGAAGATGACATAATGTTAGATGAACAATGATAATGACGAGTAAATATGGTGATGGATATGGGGAAGTATTCTAGAAAATGGACCAGAAAGAGTAAAGAAAGGAGGGCTAACGATATGTAAGAAGATAAAGGCGAGGAGAGAATGCAATGGATGAGGATGTGGATGAAGATGACAAAAGTAAAGATGAAGGAACAAGACATAGTAAGAGAGGGTATGAAGTAGTTAAGATGGATTTTAAATGAGGGATGATGGAGATGATATTTGAGGAAGTTTGAGATATTTTGTGTGAGGAAAAAGAGAAGGGAAGAGGATGTGTTTGTGGGGAATGAAGAAAAAATATGGATGATGGGAATATGAAGGAAAGAGGAAAGGCAAGGAGATAGATCATTCTTAAGAGAGACTCTTAAGTAAGATTGCCATGCCATAGGAATGGTTAAGTAGGATCACCAAGCCGAAGAAGAAGAATGATGAAAATACTGAGCAATGTATACCAAGATGGAACAGAAGTGAAAGGAGGTAATAACAAGGAAACAAAGGAGTGTGACATGAGTGGATGGAGGAATGTATGTAGTGTAAGATGGAGAGTGTAAGGAGAATTCTTAATTAGGATGCCTATGTTGTACGAGTGATGATATCAGAGTGTTAAGCTAAATTTTATGAGTAAAGATGTTTCTAGCGTTGAAGGGAAAAAAACAATGAAGGAGTTTCTACAGCGGCAGGATCTTAAGAAAGAGCTGTATTGTGATTAAGAAACCTATGTGGAATGGGTGATTAAGTAGGATCGTCAAGCCGAAAGAAGAATGAAAGGGAAATGGAATGATAAAATAGATGCCAGTAAAAGTATATTAAGAGAAAAACACAAAAATAATGGCTCATGTGGATGACACGTGTGAAGTATCAAACAAACAACGAGAAGGACGAAGTGGGTGAGAAGAGCAATGGAGAATGAGATGAGGTGAATTTTAGGAGAAAATTGGGTTGATAAAGGGGACTAGGAGGAAGGAATGGTCAATAGACATGATCACGAATGAGACCTTGTCTTGAATGACAGGTCTACTTCAAGTAGGGTTTCTATGTCTATGCATGGGGAATTACGTAGATGTGCCAAGCTGGGGATGAAAGGTCTGAGATGGTGAAGAAGAGGATAATGAACAATGGTGGGGGATGAGGAGCTGCCAGATAATGAATGCTACTTGAGAGTTATCCTCAAGTAGAATTCACAAACTGCAATGGAGGTCAAGTAGAATTCCCAAACCGAATAATGCATTAAAAATATTGCTTGAAGATAATAATTGATTTCATGGATTTATGGATGATGTTGATAGGGGACATCTTTAAGAGTAAACATATGGATACAAATTTTATGACATGAAATTTTATTTCTAAGGAGATAATTGTGATAAAAGATGACTTTGATGAAATGAATGTCACATAACCATAACAAGGGTCAAGTAAGAAAGTTATGCTTTTAACCCGATAAGAAGTAAACAAGAAAGGTACTACTCAAAGCATTGCACTTGCAGCCGATAGAAAGTGTGTTAGTACATAACTAATGAGATTTGATTATATCACAAGACCAAGAGGAAGATATGGATGAAATATTCTCATAATCCTAATGTCGACATGACAAAGGAATTGGAGATGTATCTTGTACGTGGGAAGAAGGTTCTCCAAAGATGGTATTCCTTAAGTCTATGCCCCAGCTCTGGGAAAGGGGAAGAATAGAATAAAAGAAAGTGATCAATGCGGGAAGCTTTCTGGGAATGCTGATAAAAGGAAGGTTGATCAATGCGGAAAACCTTCCAAATGCCATAATAAAAGAGTAGCCATCCTTCTAGGGTATGGTCTACTTTATACATAATATGGATGGCAAGAATAATATATATGATAGCCATCCTTCAAGGGATCGGTCTATTTCTCTTGATTTTTTTTTGACTTTGATTTTTTTTTTTATATACACACTAGTTGTCCTTCGAGGGATCAGTCTATTTTGATAACCTTGATCTTGCTTTTCACATAGACGAATTGTATCTTTTCATAGGGAAGAGCTGGGGATAGCTAGGTAGACCACCTAGGAGGGGAGAATGAATGTACAAGAGACACCCCTAGACCCTCTACATGAGTACAATAGGAAAACAAGATGGTGATGGATGTAATGATCATGGGGTTCTCACAAAATGGGAGAACTTATCCATAGTGAATATGCTACGAGTAGAGCCATGGTACTCATATTCAAGGTCATGACTAGTAGTGATGGTAGACCACATGATTCAAAATCATTACAATGATAGATGGAAGGGGATACTGATGGAGGAATGGTCTAAAGATAAGACTATACTCATAAGTGTATGTACTAACAATAGAATGGTCATAAGTGCAATGCATTAAGAGGTTCAATCTCTAGTTTACCATCAGAGAGGCTAAACGATAAGCCCCAGACCCATACTTATGTGTGATAATATATGGTCCGATCCAGTTAGGAGAAAATTTTCCCTATTGACTTCTTTCTAAGGTAGTGACATTTTGATTTTCTTTTAGAACCAGGTCACCTATTTTAAAATCACGCTCTTTGATGTGTTTATTATAAGCACGTTGGATACGATCTTGATAGACATGATGGTGCTCAAGAGCGAGAAGATGACACTCATCTAATAACTCAAGTTGCATTAGCCATTCCTGACGATAATCTTCATCAGAAATGAAGTTGTGAAGAGACACACGTAAAGATGGAATTTGGACTTCAAGGGGAAGAATGGCCTCGAGCCGTATACTAGAGAAAATGGAGTAGCTCCTGTGGAAGTGCGAATGCTAGTGCGATAGGCCCACAAGAGAAAAGGGAAGTTGGAGATGCCAATTTCATCCTGCTCGATCAATAGTTTTAGCCAAGATATTTCAAGAGTTTTATTAGTAGCCTCAACTTGACCATTAGCTTGAGGATAATACGGGGAAGAAAAGCTAAGTTGGATCTTAAATGTATCACGCCGATCTTTTTAAGGTCTTTGTTTTTAAAGGATTTTCCATTGTCCATAATAAGTTTATGAGGAATGCCAAAGCGGAAATGATATGTTGATATATAAAATTAATGATTGGGCTAGATTTAGTAGAGGTGAGTGGGATTGCCTCCACCCATTTAGTGAAATACTCAGTAGCAGTGATGATAGAATGATGTTGTTGTGATGAACGAGGATTTATTAGACCAATAAGATCAAGGCCCCACTGTGAAAAGGGCCATAAATCTTGGGCAGGTTGTAAAGCCTGGCTAGGAATATGGATAAGGTTAGAGTGTTGTTGACATCTTAGACATTTCTTGACATATTCACAACAATCATGATTTAGAGAAGGCCAATAATAGCCAAGATGAAGAACACGTTTGGCAACAGATAATCCACTGAAATGCCCACCACAAATACCATCGTGAACTTCTTGGATAGCTCTAGAGGCTTCATGGGATTGAAGGCATCGAGAAGGATACCATCAAACCCGCATTGTAAAGAATACCACCAAGGATTACATAATGAGTAGCACGTTGGATAAAATATCTCTTAGCATTTTTAGAAAGATCAAGGGGAGTAATGGATTTGGATAAATAATCAAAAATTTGTGAATACCAGAGGTCTGATGAATTAGATTCGACTAGATGAATCTGAGATATGTCATAGAATGGTTGTTTACGATGATGTATAATAACCAAAGCTTGGATTCTTGCGTTGTCCATGGGATAAGGGCCGCAAGGGATGCCATTGTATCAACAAAATGATTGGTCGAACGGGACAAATTGAATAGTGTAAGAATCAAGGATTTAAGAAGATGATGAGAAATATCACGATATTGTTGTAAAATATCATTTTTACACTGATATTCACTAGTGACCTACTTTATTATTAGTTCAGAATCACCAAAAATGTCAAGGATATGAACACCTAGAAATATAGTAGTTTCTAGTCCTAGTATAAGGGCTTCATATTCTACCATATTGTTTGTACATTCAAAATCTAATTTGAAAGCTAAGGGGATTGGGGAATCCTCGAGAGGAATGAGAACAACTCCTGCCCCTCCACCTTGCTGGCATTTAGAACCATCAAGAAAAGAATCATTTTAAGGAGATCATGATAAAATTGATTGATTGATTCATCTGGGAAATGATTAGAGTTTGTGTATTGGAAAGAGGGGCCTCAACTAATTGATCCGCAATAGCTTGACCCTTAATTTCCTTTTTTGAGGAATGAATTCCAGGTCGAGCTCATCCCATGAGAAGGAGCCATCGGGTGATGCGATCATTGTGATATGGCTTAGAATGCATCACTTTGAGGGGTTGAAAGTTAGTAACAATATAGGTTTTATGATTAAGAAGATAGTGTCAAGTTTTGATGCAACGAAGAAAATAGCGCAACACAATTTCTCCGCTTCAGAGTATCATGTTTCACAATCATGGAGAGTACGACTGATATAATAAATGGCCTGTTCACATCCCTGATTATCACGGTGTGCTAACATAGCTCCTAGAGCATGATCAGTTATAGAAACATATAAATAGAAGGGTTCTCCTTCGCGTGGAGGTGTGAGTACTAGTGGAGATAACAAATATCGCTTAAGATCTTCAAAAGCCTTTTGACAGTTTTGATCCCAATCAAAGGTTATGTCTTTTCAAGAAGGTGATGAAAGGGCTGACAGTGATCATAAAGTTGTGATATGAAGTGACGAACAAATAGATTGAAGTCGACCTTGAAGACTGCAAGTTGCTTGAGATTGGAAGGAGGAGGCATTTCAAGAATTGCTTTGATTTTTTCGGGGTCAACCTCAATGCCTCTGATAGAGACAATGAAGCCAAGGAGTTTTCCAGTAAGAACTCCAAAAACACACTTCACCGGATTGAGGTGAAGGGAGAAATGAATGAGACGCTCAAAAAGTATCTCAAGAACCGAAAGATGGTCACATCTATGTTTAGATTTTGCTAAGAGGTCATCAACATAGTCCTCTATGGTTTGATGTAAGAGGTCATGAAAGATATATGTCATGGCTCATTGATATGTAGCCCCAACATTCTTTAAACCAAAGGGCATGACACGATAACAAAAGGTACCCCATGGGGTGATAAAAGATGTCTTGTGCTGATCTTCAGGTGCAATCAAATCTGATTATAACTAAAAAACATCCATTAAAGAGAGCATCTCATGCCCGCTATAAGATCTACAAGTTGGTCAATACTTGGAAGAGGGAAATCATCTTTAGGACATACGAGGTTAAGATCTCAAAATCAATGCATATACGAAGCTTTCCAGATGCTTTTGATGATGGGTACAATGTTAGAAACCCATTGGGGATAATCAATGGGGATAATGAAGTTGGCAGATAGGAGATGTTGCAATTCTTCTTTCACAAGAAGAGCAACTCGAGGATGCATTCAACGAAGCTTCTGTCTAACTGGTTTAGCATTGGGGATAACAATGATGTTGTGGACAACGATGGAGGGGTCGAGACTTGGCATGTCCAAATATGACCATGCAAATGCTTGGCTATGTTTGGACAAAAATGAAGTGAAGGCTTCGAGCTCTTGAGGTGTCAAAGATTGACCTATTTTAAGGATGTGGTGCTCCTGAGGCATGCTCCAATAGTAATTTCGATAGTGGATTCATTCAAGAGATTGGATTTTTCTAGCGGATGAGTTTTCTGATCTTGAGAACCTTCGGCTCCCATGTAAGAGAGAATGGAAGTGTCATCATCACATTGAAGAATGTCAATGATAGGGGAATCTTCCTCTACCATTTCTAGATATTTAAGGGGAAAGACCGGGTTTCATTTTTGGCTTGATAAGTCACCGGTCCGAAGAAAGATGGTCGAAATAAAAAAAAAAGTTAGGGGAATAGGAACCATATCATCTTGATCTAGATCTGTGAGATAATTGGATGGAGAAAAATCATTATCTGAGATGAAGGATAGTTGGAAGGAGATGAGATATTATTTGAATCTGTAGGATAGTTGGAAGGAGAAGAAATATGTTCTAAATCGGTAGTATATTCGGATGGAGAAGAAATGGATGAATCAATATGAATGGGAGAAGATGCAGATGTTCCAGGAGGGTGTATGGTGGGATCGTCATATCCCAAACCAAATTTTTGACATGATTCATGGGCTTGAGAAAAGATATTACCGTGAGGGCCCTGTTCATAGCACCCAAACCAAACCCCTTCCATGCACAATGATAGAGGTATGTGTGAGCGAAAGATGGTTTACTAAGAAATCTGAAATCACCTGTATATCATTTGGCATGAAAATGATTTTCAGTGTGAGAAGAAGGTTGATCAAGGCCGCCATATACTAAATTGGTTTTGAGGGAAGAAGGGCCAAATGAGACAATTTCCCCAACATTCGATTGATACATAGGGGCTTTATCAGGGGGCCGAGGTGATTAGGAGAAGGAAGGGTATTGAGAGTGAGGAGTTGATATTCCCCTAAAGCAAGATTTTGCGTTATAGGATCAGAAGAATCTGTATGAGGTAAGGTAGATGGAAGTACAAAAGAACTGGTGGATGCATCAGAGAAAAATTGGTTTTAGGAACAAGGACATCTTTAGGTCTATAGATCATGCGACATGTCTTGGAAGGGGGATCTCAGCTGGAAGAGCATAAGTATTCCCTTCATGTTCATATTTGATACAACGATGAAGAGTAGATGGAACACAATGCATAACGTGAATCCAAGGACGTCCCAATAAAATATTATATTGGAATTCTCCTTCAATGATGTAGAAAAGTTCGTGGAGGAGTTTATGGCCGACATGATAGGAAGAACAACCATTCCTAATGGGGGAGTGACAACATCATTAAAGCCACAAAGAATGGTAGGAGATTTGGCAACAATGGTATTGGGAAATTTAAGCTGATTGAAGGTATGAGAAGAAATGATATTAATACTGGCACCATTGTCAATCATAGTTCGACGGACGCAGGTGTCATCGATATAGACTGTGATGAATAATGGTAGATCATGTTCTTCTTGTGGTATCCTAGGGATTTCTGAACTTTCAAATGATACGGTAGCAGATGTTGCGAAGGCATGAGCTAAAGCCGCAAAAGGTCAGGGGCTCATCGAGGATACCGGGATCTATTGCAAGACCTCCATAAGAGCTTGTTTATGATGTGGAGAGCTTTGAATGAGCTCATAGAGTGACATTTTGATAGGGGCCTGGTGAAGTTGTTTAATAATGGTATGTTTAATGGAGGAAGGATTCGGGGCGGCTAGAACATAGATACCTTGGCTTTAGAAGAAGATGAAGGCGTTGTTGTGGGATGATTGGTAGGAGCAGCGATGACAACCTTTGGCCGTGATGGAGGTGCGGAGGCAGCGAGCTCCTTAGGAGGAGGGATAGTGACATAAGTCTTAGGGGTGGATGGTGAGGTGGAGTCAGAGTTATATGGCTTTGAATGGGTGGTTATCCAAACAACATTGATTACAAGAGGAGGACGATCCTTAGGATCATCCTCTTTTGATAATATGTTGGTGGCATTGGTGGTTATATCTCTATTTGGTAGTGGAGTACTGATAGGATTTCTTAATGAAAAGGGTGGTCGAGATGTTTGAACAGACACATGTTGGGATGTGGAAGTTGATGGAGGAGATGGTAGAATTGGTCTTTTATCGTTAATATTTTTATTGACAAAATGATGCATGATGGATTGGAGAGCTTTGCAATGTTCAGTGTCATGTCCAGGGGCATGGTGAAATGCACAAACAAGATTGGAATTAAACCAGGAAGGTCTGTGCATTTTGGATCAAAAATTTAATTGGCGGTAAAGTGATGGCTGAGGCTTGGAGTAGTTGGTGAAACATAGTGGTATAATAACCTGGTGTTATCGATGGAGAACTTTGGAAGGATGCATGGGAAGGTGGTGATGTAATAATGGCTTTAGATGTTGTTTTGGATTTGGAAAAGGTAGATGAATGTGCTTGATGCGGATAAGTAGTGGAAGACACAGACGCCTTTGAATTTGCTTTAAGATATTGGTTGGAAAAGGGTGGTTGCATTGTTCTAGTGGTAGTATGTGTTGTTGGTGAAGGGAAGGTTCCTAAAATGGAAGAGGAAGACGAGGGGTGTGGTCCTAAAATAGAAGGAGACGATGTGGTTTCCAAGGAGCTTCTATCGGGAATAGTGAGGTCTACTTTTGGACGAGGATGTGAAAGAGAACGCTTGGGAAATGGGGGTCTAGGTCTTGTATATGAATGTGGATTGTTAGAGGGAATGACCAGAATCTCTACAGGAGGAACCAGAGATATTGAAGTGGATATTTGTGGGGACTGCACCGATGTGTGAGTGTCTAATGGTATAGAAGAAATGGGACGATAATTTGAAATTAAGGAATGTTGGAATGTTTGCCAAAAATCATCGAGTAATGACATGGTCATGGAAGAGGGAGATGAGATAGGTGATTGTAAAATAGTAGATGTTGTAGGTGTTGGTAGAAGTGCAGAAAGAGGGATTGGAAGAGAAGCTAAGGATGAGATAACAGGTAGAGGTGGGATAATTTCTGACAAGGTGATTGGGTTTAATGGAGTAGATGTAAGGGGTAATGATACAAAAGTGATATTTGCATCTGAGGAGAGGGCGGTAGGTGTTGAGAAAGATGTGAGTATAGGAAAGGGTACTGACATGGGCATGGATGTAACCAATGTTGATGTGGAGATGAATGTTGATGCATTTGGGGATGTAGATAATGTATCAAAGGGGACTGATGTAATGGTTGATGAAGAAGGTAAACTTGTGGGGAAACTAGACTTTTATCACCGACATGGATAGTGTTTATGGTGTGGGTACTAGGGGTTTGAGATACAGAAGTAGGAGCAGTCTAGTTTATGGATGTGGGTGTATGATTTGGAAATGGTTGTTTAAAAATATCTAAAGGTTGATTGGATGAGGCATTCGGGTTATCCACTTGAAGTTCTCCCTGATCGATGAGCCTTTGGACAGAATCCTTGAACATCTGACATTTTTCTATGTCATGTCCTCGACTTGATGATACTTGCAATAGTGATCCTCTCGATACCACACAGGTCGTGGCCTAGATTCGTTAACAAGTTGGATAGGTGGTAGTGTGATCAAGTGTGTTGTTATCAACTTGTCAAAGATGACACTGTATGATTCTCCTAAGGGAGTATAATTGGGCATTGGCCATGTGAATCATTGTTGAGTCACTATAGATGTCGGGTAGGAGATGATCTAACAATGACAACATTGCAGTTGTCTTCGATTTATCATTTGATATGGACGGTCTGACAAATTTAGTTTTTGGCTTATTGGTCTTTAATTTTAAATGCCCCTGTTCTAAGGCACGTGTCTCAAGCTTCATGGGCCATGGTAAAAGCCTCTTCAAAAGTGTGAAATGATTGGATTTGCAAGGTGGAGGAAATATGCTTGGAAGAGCGTGCGAAGAGCTCGATGAGGTCGGTTTGAGGTAGTGGAAAAGATAATTGATTTATCATATTGCACCATCGTGCGACAAAATCCATGATGGATTCATCTTCGAATTGGTGGATAGTATATAGGTCATTGATGGTTATTTTACGCGATATTAATGGAGAAATGCTCAAGAAATAATTGTGCAAGCTGGGAAAAAGAAAATATGGAGTACTGGGAATATTATTATACCACTCTAAGGCGGGACCAACCAAAGACATGGGGAAAGTACGAAAGCATCAAGTCTTGGTCATGCACAATGAGATAACATGTATGTTTAAATGCTCTGAGATGTTGTTGAGGGTCCTCCTTGTTAAACTTGGTGAACTTTGGAAATTCCCAGTGTGGAGGATATGGTTTCATGGGCATGGATGGATGGATGGGTTCATTACATATCTGTTCATAAGACAATGTGACTTTGGACCCTAACGTAGCAACCTCTAGGTTGGCTAACCGACCTATCAAGATTTGCATGGGGTCATTAGGAAGTGTTTGTTGAGTAGTGAAAGGTGGTGGTTGGACTTGTGTATGTGTGGGTATCTGAGGAATTTGGTATGGGTGAGTGTAAGCTATGTGTGATAGTTGAGGTGGTTGCTGATAGAATGTGTGTTGGTGAGAAACAAGGGCATGGTGTGATTGTTGAGATTGTGGAGGTTGTGGAAGTAACTGCTGAGTGGGGATGTGAGTATATGTGGGTTGATAGACTGAAATGACACTGTGTGTTGCAAAGGTATGGTTGGAGGAAGTTGAGAAGTAAGGGTATAGACTTGTGATGTAGAAGGAATTTGTTGTTCGATAAGGGATTTGACACATGGGATGGTTGAATGGAGGTACCAGTGACCATCGAGTTGTTGTAGTGGTAGGGATGGTAGTCACGATAGTCGTGTTGATGTGAGGAAGATTGGGCGGAATGGGCGTGACTACCTGGGTGGTCTGGTGTGCCGATGGGTTGGTGGAGGATGATGCAAAATCATGTAAGGCCATGGATTGAGGAATTTCAGAACCAGTATTATAAGGATAGACCTGTTGAAGCGGTGGGCCATCCAGAGGGAGGTGTATGTATCTTCTTAAAAGATAGTCTTGAAGGGCCACAGGGTTGGCATCAAGAATCTGTCTAAATTCTGGGTCCCCAAGAGGGAAGACTGAAGTACCAATAGGCTCTGATCTGACAGAGGGTGGAGTGGCTGGCCTAGATGGGATGGAATGTTGGTCTAATGTCGTAGTGTGGGTGAAAGGTATTGAATGAGGAATATTAGTGAGAGAATGGGTGCCTGTGAGTGAGATAGGAAGAAACACGATGATGAAGTTGTTGATGTAGTGATTGATTGGGATGAAGCACTATGTGTGGCGAGGTTGTGTTCCATCTTTTTAGCAGTGGATCGAGTGATTACGGGCATAAAAAGGAAATCATTGTTATATTAACAAACAAGCCAGAAAACAATTTTTTTTTTAATCAAGAACGTGTGTAAAATAAAATGGCTGAAAGAGGACCTAGAAGAAGGTAAACTATGTTTGGTTTCAGGTAATTTATGGCTGGGAAATGTCTAAAATGGTTCTGTTGGGTGATCAAATCCCAATCAATGAACCAGGTGCAAGGAATGTTTCGATGTGTTGATTAATTTGTGAAATTTTAGGCAGTGTGTGATGATAGGTGTGATGCAAATACTTAAACCCCTAGTTACACTATGTGAGCAAGCAGAATGCACAGGTTCATTTTACTCCAAAATCAAAATATGAAATTCGATGTTGACAATCAACCAAGAATGGGAAAGTACAATGCAGAAAAAGAAAAATAGGGAAAACTGAAGAATACATGTATATCGCTTTTCCTTTTTATCTGACAGCAAGTTGAGCCAAACAAGGAGTGTGCTTCAAGAATCAGGTGACAAGTTGCAAAGTGAGAAAATGACAACAAATGCTAAAGAAGTATTGAAGAACATTCCCTCATTATTTGATCATGGTATGAAAACCACCGATGGCGTATCGAAAGTGCCACTCAATGTATCCTAAAATGGCAATCATTTTACAATTGTGGATGAGGTCGATAAAAATGTTTTTCGATGATGTTTGGTTTTGATATTGGTCTTTGACAAATTATTTTGTGATCGCAACGTTGTAGATGTTATCCTGCAAAAAAAACAAGTAAACACACGAGGTTGATGAAAAGTAGTCTATTTAAGTAATAAAATATGGTAGTTGGAAATGATTCATGAGATGATTTTCAAATGATGACAAATAAAAATGATATTAAATTAAATTATAAAGATATGGCAAAGAGTGAACCAATAATATACTATCAAATAATTTTAAACGAAGTGAATAACCTCAACATTTTTCTTTTCACTTTTTTTAAAATGATGGCCAAGTTACTAGAAATGGTAAAGTATTTTATGAGAAATGGCAAGCCAATTATTATAAGGAGACTATGAAGTTACTTCTATTCGCAATACTACTTATCAAAGCATTCTTTATAGATATGTTCTAATGAATTGTAAGCCAATAACTATAAATAGATGGTAAAATTAAATTTTATTGACATTATTCATCACGAGCACCGTTTACAAACATGATCTAAATGAATGCCGATTAATTGTGAACAAAATGTAAAGCTTACGTGGATTTGAAACTGTGTTAGGAACAAGTGAAAGCATTCAACATTGGAAATTTGGTGAATCAACCACAATGGAGCCAATTTGAAAAAGAAACCTTTTTATCATTGAACCTTACTTCAATGTTGAACAATATTATCTATCCACTGTATGTTTTAAAAATTATAAACCAATAGCTAGATTTTAAGTGGCATTGCTTATCAAGGGTGTCGCGTATCAATTATTCAAAGGACTGTATGCCAAGCAGTTTATGATTCATAGTTTGAGTCTAACACACTTACATACAATGAGAAATGGTACATACCTGACCTCCAGCGCTTCTACAATGAAAATCACAAAAACTGTAAACATGAAATGAAATGTTATGAGATGTAATCTAAGGGTCAACGTGAGGTTGTGAGGACTCAGATGGAGGAGAGAGGTGGATGGAAGGGTGAAGTGAACGACTTAGTTGGTGCAGAGGTCAAAGGAAGATGGGAGCTCGGGAGTAGGAAAATTCTAGAGAGTGTGGGTCAAACAACAAGCCAGGTGTTCAGTGAAGGATATCCGCGAGGAGGAAGGAAGAACTTGGTGAAATGAATAAAACTAAAAGATGTGAGCTCGGGTGGAGTGGTAAGCGGAAGGGATATACGGAAGAAAGAGGAAAGGTCAAATAATGTGGTAAGGAGCTCGTGTGGATCGAGGGGAGTGGAGAGAAGTGGTCAACGGGAGAGTGAGAGAGAGAGTGGGAGAGGATAGAGTGTGGGAAGTGTGAGGATGCAGGAGGAGATGGGATTAGGTGAGAGTAGGGTGTATGAGGTGGAGAGGGACATGGGGATCAGAGGTCAAAGGAGGATATATCGAAACGGAGGAGTGGGGTGGGTGAGTGAAGAGGTGAGGAAATAGATGCCACCTAGGGCGATAATAGGGTCAATAAGAGAAATTTTTTAAATTAGTTAATTTAAATATATATTATATACTATATTTTATTTATTTTGATATTTATGTACTTTCCTATTTTTCAAGGGATATAACAATAAAATTTTATAACTATTATAAGAAAATTAAATAATAACCGTATTCAAAATGACAAAAACTACTTACCTCATGGCGAAGACAAAAATGACTATATGTATAAAGGACACCACACTAGCGAAGATAATTAAATCCTGCAAACAAGTGAGTTTCCAAATGAAAATTCAAAAATATCTAGATCACA
Source organism: Taxus wallichiana var. yunnanensis (assembly GCA_018340775.1). NCBI lineage: Eukaryota > Viridiplantae > Streptophyta > Pinopsida > Cupressales > Taxaceae > Taxus > Taxus wallichiana. The sequence goes on along the minus strand of CM031244.1, from coordinate 466,748,654 downwards.
TGATGTAATACAACAAAAATAAATAAGATAAATACAATAATTTATGACACATGATATACACAATAAAAGTTAGCAAGCAAAAAAATGACTAAATCTCGGGTTTGGTCCCACCGGGCATGCCAAATGTTGATCTGGAAAACTCGTTCTCGCGTGGGAAACACCGAGACTACAAGCCACCAAAACTCCGAATGATAGAGGGCTTAGGACCTTGAGATGTAGATGGATTCTGGATACGAGGTGCACAGAGAAAATAGATGTGATGAAAAAAAATAGATTCACAAGATGGAAACAGAATATTAGATAACGATATACGGGGTTGCCTACAAAAGTAGATCCGGAAGTGTTAACTTCCTCGTGGCATCAACCCCATGTTCACAAGAAAATAATGAATATCCAACGATAAGATGACATGCCAAAACTACAGAGATTTGCAATATGTTGAATAAACAATATAAATATGATACCAAACCAGTGTTTCGATATAACAACAAATTGATCGTTAGAGTGAAAATATGAGACCGATAGAGCTTCACCTCCAAATACTCCACAATATGATTCAAAGCTTCACAAACAAATATTATGAATTTTAAAGCTTGAGAATTTCAATAATTTTTCTCCTCTCCTTTCAGAGGGGGAGAAAGAGTCCTATTTATAATTTGAATGTGGATTAAAATAAAGGATTAACGAATAACTATAATTTGCAAAATCAATCTTGATTAAGAGGACATGATGAAGAGTTGATTTGATGGTGGGGTTCATGATGTGAGAAAAGGAAAAGATGTGATGTGGAGTGGGGACATGGTTAGGTGTAATAGTGAAGTCATGTGCTCACTTTACACTATTGATTTTTGGATTTGTTGTCGGATAGGGAGATTTTTGAATTATTGACTTCATGGGTGGGGTTAATAATTTAATAATTTGAAGGGATTGAATTTTTAGGTGGGAATTGATTTTTAGGTGAGAATTGATTTTGACTTAAGTGGGGAACATGTGGGGTTGTTGATTTATATATATATATTTTGAATTATTTAATTATTAAATAGAATGATATGACTTATTTGAAAGAATGAATTATTTAGCATAATATAGTTTTGGCATGTGATAAGAGATTAACATAGTTATAAGATTAATAGAATCCAAAAGGACTGACAAAATTCTTAACTCGCGAATGGTGTATAATTGGTGAATGGTTTTCGAGAGCCACTAGTGGTAATTGACCAAGTTTGACCTAGTTAAACCGGGATAAGAGGCCCTATGAAACCCCTTTGCCAAACTAACCAGGAATGTGTTTTTCCCAAATTAAAGGTTCCAAGATATTTTCTAGTCAAAATACTAGAGGTTTGCGAAGGGGAAAACATTTTGTTGATAAGGGTCCAAACGACGAACATATGCGAAACCCAACTTTTCAATTTTAACAACTTCCTAAAGAAAGTTGCAAAACAAGGTAAGATGGATCCTGAGAGCAAACGAAGAGAGTAAAAATAGTCAATTGGGGGTCAATCTAAAGCTTGATGTGACTCTCCTCATAACAAGGAACATATACGACTCTTGACATCTCTTTTACGGGGTTTAGAAGGTTTTTGTGGTCCTTGAATATCATGATTTACTAGCTTTTACAATGGAACAATTAGTGGGTTCCACTTGAGAAACAAACTCATCTTTTCACTAAAAGGGTGTCGCATATGTTTAATATGGTTACGAATTTTTCCAAATCATGTCTGAAGGAGGGTTTAAGTTTGTGTTTGACTACCAAGTGTTATTCAGGTTACATAAGTGCTAGATGAAATTTATTGTATGCCAAAACAAATCTGATATAAAATAGTCAAATGTATGATAATCCAAGGGTTTTAAATATATTACGCTATAAATGGAAAAATAAAGTACAAGAATTATGAAGGACAAGGTGAGATAAACCATGCCTGGGAAATATTTGCATTTATAGTGTATAAGGTAATCCAGGCAATTTCACTCACACTCCACAAGGCTTCATCCCTCTATTAGGCATTTCGTCAAATGGTTCACTTCTTCCTCCGGAGTCAAAGAGAAAGCTTGGCAGAAGCGTAACTATAATAACCAACTCCCCAAGGACAAACCGAGAAACCAACAAAATGGCCGCGAGGACCAGAAAAAAATAGAAAAACACAAAAACAAAAAGAAACCAAAAGACTATACACTGTACAATGGAGTATACCTTGATTCTAAGAAATCAATCAAGGAAATGTTTCAAATGCCTTCCATTAACAGAAATTCAAGCAATTCCCCATCTAAGTCTTTTAAGAAGAAAGTATGTTCACCAATTTGAATGTCAATTGAATAAGGGCCCATCCACAATGCATCAAAATTTCCATGTTTTCCCTTATCCTCATGCCTTCTATCCCATAATAACAAAAGATCCCCCACATTGAAAGCTCTTGGAGTCATTTTTTTATCAAACAACTTCTTCAATTTTTCTCTGAATTTCACATGCCTTTGATGGGATGCCCTTCTTTTCCATTTCCTTGGGGATTATAATTAGAAGTATATGTCAAATTGATCCTATATTCATGGCAAATAGCCACCAAAGGTTTAGGTCGAAATATCATGGCATTATCAAAGAACTATTTTGGCAAGTAACCCAAATCAGAAATGATATAATTCAAGATAAAATCCATGACAATTTGGTGAGTTGCTTTCTTGGTGGGGATTGCTTCTACTAACTTCGTGAAGAAGTCTGTGGCTACTAGTATTCATTTATGACTTGCACTTGAAGGGTCAAAAATTTCCCAAATGAAATCCATTCCCCATTGCCTAAATGGGCCTTCAACTGATACAGGATGCAAAGGAAGTGAGCATGAAGTTAGCTATAATATTTTTGTGGACCTCTCGTAATTTATTCCACGTGGCTAGTATTCTAGAAAAGAGTTGGAAACTTTCACATTTCCTTACCAATAAAGTTGTATCTTTGAAGAGGGTTGGCCACCAGTAACCATCCCTTAAGATCTTATGGGCTACTACTATCCCTGTAAAATTCCCCCACAAACTCCTCCATGGAGATCAGTAATTATCTTAGGGGCTTCATCTTCAGTAATGCATCTTAAGATAACTCCCTCAGGGTTCTTCCAAGCTAACCCAAAATCAATAATGAAATATTTTTGGGAAGCTAACTTAAGTGCTCTTTTCTGATTCTTTCTCAAATGTTTAGGGCACTGTAGATGTTTGAGATAAAAAATTATGTCCTTGTACCATTCAAAATTTATCAATTTTTCAAGGACATTCACCTTTCTTCTTCAACTTCATTTACCTCAATTGTCTGCAAATTGCTCTCTTACCATAAGTTTTTCCAGGCCCAAACCTTTGACCAATTTTGTTGTTTGGATATCCATATCATACTCTTGCAATTTTTTACCCATCGGCATCTCTTTCTTGAAACCTCCATTTCTGATAGGATATCTTTCACCATGGTGTGGGGAACATAAGCAATTATTTTTAAACTCAGAATATATGGCACTGAAGACCTTTGTTTTTTTACTAGAAAAATTTCTACTTCTCCATGATAGTATATTTTAGCTCAGCTCCTTGTAATGCCTTACTAAAAAAGGTAATTGGTCTTTCAGCTCCCTCATCATCCTTCTGCAATAATATAAATGTAATAGTATTTTCCTACGAAGCAAAAGAAAACATTTGGAAATCCTTCTTATAATCTGGAGCTACTAAAATAGGGCATTCTTTAATGCTTCTTTGATCCCAAAAAAATCTTGAATAGCTGCTTCTTCCCATTTGATACTTTGATCTTTCTTTAGCATGCTAGTGATTGGGATAGTTAGTTCAGCAAATTTGGAGATAAATCTCCTAATAAAATTAATCTACCCAAAAAGGATTGAATTCCCTTCTTGGTTCTTGGAATAGGGACTTTGCTGATGGCTTCTACCCTCTTAGGATCAATCATGACCCCTTCCTTTGACACAATGTGTCCAAGCAGCTTTGCTTTCTGAACTCCAAAATGGCACTTCTTGGGATTTAGTGAAATACCATACTCCCTGCATCTTAACAACATTTTTTCTAAGTGTTGCAGGTGGTCACTCCTTTTTCTGGAGAAAACAGTCACATCATCTTGATATACAACAATGAAATCATTAATATAGCTAGAGAAAGCTACATCCATTGCTCTTTGGAAAGTGGCTCTAGCATTCATTAGACCAAAAGGCATTTTGACATATACATATGTTCCCCAAGGAGTGGTAAAGGTAGTCTTGATTCACTCTGATTCCTTCACAACTACCTAGTTATATCTAGAAAAACCATCCAAGGTGGATAACAATTCCAAACTAGTAACCAATTGTAACATATTGTCCATATTTGGTAGAGGGTAGTTATCCTTCATTGATGCTCTATTCAAGTTTCTAAAGTCCACACACAACCTTATATCTCTTGTTCTTCTTTCTGACAGGTACTAAGTTTGCAACCCATGATGAGTACCTTGTGGGCTGTATGATTCCTCCATCCCTCAATTTTTTCAATTCTTCTTACATCTTCAAGGAAAGGAGTGGATTGATTGGCCTCTTGTTTCTACCTAAATGGCTTGGCAAAAGCTTCTAAGGGAATTTCGTGCTTTGAAAATATCCTCTCTATATGCTTTTAGTTCAGAATAAGACCATGCTAAGCAAGTCCTGGTATTTCTTCAACAATTGGACATATGACTACTTTTCTTCCTTGCTCAGATTTCTACCTAACCAGATCTTACGTGGTTTATCCTTTGTGCCCAGTCATGTGCTCTTCAACATCCCTCAAGGCTAACATGTGTTTGTTGATAATGCAATCAACATTATCAAAGTTTGATTCAAGTGCTACCAAACCTCTGGGAATAGTATTAGTCTTCAACTGAATGATGTCTTTGCCAAATAAAGTCTCCTTTCCATCAGCCACACAAACCATTGGCTCCCAATCTATACGTTGATCAGAAAATTCTCCTTGGTTCTGCAAAAACCTTTGCACCTGGGCATCATCTTCGAATACTTGCCAGTGTTTAACATTGTCAGGAATAGATGGCCTAGTCAATACCTCAATATTATACTCACAATAGGGGATGCAAGTATAATTTTCAAATCTGGACCCCAATACGGCCAATTTTTCTGCTAGAGTATTGTACTTCCTATCGTGATGTATTATGTTGAAGGAGTCAAACATCTCAATGAAATCCCAAACTGCATGCTTATACTACTTCATTCTTTGATTTTTTGTTGCATACAATTTTCTAACCTGTTTGACAATTAGCTCTGAATCTCCTTTAACAATGATGTCTCTAATACCATATTTCCAAGCAATTCTTAGACCCAATAACGAGTGCTTCATATTTAGCAATATTGTTAGTGCACTCAAAGTTGAGTTTAAAAGAGAAAAAAAACTCTTCCTGGGAGATATTAGAACAATACTAGCACCATTTCCAAATTTAGAGCAAGCCCCATCAAACAAAAAGTCCAAGGAGAACCTACTTGATTAAGAGACTTGCATTGATCAATTTTGTGCTCTTTACCATCAGCAAATCCAACAAAGTTATCTGCATCAGTGTCAGTGTATAACACTTCATAGGAAGCATTATTGGGATCCTCAATGAGATGTAGCATCTTCTTTTCACCATACAACTTTACAAGGCTTCCCTCAATAGGTATAGTGGAAAAAGACATATCCATTTGCACACTACCACCCACACTAGCAAGCCCACTTTCTTGATAACAACATTCCCCATTTGGTAGGGCAATCAACAATAACAACATCTAATTTTAAGTTCTTTCCTGGGTAAGTTTGCAAGTTGCACTATCAGACCCTTGACACATCCAACCACTGGCACCTCTCTGGAATCCATGGCAGTGCACTTCCCATAAGTTGTTGTCACTTTGATATCTAATTCATTCATGACCTCAAGAGGCATAACATTGCATGATGCTCTAGAATCAAACATACAATTGTGTAACACCTGTCCTTAATAATCAGAGTGGTGAAAAATGGATCTACATTCAGTTGGGACTCAACTAAGGATGTTCCCAAATATACTTTAGGTGGCTCATCTAGTTCTTCTAGCACTTGGGTTTTTCAACTCTAAAATGGTAGGAGGAGTCTCAACATTGTTTACATTTCTACCTTGGGTAATCTTTTCTTCTTTTAATCCCAAATACTCAAAGGCCCTTTTCTTGTGCTCAGGAATCCTAAGCAGCTCAAAAATTGGAACAAAATCTTGATCTGACTCAAGACTTGGGCAATGTCATAAGGAACATATTTGGGCAAGGCAACATTTGGAGGAAGACTAAGAAAATTCATCGACAAGCAAAGGATTTTTCATGGTCTAAGCATGGGCAGGGATACCAGTTCTACTTGGGGACACAAAGATTTTTCCAGATGTATCTTTCTTAGGAGTTTCTTTTGAGATATTGGTGAGAACTGAGTTTTTGGTTTGGCCTGAGGCCCTGCCCCTTTGAAAACTTTACTCCTAGTGTTATATTCCTTTTCATGGCCAACTACAACATTCATTAACAACTTCCTATCCTCCTCAGAAGGGATTCCTCCATCATACTTTTTAATCATTAATGCCCTTAAGTATTCAAAATCATTACTAGGAAATTCAAAATCTTGTACCATATCTATTTCAAAAGTATGAGAGGGAGGAAGGGGTAATACCTGGTGGATGCAATCCCAAAATCTACAGCAGTTCTAGCTTGATTAATTAATTCAGAAGTTTCTCCTTGTTGTGAGCTTGTAGAGCACCCCACCATGCACACATCATCATCAATGTCATCATCAGCTTCCTCAACTTCTTTGTCTTCATCACATGGGGCATGTGGCAAGAAACATCTGTCACACCACTCAATTTCATTGGCTTCTTCCACAACAGTAACTCTAGGCGATCAAAGGATCAGGCACAATTCTATTCTCACGGGCTTGGGGCTGTCTATTTCCTAATCCCACGAGTCCTTTGCCTCTGTCATCAGATCTCTTGATCACCTCTAGGATGATTGGAAAATATTTCTTGACCTTGTGGCTATGCTTTGACCTTGGGAACCTTGTCCAATCCCCTTCTCTTCTCTGGCCAGTTTATAGGATATTTCCTTAACAACTCCGGCCAAAGTTTTCACAACCTCCTCCAGATCCACAACTTTACTTGACTGAGGCTTCTCTGGATTGATCAGCTTGATACCTTCCCTCTTAGGAGGCTTACCAACTTCTTTGATATTGTTTTCAATCTGCAAAGCCATGGTGAAGGCTTGCCTCAATGTTGTTGGGTTCTTGTCTCTTAAATAATAGGCATTTCTTATCAAAAGCATCAGAGTATTTTATTAAACAAGAAACATCACTTGGCCTCAAGATCACAGGTAGCCTATTTAGGGTCTTATTGAACCTTGTATTGAAGTCATGAACAAACTCATTAGGATTCTTTTTATATTTTCAAATTCTGATAAAAGAAACCTAGGGTCTATTTTATCTCCATACTTGCAATCTAAAAGCATTCTTCATTTATGTCCATGAATCAATGGAGTTTTCTAGCAAAATATTTATACCAGTCCCATGCATCCTCCTCTAGAGTATGAATAAACAATTTTATGTACACATCCTCAAATTCAATCTCAAATTCTTCCATCATATTGACAAAAATATTTAAGTGTTGATCACCAGTAATAGCATTATTTCCTTGAAATTTAGGCAATCTATTTCTAACATCTTGGGGCACAACATTTGGATATCCAACCATACCTCTAAATCTATAGGACCAAAAGTGTTCACAACAAATGGAGGTCTAGGTGGGGGCTGGGCCATATTGTTTTGGGAGGTGATCTTACAGGAGAAACAAAATGATGAGGAGTGAGGGGTCTGTGGGGCACAGGAATGCAATTCTCAGAATGAATGTTCTCTAAAAACTTTGTTTCTTGGAAGATCCTATCAGCTTTGGAGAACACAGGGACAGAATGAGATGTAAATTTTTCAAATACAAAAGAAGGACCCTCTCTAGTTGGAGAATTCAGATTTACAAAAAGACTACCTGATTCAAAAGCACTTGAGGAAGTATGGCAATCTTCAATGATAGGATGATCAGTTTCCACAATTGATAACTCTTTTCTTGATTTTTGATCTCCAACAACTTTCCAAATTCTTCTTCCTTTTGAATTTGTCTTTCCCAGCTCTGGAAACAACTTTCTAGTAGGGTCTCTAGTGAAGAAATATCTTCTTCCTTCCATATTTGCAAAGATTAGTGATAAATTGCAATTGATAGAGGTTAAGACACTGGCATTTATCAAAAATTCATTCAATACGAGTCACCACTAAGGATTTTCACCTTAGTTGTGAAAATGCACTAAAATTGGTCTATCAAATGTCTTTCAACACTAAATTCATGCAAAGATTCATAGATCTGACCTTCCTTTACCCATATTTAACATTGATGATGTAAACTTAGTGCAAAAACCAACAAAAACTAGAAATATTACACACAGAACTTGTAACTTTGCTCAATTCTTACAAATCGAGGACACAGGATGACATTTCAACAATGTATTTGCACTTTAAAATTTGTAAGAAGCATTACCAGGTTAGGTATATGTACCTGGTGTTCAAAAAAATTTTGTTTTCAAATCCCAGTAGTGGTGCCATTCTAGTGTTGGTATCCAAATTGATTCTCCTTGGAAACCGAGCAACATATGTCCCTCAAAATAATACGTGAATTGATCAAAGATTTAGCAAGACACTGAGAGAGAGAGATAGACATATCTTATTATGAGTCATTTTGTAGCTGGGAGGGGATTTTCTGACTCTTTGTCACTCGGGCATTAGAGAAATGGATAACACCTTCATTAAGGATTTGATCTATCCTCACTGCTTTAGGCCATGCCTTTCGACTAGGGTGAGAGGACCCATTTTGTAACCTCTGTCGGTGAAGGAGAATGAATATATCCTTCTTTGCACAAATTTGAAAGGGGACCCTGAGAAAATATGATCAATGCACCACAATTTAACTCTCACGAGTTGTCACTTCTAAAGAATGGTGATATTTCCTAAACAAGGCTAAGGTTACTAAAGACATTATGGAATCTTGATTGCTTCTACATATTTTAGCAGTAGAATTTATACATTTGTGGACACATAGGGAAAAACAGGGGTAGTTCAGGATGGATTCATTGTTTTGAATAATTTTGGTGGGAGATTAAGCAGGATAAAATTGATTATACCAGATCTTTGAGAGACTTCACAACAATTGGAAAGCTAAATGATAGAAAGCTTTGAAATAGCTAAAATATTCCTTCAACCAGAAGGTGTGCATCAATGGAGGCCCAGATTTGCACATGGTTTCACACAATCTCCAAGAATTTAACATGAAGGCTCGAGCTAAAGACTCAATAAAACATCAAATACCCCTAGTTCCTCATGCCTAAGATACACTCAAAGGCTTACAGACAATCTTTATCAACAAATGACAGTGAAGTGATTTTAAATTGTTTATCTCATTACAGGATGAAGGCTCTTCTTGAAATGAAATTGCAAATGCCACTAAACTATCACAGGGATGAGATCTTGTGTGATTCGAAGGGACTTTAACACAAGATTGCAATAGGAATAAGAAAAACTACTTGCAGACATTCTGAAATAAAGAAGACACAAATTGGTCCAAGATTGACACAGATTAACTCAAAATTGATTAGATTCATCAGCAGGGGAAAGTTTCTTTGAATAGTCCTTTGCTTGTCAATGGTTGTACACTCATGTAACCAACTTGACGTGATTGAAATCTAAAACATAGAAATTAACAGGTTTCTCAGATTGGTCTCTCAGGAAGATGGGATCTCTCAAATTTTCTCTTAAGAATTCAACCCCGACCCTTTGCAAGAGTATTCTCATTGCATTTATACATTTCACTTGCTCACTCATCCCAAATTTTCCCCCAAAAAGAAGAATATTCGAGGACCTTTTCTTGTTACCAATTTGTCTCGAAAAGTGACGTTTAACAAATTTATAAAAAAAAGTTTCCAGTTGGACAAATCATGAACTATCACATTTCTCAGACCCTCAACTAATGACTAGGATGCCATGCCACAACTTTTTGAGTCCTTCTAATCATTCTCTTTATTCTTTCATGTGAGAAATCCCATTTTAATCATTTTCTAGAGGCTCTGTATAGCTGGATTTGATAGGTAATCCTTTTCTCCCTCGAGGCAACACCTTTTTCATCCTTTGCACCTGTAACCTCCATCATTTCATCCTTTTCCCTCTCTTTCCTCTGCAACTCTGTCCCACATCCAACTTCTCTGGTAATTCACATTTTGCAAGTGCCCGAGCAATTCCAACTTCAAAATATCAACCTTAACAATCCTTGGACTCAAAATTAAGTTCTAAATCCATTCAATGGCACTTTGCAGACAAAAATGACAAGGAATTTCATCAAAAAATGATGAAAAATAGTGCGTATTCACATCTCTAGAGTCTTGGAGAAAAATGGTGGAAAAATAGATGCAATGCACAACAACCATTGATTCTTCCCCTTCTCAACTTTAGATTAGAGTCATCCACATGTTTTCTTGGTGCAACTACAAAGGTGAGGTATAGAGGCAAGTTTCCAAACAAGTGCGGGCCTTCCACGTGCCTTGGGCCCAAGAAAAATGCCTTTTGGCCTTTGAAAATCTCAGTATAAAAAGGAGCCAGTGGAAGCCTCCACATGTCACCTTGGCACACTTTGGTATGGTCCTCAAAAGTAGAGACCCCAAACAAGCACGGGCTCACCACATGTCTCATTCTGCAAAAGAGTTGTTGAAAAATTGAAGGATCAGCAAAGAAGGCGCCATGTGTCTAGGGTTCGAGACAATTTTCCTTGGCCATTGAAAAGTCCAAGCAAGGGTAGAGTGAGCGAAGCCTCCAAGTGTCCTCTTGGTGCTTCTTCAAAATAAAATTTAGGGGCTGGTCCCCAAATAGGCGTGGCCCTCCACGTGTCCCAGGCCTTTAGAAAGTTGCTTGAAAAGTTTAAGTATAAAGAGGAGCTGGCGGAAGCCTCCACGTGTCTCCTCGGCACAAATTTGAGATGGTGCCCAAAAGCGGAGACCCTAAACAAGCATGGGCTCACCACATGTCCCCTTGGCCTCAGCAATCACGTGTCCAGGTGGGACCACTAAGGTGGATCCTTAAATGAGGATCGACCTCCACGTGGACAATGTTTTGAGTTGAAACAGTCCATAGAGTTTTAAGGTGCCCCACCAAGCCGCATCCAACCAGAAAGGGCCACATTTCCAAAGATGCTTTGAGATATAAATTTGATGGAGAAAACACACCCGTCAAACCATAAAATGTAAGAAAATCACCATTTGCGCCCGGAAATGAATCTTTCTTTAAGGACAGAGAATTTGGAAATGATATAAGGCCCAAATGTGATCCGCCAAGCCACATCCAATCAAAAAGGACCACTTTTCCATAGGTATTGGGACAAAAATTGATAGGAAAACAAAACATGACTTGTGGAAAAATGGAAGGAAGGGAAAAAACTCGAGTTTACACCCAAGTTACAAATTCTTCCACATGGACAGAGGAATGGAAAAAAAATTCTAGACTTAAAGTGATCCTCGACCAAAGGAAGGGACTGATCATGGCAACCAAATGGAGGACAAATTTTTCATGCATTAATACGGGAGATAGAAAAGATGATAGAGCAAGAAGACAATGGAGAAGGCTTGAAATTTAAACTTTTTTTTTTACATTTTTGATGCTTTAAGAAATAGGGAAAAAAGGACTTAAAATGTTTGAAGTTTGAAACTCCAAAAGTATAAAATTTCAGACTTTCAGGTTTTAGGGTTTAGGAACTCTCGTGCAAAGTTGAAAAAATAGGCCCTAAATGTTTGAAATTCAAAGTCCAAAAGTCTTTTCAGAATTTTTTGGGTTTTCGGGTTTTGGGAATTTTAGGAATCGTGATAGAAAAGTAACGAGCAAAAATCCTAAAATCCCGAAAGTTTTAATTTTCAAACTTCTAGATTTGAAGGTTCAGTTTTGAGACTTCAAGTTTTGGAAGTCTCGAGCCCCATAACACAAAAATCACATGTTAATGTCCAAAATTCCAAATTCTAAAAGTCCAAAATTTTGGGCTTTCGGGTTTTCGGGTTCGGACTTTCGAACTCTGAGGTCATTTTGAGCGATAAACAGTGTTTCAATCTATGAAACCAAAATTTCTGAAATTTTGAATTTCAGGATTTTAGAGGTTACATGCATTTTAGACTTTCGAAGTTTTAGAATTTCTAGCCTACTATTTTTGCGACGACAACTCTAATCTTCAAATGGCCATAACTTTTGATTGGAAGCTTGAATTTGAGGAATTTTTGGATATCTTTAAATTAGTGGGACTAAGTTCTTAAAAATGAAAAATACAGTCTACCATTTTTAGGCTGTCAAGCTTCTCACCTACCACCATAATGAAGTATGGGCTTCCTTTCTTTCCCAACAAGGAACAACACATGGAGGCATGGGTTTTATAGTGGAACCCATCATTGTTGCAGGTGAATTCATTGCTCTTTTGGGGTGGTTGAACAAGAATTTGGATTTCTTCTATCTCCTTCTCTAATTCTTCCTATATATTATAAGGAGGGGAATTTTCAAAAGGTTGGACATTTTTGCTTTGCACCCTCCCTTCTTCCCTTCTCTACAAGTGAATTTGTGGAGTTTTCAAACCTCCCATTCAAGTTGTAATGCAATTTTTGCCTCTTGGCTATTGTAATGCATTGTATCAATTTTTGGAGCAATAAGATAAGTCTTTGGATGATTTCAACCCTCTCTTGTGTTCATTGCATCCTCCTGATCTCTCATTGTAATTTGGTTAACTGTGCATGGTGATTGTATTGCATTTCTATGGTTTGTGTTTAATTTCAAAGCAAGTGTTCAACATTCCTTTGGTGCATCACCTTTGTTAGTTTAGGTTTATTTTCTTGCATCTTCTTAACCATGTCTCTTTGGCAAGTTAGAGTAGGTTAAATAGTAGATCCTCTACAATTTGAATGTGTGCATATGAATAGAGGAATAGGAACCATCCTTCATCTAGAGAGCTTTCCCGATCGCAAAGTCCCACACTTTATGAAAATCTCCATGTTATGCAATCACACCGAGAGTCTCGACTCACCGAGTTATAGAAATTCGGGGTGCTATGATTACACATCAATAGGAACACCTATAGTTAAATGCACATTTCCCAAAGCACCCCTAAAACTAGCATCTCATTCATATTACCAAATTTCAATAATAAGTCTTTATTGTAACATAACAATACATAAAAATTTCTTTCCATTAACATACATAAATTACAATAATATACAATGAATCACAACCACGCCATTTCGCCATCTTACTTGCATCCTGCAAAACCATGTGAACATGAAATCAACGATAAATTGTTGGCATGACATCCACCTAGATCTAGCATAATTAACATTTTTATTTTTCCATTTATATAATAGTAATAGTTTTGGATTCGAAAGGAGAGGGTTAGAGACATATATTAATATTCATTTCATATCTAAGGACATTGAGAGAGAGAAAGAGATTAGGAAGAGAGAAAAACTATTTTCCCAAAGGTCAAATATCACATGTCAAGTCACAAGATGGAGTTTGAAATATTTATTTACACGTGTTAATAAGATTCCACGTTTGTTTGCTAACTTGATTAGGGTCCTAAAAATTTATTTTACATTTTCCCTGCTAGTCGCAAAGACACATAATTTTGTCTCGGACACTAAGAAAGTGTGTTCAAAATTGTCTTCCAATAAGAAAATTCACGATGGGTGAATTCCTACGTGTCCACCTATATACCAAGAATCCAAAGGACTGATAAAATTTAATGGTGTATAATTGGTGAATGGTTTTCTAGAGCCACCAATCGTAATTGACCAAGTTTGACCTAGTCAAACAATGATTAGAGGCCTATGAAACCCCTTTGCCAAACTAACCAGAATGTGTTTTCCCAAATTAAAGGTTCCAGATATTTTCTATTCAAAATACTAGAGGTTTGCGAAGGGGGAAAAAATTTTGTTGATAAGGTCCAAACAACGAACATATGCGAAACCCAACTTTTCAATTTTAACAACTTCCTAAAGCAAAGCAAAACAAGGTAAGATGGATCCTGAGGAGCAACGAAGAGAGTAAAAATAGTCAATCGGGGGTCAATCTAAATATTAATGTGACTCTTCTCATAACAAGGAACACATAAGACTCTTAACATCTCTTTTACAAGGTTTAGAAGGCTGTTTTGTGGGTCCTTGAATATCGTGATTTGCTAGATTTTACAATGGAACAGTTAGTGGGTTCTTGAGGAAACAAACTCATCTTTTCACTAAAAGGGTGTCGCAGATGTTTAATATGGTTATGAAGTTTTCCAAATCATGTCTGAAAGAGGGTTTAAGTTATGTTTGACTACCAAGTGTTATTCGGTTTACATAAGTGCTAGATGAAATTTATTGTATGCAAAAACAAATATGATATAAAACAGTCGAATGTATGATAATCCAAGGGTTTTAAATTTATTACGCTGTAAATGGAAAAATAAAGTACAAGAATTATGAAGGACAAAGTGAGATAAACCATGCCTCGGGAAATATTTACATTTATAGTGTATAAGGTAATCTAGACAATTTCACTCACACTCCACAAGGCTTCATCCTCTATTAGGCATTTCGTCAAATGGTTCATTTCTTCTCTGAGCACTACCCTAATTTCCTTTGCTTGAAAGTCTCAAGATTCACTTCAATAAAACCATTTGTTTTTATGGGCCCATACCAATTCCAACGCATTTTCCATGGTTAAAACCAAGACTTGCATCAAGAACCCACTTCATGGAGTGTATTTAATAACTTAACGCATTTACCAAATCCAACCAATAAAAAAAGTGAAAAAACCCATACAAGGATCATAGTATACGAGGTCCATTTTCCAAGTTTCTTTCAGGAATTTTTCAAATAGTTTATTTCTTGTAGGTAGCATCCACATATTTCAAGAAACACTAAAAAAACATACAATGCCAACATCATCCACTTTCAAACTCAATCTCACTACACTAAGAATGTGGCTAGATGGGGGAAAAGGAGTTGCAACGGTTGTGGAGTCATGCTTTAAACCTATAAATTGCATTGCAAGAAAGTTCCAACACCTTTTCAACAAGACCATTGTGCATATATCCCACAACCATTGCAAGCTTGAGGAAAAATTCAAACAATCCATGTGAGCTTGGGTTTACATCCCTCTTTCACGCTGCAACCAAAATCAAACAATATCAATGTCATCCACTACCAATGTCATCCTCAAAACAAGGAATACCAACCAACAAAAATACATTAACCACACATTATCCAATGCTCACAAACTCCATTTGAAATAGTGAGATGCCTGCCTTATGTAGGTCCCAAATTTATTATACACGTCTACTAGAGAAATTATGAGTGTAACATCTAAAAAAATTCCCCCATCTTTTATGCTTTGATGGATGTAATTTCCTTTTCTAAATCCTCCATTTTGGCATAGGGTGGAGGATGCTGGAAAAGGCTGTGAAGCTTGGCTTTGCATTTTCTCGAAAGGTTCCAAGGCCTTTTCAATAAACCCATTTTGTACGTATCATATTATCATTGCATTCCACGAGGCCACATTTCATGATTTTAGTCAATGGTCATATGTCAAGTGCATTATTCCATATTTTGCATACATATCTACCAGAGTGCTTGCAACTACAACACTTGAAAAAATTCTCTATCTTTATGCTTTGATGGATGTCCATACCCTATTTTGGAGCTAGCATTTTGACACAGGATGGGAGTACGTGGGAAAATGTAGAATAATCAAGTTGGAGACCTATTAGTTTACATTGGTGGATTGTGTGATTGTCCCACGAAGGAGCACATGTCTTCTAAACAATGCAAAAAAATCTATTCCATGATAAGCTACCTTGTTCTTTCATTCGATCAAACACTACAACAATGCAAAGTATGCTAAATTTATAATGTTAACACGACTTCTGCATGGTTAAGGCCTATGGGTCTCAAACAAAGTGCAAGAAATATTATGCATGAAGAGACACTAGGTATCCAAGTTTTCAGGAGGCCCATGCCTTTTTTTCAAGAAGACCACGTGCCTTCATGTGGAGTCCATCATTTCTTCCACCCACTCCCAAACAAATGCACTTCACAATATGTTTTTAATTTTAGTTCAATATTATTTTGTACTAGGCACTATAAATGTAATCATTCCATGCAAGCAATCAACAACTCCCATCACCAAGCACAACTAAAATGTTAATGACACCCAAAATGGAGAATGGAACAATACAAAAAAACATAAGAAGTTACACAATTGATGGAATTGAAAAGAATTCATTTTGAGAAAAATTTAGATGTTAACTTATTATGTAATTGTATTTATAATTATAATATTATTATATGTGTAGGTTATAACATTCATGCAAAAATATGAACTTAGTTTTGTAGGTTTTTTGTGAAATCCTATAAGCAATATTTCGTTGTTTCCATCATATCATTACACATAAGTTTATATGTAGGATATTCCATCATATCAATGTAAAAGATGTTTTGGTAATGTGTAAAAACATGAATTATCTTCAAATATGTGTTTATAAATTTTATTATTCGTTATTTTATAAAATAATGACTCAAAATGAAAATAGTTCAAGATTTAAGTAAGGTCATTAATGACCTTACCTATGGCCCATGCCACCATTACTATATGTGTCACATTTGGGGATAAAGTAATAAAACTTGAACACTACTATTAAGAACATGCCTTGATATGCAGATTGAGTAGATTCTGCCAAGCTTACTAAGTCCTTCCTGAATGGATCTCCAAGTATTAGATCCCACTCCTCACTGAAAGGTTAGACCTTTGTCCCTATCCAAAAGGAACTTTTATTGTGGTTTTTTGTTCTATAACTGATAAATAAAAAATAGGAGTAAACTCTCGCTTTTTCAATCACGATACTTTGTTATAAAACCCTTGTTCCCTTCTTTCAACCTAATCACAAAATCTTTCTCGTAAACCTATTTGATTAGGCTATCTCATTTACCTTTATAGTTTTTAATTGTTACTATCTAATCTCCGTTGACAATATATTGGGTACTATTCTTTATATTTATTCTCAAACCATCGATTTCACCCACACAACATATGCCAAAATTATTTTGGAGCTTGATACCTCAAAACACCTTCTTCAAACATTAAGCTCAAAGTGCAAAACAGAACATGGAATCAACCTTTATACTACGAAGGTTTACCCTTAAGATGTAACAATGAAATAAACAATTTTAGGAAAAATATCCTCCCTAAGAATTTGGCATTTAAAGCTAAGGAAGACTCAGATTCAATTGATGACATGGAAGAGGTGGCTGAAGTGGTCTATGAAACCCCTTTTTCTGAAATTTAGAGAAAAAATATTGTTGATCTAATAACTTGTAAAGCATCGAGGAAAATATTCCTCCTCACTATCCTATTGAGAAAAGCACATTTATGCCGAGAGAATATATTAAAGTCTTTCTTCCAATTGAGGAGTTCATGGATGATGTGAAATAAATAAATTCACTAATCTAAATGATCATCAAATACATTAAAATCATAGAAAAATGGAGATACAAAAAAATTATAGAGGACAATATAATATTGCGAAGATAAACACAACAATGTTTTTGTTTAATAATATTTGGAGCAATTTCTATTGAATATGAGAGGGCATTTTATACAATTGTTTTCTCCTAAAATCATGGAGTCAAGTCTTATCATTTTATCCCCATATCTCTCCTTTATTCCCTAGTCTTACTCTCAATCCCAAGATATTCTCACACATTCCTATCTCTATGAGTTGTGCATGACAACTAATTGTGCACACTCACATATTATTTAAATATTAAATAATACTAATATTCAAACCATATGTTCACACTATGAACACTAATTTCCTAACATTCACCCCCTTAGTGTGAACATGGGTGAGTTATGTCTAGTACCTGCTCATGTTCTACAATACGATGGTTTTCAAAGAGTACCATCAACTCCAACAGGTTTTCTAGTGGAACCATTAACCACTCTATATGTGATTTTCTAAGAGATTAAAAACTCTCAAATTGGTTTTCTAGTGGACCACCAACCACTCCATAGCAGCATACATGTTTCCCCACCCCATCCTTACATTCAAGGGAAAATATAAGAAATATCGCTCACGCAAGAGCTCAATTATTACAAGATTGAACAGGAATAAATCATTTGTTCTTATTACAACACCCAATGAAAATTAAACACAAAAAAATTAAATTCCAAAATTCATTGTGTGCCCCTTCGCTTGCGGTAATGAGAGGTCATTGATTAACCTCCTTCCTCCATTGCCTTCTTCCTCCATCATGATGTTGCTAACTCATTCAAATTTGTCTTTAAGGCTCATTTTACAATTCTATTGGGTGTCGGTTTCAACCAATAATGCACCCTTACAATAATAATCAGCTTTATATTTAACCAAAATAATAAAACATATCAAAGTTTTATTGCTAGAAATCACTCACTAGTTTTTTAGAGAATAATCAGAAACGTCAGAATTGTTTCCATAATTTATCTTAAAATGAGTTGGGTTTCTGTAATTTTTTACAGAGGTTTCCCATAATATAAATAAACAAACCCAAAATATTTCACAAAATTATGAATGTGGGGTTTTGAGAAAACGTGAATTACCAGTTGTTTGTTTTAAGATCAATCTAGAACATGGTGATGGAAGCTTCAAAATCTCGAGATCTGCATTTTAAAGGCTGCGGTTTTGTCCTGTAATGACTCTCATAACTCGTCCTATCCTTCTCTGATACTAGATGATGTGAAATAGATAGATTGGATAATCTAAATGAGCATCAATTACATTAAACTCATAGAAAAATGGAGATACAAACAAAATTACAGAGGACAATATAATATTGCAGAAGATAAGCACAACAATGTTATTGATTAATAATATCCTGGAGCAATTCTATTGAATATGAGAGGGAATTTTATACAATTGTTTTCTCTAAAATCATGGATTCAAGTTTATCATTTTATCCCCATATCTCTCATTTATTCCCTAGTCTTACTCTCAATCCCAAGATATTCTCACACATTCCTATCTCTATGAGTTGTGCATGACAATAATTGTGCACACTCACATATTATTTAAATATTAAATAATACTAATATTCAAAAAATATGTTCACACTATGAACACTAATTTCCTAACAGGTGGAAAGAAATACAAAACAATAAAAATCTTTCCTCAAGAAAAGTGTTTGTCCTACCTAGTTGTTTCATCATTGTTGGGAAACTCTTTCATTTTTGTTCTTGGTATGTCAATGCTTTATCAAGGTTTTTAGGCATTTTAGTACCTAGGATAGAGCCCAAGTCAAAAAATCTTTATCTTTAATTAAAAATGACCTTACATGTAGAATGAATCATTATTATTTCGTAATGATTAAAGGTGTTAGAAGACACAATTCGATATTATCATCTCCATTGTTTGATGTGATATTCCTTTATGAAACAAATTTTGATAGCGTATATATGAAAATGGACCCATGAGCAATGAACACATTTGTAAGAAACACCAATATCAACACCCATATATTCAATCTATGTTCATTAATTCCAATGTATATTCAAACATATACTAAAATAAGAACTATGTTCACCTTATATTTTTCTTTGCATATCAGATTATGTTTTTCTTTGCATATTAACAAATTGAAATTATTGAATACACATTGAAAATACAAATGTAATCCTGGTGCTACATGCAAATGTTCTCAATACATGGAGAAAATAAAGATGAGTTGAGATTTCAGGTTGGAAGGGATCAATAAGTGCTATGCAAAGATGTTAGCAAGTAGCTTTTTTCTCAATACCGAATAGAATCGTAGTTATAAATGACGGATTAGGAATATAGATTGATAGGATCCTGATATGAACTAGGTTACGGTAGGGTGGGTTAGAAAATATTAACCGCATAAAAAAGAAAAAACTTATTTATATTTAGATATTCTATAGATGTTAAGGTACAATTCGTTTGCATATAAATTGCATATAGAACTAGACATTCTTCGTGTATTTAAGATTATTTCTATCTTATGAAATTCCTCACATATTCAGGGCATTATTTCAATGCCTTGATTCCTAAAAACATAATTTTCATTTATTATATGAATATGTGGCTTCCCTTGAAATATAAATACATATATTCATTAATAGCAATATAATAAGAACACCCAATCAACTAACAACATATTCAATTTATATTCAATATTTTCAAAGTGCATAAAAGGTTTGAACATGTAGTACCAAATGATAAAGTTATAACCATATATATCAATCTATGTTAAGTAATTCCAATATATATTCAACCACCAATATAAATTTAATACTAGATATCCAAATATTAATTGCACAAAACAACATTGTATTTCCAATGAATGAACAAAATGCACCGAAATAAATGAATATACACTTAAAAATAGTATTTCCATGTGATTGGTTGGAAAAATAATAGGTGTGGATGAAACCCATTACTCAATAAAAACATTGTATGTTTAATAACAATTTATTTTGAAATTGTAAGATGAATGGTGAAAACCCTTATTTTTTTACAATCACTATGATGCATTAGAAAAGTTTATGGAAACAAAGAAATAAATAGAAAGAACTAAAATAAATGAATATACACGTAAAAACAATAGTGCAATGTGCTTGGTTGGAAAAACAACATGTCGTAACGAAACCCATTACTTCATAAAAACTATGTATGGTCGATAACACCACCGTATTTTGAAACTATAAGATGCATGGGTGAAAAAAATGATTTTTGGACAATCATACATTATATTAGAATAGTTTGTAGAGAACAAAGGAATAACAAGATGTACTAATATTATGAATATACTCTAAAAAATTAATAGTTCAAAGTGCATTGTTGAAGAAACACAGTTAGGAAAATACCCATTATTCAATAACAATAGTGTATGATCAATAACAACCTTATAATTTGAAACAATAGGATGGATGGGTGAAAAAAACTATTTTTTGGGAAAATTTCTGCGTAGTAGAAGAGAGTTTGTGTCGAACATATGAATAAACAAACCGCAATGAAATTATTTAATATACACTAAAAAATAATAGTTTAGCGTACATGGTTGAAGAAAAAAGGTAGAACAAAACCTATTAACAATAACAAAACATTGGGTAAAATGTGTACAAAATGCCGAAATGTGATGAATCAACGGATTTTTGCCAAACGAAGGATTAAACAAGAACATGCACATAAAAACTCAATAAATAATGAATATACATTTGTAAAATTTGTAATGTTTGATTAAACAAGATTATGCATAGAAAAACTCAAAATAGAATGAATATACAACTATAAAATCGGGGATGCTTGCAATGCGCTCATTACATAAAACTTGAAAATGGATCACCTCATCTTTGGCTTCGTTGTAGGGTGTAAACGGTGTTCACCTCCATCAGAGTAGGGCGTAAATGGTGCTCGACTCCATTACAGGGAAAAGAAAGGGTGTTCGGCTTCGTTGCGGGGTTGGGAGGGAGGGAATGTTCAACTTCTTCACTATATGCACACTACCAAATGTAATGACATGCAATTAAACACAACATTGAATGCTGAAATGACAAACAAGCTAAAGTGGTTAGTGGAAGCTAGAAGAGGGATAGGAGATTATGTGAAGTTAATTGAATGCGGCTTTTGGGAACATATGCTAATTTGTCCTCTTTCCACGTGGTAGAAACAATTTTTGTGTGAGAAAGATGATTTTTGGTTCACTATGCATTTTTTTCGATGTTTTGTATAAAGGGCTTGCCACATGGCGATTTACATGGCATTACAAGTGGCTTTCCCATTTTTTATACATTATGATTTTTTTTCATGTGTAGAGAATAATTTAGAACCCCTCATCGTCACGAGATTACTCAGGACATCATTGAATATAGAATACTCAACAACCGACACCTTTTCCCCATAATAATACTAGGATATTAAGTATCAATAATCTATAGTACCTTCTACAATGAAATATTCAGATATTGATGTGACACGAGAGAGCTGATGTAACACCTATACTAAAATATGAAAGTCTTTCAATTCTTAGAGAGAGAACATTTAATATATCATGTTCTATTTTTTTTTTTTTAAATAATAATACTGTGAGATTATATTTGGCATATCTTAATTGATGGTGTAGAAGCGAGTACAAGCGAGGAACTGACCAGACAACAACTTTCTTAGTTGCCACTTGAGTGGTGAATCAAGATTTCATATCAGAACTGATGAATTTTTACATACAGTTATAATATTTTTAAAGATTAAACTTTTGACTTTTGGAGTGGTGAATCTCAACGTGATTGTATCCAAAAAATAAATAAAACATGATTTAAATGAAACATTCAATTGTTGAGAAAGTGCGTTGAGCACAATGAAAGGATTACATATTCATTCATAGTGGGAATCCTTAAAATGTTGGACGTTCTCTATTCAATAGTATTATAAAAAGATATATTTGGCAGTTCTGTTTGCTTCATTCTACACAAAATAATTTTATAATACTGTAGATTGGAAAGTGGTTTTATAAAGAATTAGTAACCATAAGTTAACAGATAATTAAGTTTAATTTAATATAAAATGATAAATTAAAATTAATTATAAAAATCTAAGCACGTGTCATTCATATAGATAATATAAGATAAATTGAAATTAGTAAAATAGTTGGGAATATTAGAGAATTGAGGTTATCGGGATAAAAGTCATTTGACATTTAATGTGGAGAGAGTTATCAACAATATATAGTAAAAATAGGTTTAAATATCATAATATTGTTTTATAATCTTAACTAAAGTTGTATAAATATAGTTTTAACTATTTCAAAAGTGTAGGAGTGAAAATAATTAAAATTGATATGATGAAATGTGGGCTACACAAAGCTCACTTTCTTTGTCTTATTATATTGCAAGTAAATGGATATTTGTTCTCATTTCTTAAAATTTCAACACAACATTAACTAGCATATCGCACGCGAGCAAAGGTAATGTGAACACCGTAAGGGAAGAATAGAGAAAACCAAAACTAGAGTAAAGTAATAAAGAAAGAAGTGAATTTGAATAGTCGAAGGTAAAAGAGTTGTTGGTAATTGGAAAGAAGCCAAGAAATACATTAATATTGAAAACTTTGTTAGAAGGGGTATATGAAATTTGAGTGAATGTGAGTGATAAGATGATTTGGAAAATGTAGTGAGCCGACGTGGAGACCAAATAGAGGATCAAGATTTGAAAAGTGAAGAAATATTTTGGTTTTTGTTTTCAGCTCACTAGAGGAAACATTGCAAGAATTGATATTTACAAAGAAATGAGAGCATATCAACCATGAGTTCTAAATGTAAGTGTTGGAGTATGCAGATGACCAACGTATCCTTAATAAACCATAGATGAAGGTCAGGGAATCAAAAGATGTTGTTGTACAATAAGAGAAAAGAGAAAAAGAAAGATTCACAGTGCAAAAAAGGTAGATTATATTTTAGAAATGAAGTCACATTGTTTATATTTGTATTCATGGTTTGAATTTGACATCGAGTTAGATGTTTTGTATGATTCTAACCATAAAATAGTTACAAATATTTTATTTGACTCTCTCATACAACTTAAATATTTAAAACATGGCCATCATTTTTTATATAGAGTTACATGTAAAATGTATTAACATACAACACATTGAGAATTGAGTGTTGCTTGGGAGGGAGGAAGGTGACAATTTTTTTAAAGAGGGGAGGGTTGGGGGACCGGGAGATAACCTGGGTGTGCATATTCATTTCTTTAGACTAGAAGTAGAGGGGCATGAGCCATTATTGAGTATTGCCCATAAGAAGAAAGAGGCGAAAGGTAAAGATCTATAAGGGAGGGGACTCTAGAGATAAATGTAAATAGAAGACCATGTTTCTGGTGTTTCCAATTTGAATAGTGGCCTTCTACAAAGTAAGGACGTCAGACTTGTGGATAGTTAAAGCCGAAGCCAGTTTAATATGCATTTTTTTGTGGCACCCTTTGAAAATTGGTGGCATTGGAATATGCAACATTTTCTTGGGATTCCAACATGGCCAATATTGAGTACTCAATATTTTTGAATTTGATGATAGGAAAAGTGGATTTTTTAAAGTAGAACTTTGTGTTACAATCGATCATCATCGACTTCCATAAATTAGTCCATCAGGTAATTTGTGCAATGGACTAGGCGATTGTAAGGTTCAATGTTTTCAACATGTAGAGGTTGTGATGGTCTAGCATGGCCATTTTTTTGCAAACGAGTTGGGTGAATCGTTAAATATATGAATTTCATGTTGAGAGAGGTGTGAATAAGTGCAAGACATAAGGAATTCCAATCCTAAAAATGAGAAACACCATGAATGTAAAGAATTATCTAGCGAAAGGAAACATATGTGTAGGTGCAATCTTATTGTCAAAAATCTATTAGCAAGGAGACTGATGTATGAAATCCCCTCCAAAGGCTTGTGTCATATAAGTGGCTTGCATATAATGGAAATTCCATGATAGGCCAAATTGGCCTACGTGACCAACTCAAGTTTGGTCCCAAACCATGTCAAATTTTTTGAAAGGAAATCATTGGTATGAAGTCCTGAACCCTTTTGCAAAGCTCCCTAGGATACCATGTTCGATACTATGTCATGAGTACTATATGTGTTGCCCATCTGTAAAGTGTCAAACCGTGGATGGGAACTAAGGCATCGTTGTTGGTGGTGCACCAAGTGTACAACATATTCATACATAAACTCACCCAACTCCAACAAAGAAAGAAGCAACACCTTACCAAGGCATGTCAACGAAAAATTCATCGAAAGAATGCCTAAAAATTTACATCTTCGATCAAATTTCTAAACGTGTTTCTCAAAAATACGACTTGCTTAATAATCTAGATTATAGATTGTATATGTGTAAAATATGTCACGGAGCCTTAAGTTTATACCTTTGAGAAGAATAGATATTCCAATAGTGGAATTCATGTTTACGTATTCATGTGAACTGGCGGCAATTGTTAGTGGCTCGTATACAACAATTGACAAAAAAGCTCTTAACAATTCGCAGCAAGATACTATTTTACATATAACATTCTAATGGCTTCTTACATTATAATGATTAGATAAGTCGATCATTCAAATTATGTCTCCGTATTCATGATAATTACATGACATCTGAGAAAGTAACTTTGGATGACAACCCATATATTTTGCAGATAACATTTTAGTGATTTCTACCAAATGTTATTTTTATGTCCAATGTTATCTGTATTCATTCATTTTAAGTTTAATTTATAAAGTGGACTAATTCTAATTTAGTATAATATAACAAATGTCAAGAATTTATCTTCTTATTACAAAGCCATATAAATTATCATTTCACATTATCCTTTAGGTATTAAGAATGCGATGAAGATTCCCCATAGAAATGAGTTTCTGTGAGTTCGGATTGAGCTACCAGCAAAGTTGGTTGATGAAGGAAAGTTGGCTCGTTGTGTTAGAAAAATTTGTGGATCGAGTTGAGGTTAAATGTATTGGTGAGTTCACATTTCACGTTGCATTGAAAAGTGAGTTAGGAAATCAAAGTATTGTGACCGCTGAGGTGTGTAAATGAGCCAAGGTTGTCACATAGGCCGAGCTACATTAGAGCCGAAGATCTCTCACCACCAAGCCATGTCACAAATGAGCAGAGCTGAAAGAGAAGAATTTTACATTGGGAGGCATGCAAATTTGTATATTTCAAGTACCTATCTTTACATTGATTCAGAATGTTCATCAATCCTCCTTAGCAGAATCTGATATAGAACAACTAAGAATCTCGTTATCTTTTGTTACTTCACAATATATCCTACTAAATAAAACATGCTACAATAATCAACTCATTAGCTGGGAAAACCAAAAACACCAGATCCTTTTGGAAAAACATCACCTTGTTCGCCGATCGTCAGATGCCTTCAAACAAGCTGCAACAATCAACCTCGAGTCATATATTTGACTTTTTCACAATTTGAACTAACATAGAGATCCACAAGTAGTGATCTAAAACAACAACAAACACCAGATCCTTGATCAAAACACCTCATCCTAGTCTGCCAATGGGTATGATTGTCGATGCCTTCAAGCATGCTACAATAATCAACCTTGTGTCATATATTGACTTTTTCACAATTTCAAATAACATAGAAGTCCACAAGTAGTGATCTAAAACAACTCTTCTCAGGAAAAGCAATAGAAAAACTCGACTCAAGTTTTGGAATGAGAAAAATCTCAAACCACAAGAATTATCTAATGGGGTTTTCAATAAAAGTGAAACCTTGCTTAAGGTTATGTACAATGGATAGGAAAACAAGAGACTGTACATAAATGTAAGATGTAAAAGCACTTCAAATGCCATTGTAGATACACAAAAATATGGGTGTATCTCATGGACAAAAAATTCTTATCTGCCAACACCCACAAGAGTTGGTTCGTCTATTTTTTGCGGTCAATTTTGTAGGAGGCACTACATCTTCCAGATTTCTACATATATTTAATATTTTACATTTCATTGTTCATGTGGCTGCCATACATATGATATAGGAATACAAAAAAATCTAGAATATATCATCTAGATTTTCCTCAAAATCAAGTTCTTTTGTGGTGATTAGGGTGTTTTATTTTATTCATTTTATTTTTAGGGTTTGGTTTTAGTGATTAGAAAAGTAAAAAAATTGAATTAAAACCTTTAAAAGACGTATTTAGGAAAGGATACACTATGAATACATGTGGGTACCTCTTGATACATCACGGATACGTGATGAAATATCCGTGACGTATCCGGAGGTACCCACATGTATCCATGGCGTATCCATATCCATATCGATATCGATATGTATAAGATAGGATTCATGGGGGTCAAGGCGTATCCTGGCAATGTAGTTGAAAATGATGAGTAAACCAGGTAGTTACAACAATAAACTTGACTTATAGTCACATTAGTACAATGAAGCTACAAACACGTCCCTGTGCCCCTCTATAGAATCGGAAAAATGGTAGAACATGGATATTCAAGCTATAACACAGAGATTTATTTTCTTCATAGTTCACCTTCACAAATTCCACATCACTATGCATCTCCGCCAGTTGACAAATCTGCAAAACCGATCTAGTGATGAGAATTTTTAGCTCAGAAATAAACTATCAAATTCCATTTAATATAACTGCTACTCAAGACATAACAGAACATTTATTGTGGGATAAAATTTTGCAAGCCTTGTAAAAGGAAAGAAGCTTGAAAAAAACTGCACACTTTTCATTGCAATAAATGTGATTGCATATTATGGAAAACTAATGGAAGTAAATGGTCATTAGGTCCTTGATCAAGTAGAACTCTGTTGAAGTAAATGGTCTTTAAGTCCTAACCTGATGATGGAAACCCATTGAAAAACATAAATTCATTATGTACCTCTACACTAAACATAATGCTTCCTAATTACAATTAAACTAATAACAAAACATGGACATAATCCTCTTTACTAATCAAATCTAATAACAAATTCAAAGAGGAAAAAATATGATGGAGAGACAAAGATTCTGCTAGGTTGTGGAGCCTGTTTTCATCGTGAAAGTGTTGAAGACTCCTACACTAAGAGTACTTTCCAATTTTTTTAGGCATAATTTTTTTGGCCTCGAAAAATGCACCCTACATATCGAAACGTGCTCTTCTCATGAGGGTGAGTTTTTGACCCATAGGTTTATGGGATGGGTTTTGCCCATGGTTTTGATACCCACGGTTTTGTAAAACTGCTTAAGTAGTTGTCTATTTATATGGTCTTATGCATATGATAGATGTACAAGCAAATGTATTGCAGATGTGTTTTGAATTCGGGTGTGAATTCTATAGAGTTTGTTGAGCATAGCTCCAAACGGATCTGGTATTGTATTGAGAGAGTGGTGGCTTGTAATAAAATCTGAGCAAGTGATTCTTGGTGGACGTAGCCCAAATTGGGTGAACCACGTTAAATACTATCTCTTTGTGTTGTGTTATTTTATTCTACAATTTTATTTGAGATCTGTAATAATTTCTGCATATTAGTTTCTACTGTTGTGATTCTGTGAGGGATTATTCCGCATATTTTATCTCTTATTTCCTAACACCAATTGTATCTTATTTTATATTTTATATTTTATATCTTATTTTATATTCGATACTCAGCGTGACAACTGGTATTAGTACATTTGAAGTGATGCTCTCTCTGGTACGTAGAGCACAATGAGCATTGGTGCTGGAGTTGGGAACAAAGTGTAAACTAGTGTGAGTAGTTGGCGAAAGAGCTCTCAACTTCAGGCGTGTGGGATGTTGATTGAAGAACGAGTTGGTAGACTAGGGAGCCAATGCAATCAACATTGTTGGTGATCGGATGGGCGGGACACCAACGCGGTTGGGTGGAGCAGAAGTAGACTGGTGTGTGCTTGTGAAGCAGTGTCAATTGAAGTGCCCAACCTAATGTGCGGCTGAGCAGAGTCGTGCATGTTTGTGGGAGTTGGTTGTTGTACAAATTGGATCAGGAGTGGAGTCTTGTGAAGATTGGAAATCAATGGTGTTGGCGGTCGGAAGGTGGGACACCAACACAACTGGATCAAGAGGAGCAATGTTGTTCCATGTAAGAAACAAACCGGTGTGTGCTTAGAGGGAAACGTCGATTAGAGTGATCCAAATGGAGTATCGTGGGCTAAGTTGAGCCTTATTGATGTCACAGTGGAATGAATGAAGCCAGTGAACTTTCTCAGCGGTAGACCAAAGGGTTGATGAGGAAGGAGTCATGTAGTTGTGACGGTGGTCGGCATGGTGTTCGGTGATAAGGGTATTGTAGACCCATACAGTGTGTCAACAAATGCACTTGGCACTTGCAATGTAAAGTAAGCCAGTGCAAGTTGCTAGAGACTTTGTGGGAGAAGAAGGCCAGTGTTGAATGGATCTTAGATGTAGAGGAGGTGACAGGAATGCATACTTTGTGTGGGTCCGGGTAAAGTCACTGAGGTGGGCAGTTCATGTGGAGGTTGGTGCAGAACTTACTCCTAGCAGTTTGGGTGAAGAGATAACACTTGGTAGAGTTCAGGTGCAGAGGCAGAGTAACTCGAAAACTCGGTAGGTGCGAAAGCATTGAGTAGCACAAAGACTCCCAGTTGTTGTTGTGAACTTGTACATCATGAAAAATTCCTAAGAGGTCATGGGAATTGTGAGGGGGTATCCCACTGCATTCAGTGTTGGATGTTTGGTGAAGTGTAGTTTAGTGGAAGGGAGCTACAACGAATAGAAGTGTTGAGTGATTTAGCACTTTTTGTCCCGAGCATAGGGAGTTAGCACAATGAGATGTTGAAGAGACTGAGTTGTGTTATGTCAGCGAGGCCCAAGTGTTCCGTGTGTATTTGCATGTGAGTAGTGCATTTACATTTTGTCCCAGTGTTGCGAACACTGGCATCCTTTGTGCAAGGCTTGCAAAGTCTAGCATCGGCACCATGGGCATCGCCACTTTAAGTGGGGGAGAATATAAGGGGGCGCGTCTCCATGCTCATAGAGCGACCGCCTCCCCTAGGATGGGCAAACCCCATCCGCGCAGGGTAGTGCACGAGGCGCTATCCAGGAGCCGAGGGACTCCGGCCTAGGAAAATGGTTGGCCAAGCATGGGTTGGGGTTGACGACCTCACATGCATTGGCCTACAAAATATCTAGGGCAAGTTGGGTGAGTTAAGCGCGCAGTCTGAAAATGGGTGACCTCCTAGAAATTCCCAGTGGCGCACCAACGCAACTCTTGAAGGCTATGTAGTGAGAAAGAGTTGTGCATGGGGATTTGAAAGGACCATGATGTGAGCCCAAGGATGTCTCAGAATCAAGGTTTATCCGAGGTGGGTTGGTGAGCAAAGTTGGTTGCACTTAGGAATAGTGCAAGGTGGTGTCTTGGAGCGAAGAACATACCCAATGTACGCGAGCGAGTTCTGGCAACTCATGTGGGTGATGTAGAGGCAGAGCAAGAGTTGGTTTGAAGCATGAAGACCTTGCATAATAGAGGCTTTGCGTTGTGAGTGTAGCACAAGCCTAATGAGCCGATGAGCATGGCGGCATAATGAGACCAATGTGGTGAACTCACAAACCCCACCAAGTGGAGCATGGAACACTTGGTGCATTGGACATTCTGAGGATGGGGTGTTCAGCAGACCTGAGATATACTCTACCCTCATGAGTATGTCCATGCAGAGATGTGCATCGTGGATCAAAGAGTGGGACTCCAAAGGTGTTAAGTGACAAGTGACTTGGGGAGACCTTTGAGGTGGCAACGTCCTTAGAAGCAGTAGTTCATGTGGGAAACAACCAAGAGGCATGATGGAGTGAGACCGGATCTAGAGGTCAAAATGGAGGAGAATTAACTCGGACGTGAGCGAGCCAACTGTGGGCGAGATCCTCAACTCTTGCAGAGGTTAAAACAACACAAATGATTTGAGTGCTCACGTAAATGTATTAGAGGTGCAACTGGAAGCGTGGATGTGGAGTGGCTGTAGAAGCGTGTGCATCCGAGACTCATGATGTGGACAGAGGATGGTTCACATGGTAATGCACAACATGGTGGGTGAGTCAAGGACATCATGGATATAGTTGTAGTGTGGTGAGTCGACAACTAGGGCGTAAGACTTGAGAAGTCAATGCGGTCCGACACGGATGGGTGCCTCAAAGAGTAGGCACACCGATGTCAGTGGCCATGGAATCGGGGCGAGATCAAAGGTTAGATCGATCCGAGGGAAGAAGATTACCTCACCCGCATGTGATGCGGTCTACAAAGATGGCAAGCTTGCAGTGCTCCCCACAGGGATCTTTGGTGGTGTTGGACTTGGGTGATAGGACAACAAAGGCGGGGTCGGGGTGAGTAGAGGCTCACACCCGGGAAGGACTCAAGAGGAGGACTTCTCCCATCGGTGCACGTGTAGGTGACTGGCGCGGCAACTCAGGTAGACTCATGGATGGATGACAAAAAGGGGAATGTGATGTTCCTTAGTGGCCTTGTGCATAACAAATTGGATGTTCGATAGTGAGCCGGCCAGCGCGCAGAGTTGGGTTAGTGATGAGTCGAGAGGCGTGAGTTGTGCATTCCCTCGTGTTAACTTAGAAGGCATATTAAGAGCTCCCGGTGGTTGTATGGGCAGCCATGGTATTCGACGTGTGGTCTTCTCGGAGCAACAGATGGGCAGCTGTGAAGGGTGTTGGAAGGGTTCACTTATGCATTAGTTGGAGATGCACGCTTGGGAATGGGTTGTGGATGAAGATGGAGAAAGGCATAGTCTAGGACTACTGGAGTAGCTTGATCCTCTAAGGCGAGTGAAAAAAGTAGTGTCTCAAAGGCCACACGTTGGCTAGTGAAATCCTCTGCATAGCTGAAATTCTATATCACTATGCATCTCCACCATTGACAAATATGCAAAACCGATCTAGTGATGATAATTTTTAGATCATAAATAAACTATCAAATTCCATTTAATATAACTGCTACTCAAGACATAACAAAACATTTATTGTGGGATAAAAATTTTCAAGCCTTGTAAAAGGAAAGAAGCTTGAAAAAAACTACACACTTTTCATTGCAATAAATGTGATTGCATACTATGGAAAACTAATGGAAGTAAATGGTCATTATGTCCTTGATCAAGTAGAACTCTGCTGGAAGTAAATGGTCTTTAAGTCCTAACCTGATGATGGAAACCCTGCTGAAAAACATAAATTCATTATGTACCTCTACACTAAACATAATGCTTCCTTACCAATTAAATCTAATAACAAAACCTGGACATAATCCTCTTTACTAATCAAATCTAATAACAACTTCAAAGAGGAAAAAATATGATGGAGAGACAAAGCTTCACTTGATCCTATATCCATCCTAAGAAAAATATTTTTCATGTGCAAAAAACTTGCACACAGTAAGCTAGCCAAAACTAGTATATCTGCCTTGTGAAAAGAATCAATGTCCAAACTGTAGTATTCAATCAGAACAAGAAAATGGAAGGGTGATTATTACCTAATAAAAATATTAAATAATGAAAATACCTTAGGATGCAGAGATCTACAAGCCCTACACCTTGGGGCGTAGAAACTTAAAACAATGAGCTTATCTCTCGACATTTACAAGAGAATCAATTAATTCCTGCACCGAGTGAGCTTCTCTCATGTTGGGTGTGGTTCATTTCTCCCACCATTTCATGTTCGGGGTATACAGGTCTGTGTTGCATAAACTTGACATGAAATCACAAAAACAATCAAATCCTGCCCCTTTTAATAGAAAGAACATATATACAACTAAAAATCTAGGCACCTTTGTAAAAGAACCTGATAGGATGATAGAAGCCAATTACAAAGAGCATAGAATATGTGCCACTCAAGGAACCTAGAGTAACAATTAACATGCCAGACTTGCAAGAAATAGTAAATACTCGCTAGTATAAACAATTCGGGGAAAATGCAATGTTGTGTAACACCTACCTAGATTAGTAAACACCCAAAACAAACCCCGACCCTCCACAATTTCAGGATGGAAATAAAGTCTACCAAGCTTAGAGAAACCAGCCAAACCCCATGTGAAGATGACCATTCTAATAAATCTGACACCCACATGCAGTTCTTCAGAGAGTGACATTGCCCACAAAAGAGTGAGCTGCTGAGATGTCTGATTCCTGATCGACCAGGATACAAGACTCCATTTCCATGGCCAGAGAGTAGGGATTTTGTTTGGTTTGTTAATGTGCCCCACAAGAAGCTTTTTGTTCTCAAGGGGCATCAGATCTGGATTAAGTTTCAGGGGGATCAATTCTACTTTCATGGTGGTGGAACCTCGTTTCAAAATGACACAATAAAGTACACTGGAGAATATTGGGGGCTAATTCTCCGTAAAGGGGGTCCATAAGGAATGCTCTTGATAATGGCTATGGGGTGAGTACAATGTTTCTTTCCTTCTGTGGATATAATATTTTATTTAATTTTAACATTTTATTAATTATCCCAAGGATTTAAACTTGGATATTAAATCAAAATCAAGGCATGTGCTTGACTGAAGTTAACCTCGAGACTGCATAAGAGCAACTTCTCAGAGTGAAGATGTATAGAAGTAAATTAAGTCATTTCGTGTATTCTCTTTAAATTTCTTAGAGTGTAATCTTGGACATTTTTATATAAAGTTATGCAGGTGTCAAAATACTTTCCACTGTATCTGTACCAATAATTATTTATCATACTTCTGTAAGATACCATCCTTTTATTATCTTGCACCGACATACCGCAAAAAGTGGAAATTGACATTACTAACCCTATTGTGGAGAATAAGGGTCGAATTCTGAGTACAAGTAAATATTAGTGTAAATTTTAGTATTCCTAATTGGAAAGTATGTTGCTTAAATAAGAGTCCCATTGGTTTTAAAACCTGGGTGTATTGAGAAGGCACTCCTCCTCCATTTTGGGTAGGGAAACTGAAGTGAAAAATGATAATCTATGTCTTACTTCACAGTTCGCACTAATTGTTTAAAATGGACACACAAGAATGTTGTTGCAGACTTATAGTTATAGCTGGATTCTTAACTCTAAAATCTAAACTCAGCAGTGATGGTAAAAATACTGAGATCGATGCTTCTTGTCAATGCTCAATTTAATTGATGCAGCTTTAAGCTACATGAATCGTAAAAATTATATAGTATAAAGCTATAAGCCACAAAGAAACATAAGCTCACATTCACCAATATTTCAAGAGACTATTTTTCTTAGATGTTGTGTAGAGCAAGTAATTAGATCTCACCGTATCAATGGCCAATTTTCCCTCGCACACCGAATATAGAACATATCTAGAATTCTCGAAGCAATAGGGAGAATATCTAGGGTTTCGTCTATAGATTGGGGGGCACTAAAACCCCGCAAAAACATTACATGCAAAGACGAATAAGAAAATATAATCACAACAAACCCACATCCCATGAAAAATTAAATCTAAACATAGTAGAAAATGAAAATCAACTATAAAAATAACCCAAAATGAAAAACATCCAAAATGTCCAAACGGTCACAAATTTTACATAGTCAAAGAAACAACCACAAGGGCCTTTCCCATAGGGGAATGCCTTCGGCATAATAAAGGTTGCATTGAAAATCAAGATTCAGATTTTAGGATTTATCTTAATTAAAATTGGTAGGAAGAAATTTACTTTTAAATCAATCTCAATCTAAGTCAATAAGCAAGACTTTAATTATATGCAAGTGTCCCAACCTTTATTCTTTTACAAACATTTTAATATATAATAAAATGAATCTAAAATACATTAAACTAATCACCTAACTTATATTGTATTGTAAATCATTAATGAAACTTCCATATACACAACTTAATTACAATCTTAAACAATCTTTACAAAATGAGATGGGTTCTTCTAAAACAACTCCGCGTATGTTTCTTGCACTATATCTACATTTCCCACTATAGTGCCAACTTCCCTTTGACACCTTTTGATGTTGATCATGATACTACGACTATATATATATATATATATATATATATATATATATATATATATATATATATATATTATTAAGGGCAAATAGTTTTGAAGGGACTATACCCTGTATACAAAAGGGCTCAAAAGCCAGATAGAAAAGAAGAGAGAAGAAGCCCAGAGAGGGGCAAAACAGTCAACCAAGAAGGCTCAACAGCCAGATATTACAATATAGGTGAAAAGTGGATCAAAACGTACAGAGATCCTAGATCTAAGAAGACAAGATAAAAAAGAAACCAAAAGAGAAACAGAATAATGAGCTCCGCCAAAAATAGCTCCAGAACCGCCCGAGGACAGCCAGATCGCAGCCAAAAAATAGCAGCACAACAGCCCGTTACTTGATGGCCCTGTCAATCTTGGTCTTGATGGCCTGTAGTGACATGAAAAAGGCAATGGCAGTGGCCTGAGAGGGGTCCTTCATGTCTGCTTGGGAGATTGCAATGTCCCTATTCTCTTTAGGGCCCCATATGTCTTCATTGATTCCACTTAAACTGCAAACACTGTGGACATGTTGTTCAATGAAGTTATAAATGCTTTTGAGGGCAGATAAAATGCAGTCATTGCGGCTTTTGGCATTCCCCAATCTGCCATCAAGGGACTGCAGTTTCTTGAAGACTTCATCGATGACCCCCTCTTCCTCCTCACTTTGAAGGATCCTTTTACCCTTGGCTCTCTCCATGTTTTTTAGAGCTCCTTTGAGCTCTTGAATCTCCTTCTCCAATCTGTCAACCCTCTCCAGCAAATCCTCCTCTTTGGGCTTCTCCACAGGCATGCTAATATGCAGGAGGTTTTCAGCTAATTCTAAGTCCTTGTGGCTCCTAAGGACTCGTTGGGAAGCAGGGATTTTAGCTTTCTTGCTTTTCTTGCTGGAGCCAACATCATCATTCTTTCTTTTTAGCAGGGGTGGAGTGGGAGCAGTATGGGCAGGTGGGGGTATGAAGGAGGGAGGTGGGATAGGGTTCATGGGAGGGCAGCTAGAAAAGTGGCGGTGAATCAGGAGGATAAGGCCCTGGTGCAGAGGGACAGCCCTAGAGTGATTTTGAACTTCCCTTATAGATTTCTCCAAGGAGTTGATCAGATAATGAGGAAAGCTAATAATGTTATTTCTACGAAAATGATTCAGAAAAATCAGATGCTTGTGAGGAATAGTCACATATCTTCCTTCAAGGGTAACATACCTTACCACCATTTTGGCAAGTTCATCAAAAGGAACAGGGATCGACTCCACCTTGAGGCCAGCTGTTACGAACTCAAGATTCTCTCCCTCATCTAGAAATTTCTTGGTTTCCACCTCCCTGTCGACCTTCTTATTGAAGAATTTTGTGCCTTCCAGGCTGAGACCCGTGATCTGAGCTATGAGCTCTTCTGTAATTTCCATTTTCATGTTACTATACTTGACAATTCTGTTCTTCCATCCCTTGGCGAATTTGATGGAGATGTCTTGGTCAAAGCCTTGAATCCTCTCAATGAAATTCGACAGCCCCCACTCAGAGGTACTCCCAAAGCTCCGTGTTCTCTTTCCACTCAGGATTGTGGGTCGGTTCGGTTTTGCATGGCGGACCCCCCATGTTTCCTCTGTTCCTATTCCTGTTTTCAATGGTAAAAAAGCTTGCAATGTGCGACAAAGCCGAGCGGTGTTTTTGGTATTTGAATCTGTTCTTCCCATGAAAGCCGGCTTAATTATAATGTTACATTTGTTATTATTTCCCCGCTCCCCATATTTCCTCCCATGCCAAGAAATGATGGCAATCCAGTCCGCAAAATCGCAACAATCATCCAAATCTTTTGTGATGTCATCATCATGTACTTGGGGATCCACACATTAGCATCTAAAATATAGCCGTTAGTCATGATTTTCACTGCCATGAAGATCAATGATGATGGCTTTATTGACATAAGTGGGCAGAACATCCCCGCCAATCCAAGTTTGAAAGGAATTATTAACACCTAAGTTAGCCAAATTGTCGGCAACCCTGTTTCCTTCCCGATAAGTATGGGTGATGTGGACATTAGCAAAGCTTTTGCATATATCTATAGCTTCCTCAATATAATCCCTGATAGACCAGCTGGGGTGTTTCTTTTTGTTCAGAAGATTTATAATATTTAGAGAATCACCTTCAATTATGATATTTTGAATATTACAATCTCTGGCAAGTCTAATACCCCAAAGAGCCGCCATGGCTTCGGAATAATGATTAGTCTGTCTTCCCATTCTTCCGTAAAAGTAAAGAACATAAGAGCCTCTTTGATCCTCGATGATGCCCCCACCACCAGAGTCACCTGGATTTCCTTTTGAGGCCCCATCAAAATTTAACTTGTGCCAATCAGTGGGGGGTTTAATCCATCGACTGTGTTTCTGTCAGTACCGTTTTTATTTCTGTTGATAGTGGCTATATTCCATTCAGTTAGAATGCATTCTTCATTCTCCGTAGAGTCTGCTTTTAGGGGTTTAAATCTAGCAATATTATCTTGCACAAAGAATGATTATTTCCTTATAAACTTTGTTATAAGCCTCGTTTATCATTGCTTCCAAAATACTATCATTACGAGCCTTCCGTATTCTCCATATAAAGTGTGTGGCGTAACAAGTTGCCATAGTCTTTTCACCATGTAATGTTTAAATGGAGAGCTCCATCAAGCTCCCAAGGTCAAGGCGTGAGGGGAAAATCCATCTCGATTGAATTTTGCAAAAATAAGCTGCCAAATTTTGGAAGCAATCTCACAATGGAGGAATAAATGTTTTATATCTTCAGCCTCTTGCTGACACATGCAACATCTATTAGGCATGATGAATCCCTTCTTAATGAGGTTATCATTAGTTAGGATTTTTCCATTAATAACTAGCCACCAAAAGAAGTTCACTCTAGGGGTTAGCTCCGGCATCCACAACTTGTGCCACTTGATTTCACTTTCCATGGATGCAAAGAAAGAATTATATCCTGATTTAACAGTGTAATCCCCATCAAAAGAATCATTCCAGATGAGCTCATCTTTAAGATTTTGATTACTTAGATGGATTAGGGAAAGTTGATTCTGAGAGATATAATATCAGCTTGAATACTATCATTCTCCACTTTTAGCTGCTTCCATTTTCTTTTGTTTCCATCCCTCTCAATGTATCCTTGGATTTTGTGTCCATACTTTGCAATTAAATTGTCTTTCATATGATCATAAATGTAAATCCAGCTAGACTCACCCACTTATCAATCCAAAAGTTTATGTTTTGCCCATCTCCAAGCTTCCACCGCATCCCCGAAGGAGAATGTGTTTGTTGCAAAAGACGGTTGTTCCAAAAATAGAACCACTCTAAGGGACTCGATCATATATGAAGGAAATCTTGTTCGATTTGAAAGATATTTGATCTTCATCACCTGGCCCAAGGTCTTTTTCTTTTATCAATCTCCATCCTAATTTTGCAGTAAGGGCAGTACTCATATGCTTGATATCTTTGATGTCTAACCCCCTAGTCTCTTGGGTTTACAAACCTGTTCCCAAGCCACAAGATGATATCTGAATCTTTCCTCAGTACCATGCCACAGAAAGTGTTTTTGAATCTTCTCAATACTGTTCATCACAGCTGCAGGCATGTTGAACATTGATAGTATGTAAATAGGCAAGTTTTGAAGCGTGCTTTTAACCAAAAGGCACTTACCTGCACTTGAAAGGACGGCTCCTTTCCATCCTGCCAACTTTCTTTGAAATCTCTTAATAAGATCATTCCAAACCTCCACTGAAATCTTGCCAGTGCTTAAAGGTAACCCTAAGTAAGTAGCTGGTAGGGAATTAATGGTGCATCCAAGAATATTAGCAATCTTTCTTTGCCTCTCCTCAGGAGTATTGAAGAAATAAATAGAGCTTTTGTCAAAATTAACTTTTTGTCCTGAGGCTTCCTCATAAAATCTAAGGACAGTTTTAATGGCCTTTGCTTCAATAATAGAAGCCATTAGAAGTAGCAGAGTGTCATCAGCAAACTGCTGATGAGAGGAGGTCTGATTACCAGTAGTTGGAGGGAAGCCTTTTATCATGCCAATGTCAATAGCTTTGGATATAGATCTGCTTAAACTGTCAGCCATAATAATGAATAAAAGAGGGGAGATTGGGTCACCTTTCCGTATACCTCTATTACTGGCAAAAAAACCCACAGGTTCCCCATTAACAACCACAGAGAATCTAGAGGTAGAGATGCAAGAGTGGATGATTTTTCTGAATTTATCTTGAAAACCAAATTTGGATAGGACCTCATCCATGAATCTCCAGGAGACCCTGTCAAAAGCTTTATGCATGTCAAGTTTGATGGCCATCCCCGCCTTTTTACTTTTATCCATAGAATGTATAGTTTCATGAACCATGATAATTCCATCTTGGATAATTCTTCCCTGAATGAATCCGCTCTGCTGTTGTGAAATGATCTCCATTAGAATAGGTTGCATTCGAGTGGTGAGAATCTTTGTGAAAATCCTATAAATGACATTCACCAAACTGATAGGCCTGAAATCTTTGAAGTCTTTTGCATCCAACTTTTTTGGGGCAAGCACAATGTGTGTATTATTTAGTTCTTTAATCAGATTTCCCATTCTGTAAAATTCATTGACAACTTTCAAGAGATCTTCAGAGCATATTTCCCAGCATCTTTGGTAGAAGTTAGCTAAAAATCCATCTGGACCTGGAGCCTTATCCCCTTCTAAAGCAAAGACAACCTTTTTTAATTCCTCGATGGTGACTGTTTTTGAAAGACTTTTAAATCTCTCAGCAGGCATTAGATTATTAGGAATGGAGTCTAAGAGGAAAGAGGCCGCTTGTTCATTATAGGAGGTGTTTTCAGTGAGGAGGTTCTTGTAAAAATTAAGTGCCTCTGATTTGATAACCTCAGGATCCTTAGTAATGTTTCCATTTCCTTTAGTAACCTCAGAAATTCTGTTACAAGCTCTATGTTTGATGGCTGTCAAATGAAAGAATTTTGTATTTCTGTCACCATCCTTAAGCCAAAGGGCTCTAGATTTCATTCTCCAAAAGGTTTCTTCATGACTGTTTATATTATGTAGATCAGATAGAAGTATTTTTTCCCGCTGATGATCCTCCAGGGTCATACCTTTCATGGAAACATTTAGCTCAAGCTCTTCTAGCTGTTGCTTAAGTTCTTTCTTCTTTTCAAAAATGTTCCCAAAAACCTCTTTATTCCATATTCTAACTTTCTGTTTAACATTCTTTAACTTCTGAAGAAGTCTAAATTGGGTTGTCCCTGCGCCTTCCCAAACCCACCACTCTTTAATTCTGTCCATAATGTCTTCATGTTCGAACCACATTTTCTCAAATTTGAAATTACCATGGAAAGGTTTTGTCCAATTGAAGAAATTGAGGACTATTGGATTATGATCAGATCCCGCTCTGGGGAGAGAAGAAAGATGGAAATTCTGGTCTAGGATCCAATTTGAAGAGATAAGAGCTCTGTCGTTCATTTAACTCGAATTAAGTTTTCCCCTAATCTTCTGTTGGACCATGTAAATTGATTACCATGAAGCTCTATGTCCATAAGATTAAGAGTCGAGATGAAGTCAGCAAATTCTTCCATGCCAAGGGAGAATTCGGAACTTCCCCCAAACTTTTCTCCAGGATTCAAAGGAGTATTGAAGTCTCCCATAACCAGCCAGTTCATGCTTTCAACCTTGCTTCTGAACAAGATTAATTCTTTCCATAGACTTCTTTTACCAGTAGCAGTATTGGGCGCATAAATATTAGACAAAATCCAGCTAAGATTATTTTCAAGGCTTTTAAAGATAATAGCTAAATGATTCTGGGTGGAGATGAGTACCTTACCGTCAACCATCTTTGTATCCCAAAAGATCGCTAAGCCTCCGAAGTTCCCTCGAGAGTCAACAATGTTAAAGGCAGCGTGCGACTATATTATCGACATTGTTATAGTTTTGATTTATTATGATGTTAGATGTTAGATCATGGATTATTGTTGACTTTGATTCATATATGATGCATGATGTTTATTTGAGACATTTTATACATCAATGTTGATATACCGTTTTTGTGTGGTTATATTATAGATGTTGATCGACATGTGATATTTGAATATTTTGAGTAGACCTAAAAAAAGTGGAATTTATTTGATGATGATATAAATTTGTTGATAAAATTACAAATGATATTGTTGTTTCCCTGTATGTTTTTGTGATTCATATATATAGATAATTTTGAATTATATTTATATTAATTTTGGATGTTTGATGAGGCCACAAGGCCAAAGGAGGTATTTGTGTTTTTTAGGTTAAAATATATCACAATAAACATTGGGGGATTGGAGACCAACCACATTGGAATTCTAGATGAATTCAACAAGGTCACCATGGCAACTTGTAATTGTTTGTGTGTGTTTGATAGTTGTTAGGGATTCCCATGGGGGGATCCCCTTCGAATGTGACCAAGGGATTTATGTTTTCTTTTATTTGGTTCCTTTGTTTAATGTTTGCATGTGTTTATTTAGTGGTGCATTGACCCCTTTCATTATTTATTAAATGGTGTGTAAATATTGTGAGTAATCATGTTGTTGAGTTAATTAAGTAAATGGGTCATGAGAATGTAATTAATAGAGTTGTGGCTCTTGATTTAAGTGTTTGCTTTCCTTCACTTTTTGTTTTTTGATCAAACCGGAAAATGGAGGAACTTCATTTTGTTGTTTTGGAACCGAAAGAAGAAAAATTTTCTGGTAGTCCTTTGTGAGACTTCTTTTTGTAAACCTTTTTCCCACTTCAAGTGGATGACTTGTAATATTATTTGTATTGGATAGTTATTCTGTTTTGGAAATGAAATCCTATGTTTAAATGAGAAAGAGATATGCACTGAAATTTGTACTGTGTAAAGAAACGTGAAAGTGCATTTGAATGAAAGGAAAAGAGAAAGAGTTATAATTTGTAAAGTTGTATTTGATCAATATAAATAGAATTTTATTCGTTTCCACAAATGGAGCTACTGTTGTTTAAAATATGTGTTGAAATATATTGAGGAATTTCTATTTGAAAGAAAGAAATACGTATGAAGAAGATACATTTTACTTGTGAATTTTTCTCCCTTAAAAAATCATGACAACATTGTTTTGTTGAAAGACATGATTTGAAAAATAGAATATGCATTCTTGTTTCTACTTTTGATCAAGGAAATATGAGTATCTTGAACTAACTTGGAAGGAATTCAATGTTTTATAGTATGGCAAAAGAAAGAGATTAATCTATGTTTTTGAAATGTATAAAATGTTTTTTTAATTTCACTATAAACTTTGCAAATCTTTATCAAAATGAAAGGAGGGAACGACCATTCGAAGACCATAGAAAAAAATGAAATATAAATTTTACATTTAATATGATCAAAACGTTTTTAATCAAACTAAGACACTTTAGAATTTTTCATCAATCTTGCAAATTGGGCAAAGGCAAGTTCTTGAGACATTTTGTTTGTATAAAATTGGTAATTTTTGTTTACAAATCAATCAAACAAATTGACCTTTATTTTCTACCTCAAATTTTTCCAAGTAAAATACTCCATGCCTATTGGGCATGTTGAGAAAGATTTAATGGAAAATTTGATCAAAATTGATAAGTTAAAAAGACCAGTTCACTTCCTAAGTGACAGAAAAATGTTTTCTCAAAATTTACCCTTCAAAACTTATCAAAATTAAAATCTTAAGATTCTTGTGAAAAAGGACTTCGAGACCTTTCCAAAAGTCCTTGTTTTCCAAAAAATGAGTTCCCAATCAAAAGTTATGGCCTTCTGAAGTTTTTACTTCATTTCGGGCTCAAAAAAATCTAATTGTCAAATTTAAATTATAAGAAGATTCCTGTAGACTCCGCATGTTAAAACCTGCCTTTTTCATTTTTTTCCTAAAGGGCACAAAATTCATGAAGTTCCCTTAAGCTGCCATAAAACCCGAATCTTCTTTCCTCAACAAAATTTTTTTAAGTCCAAAAATTTCTTTTGGAAAAACTTTCTCCACGGCCCTCGCATTTCCACAACCAATCATTGAATGACACGTGGCTTACAGAGGCATTGGTAGAGGCGCGGCACCTTTTTTTTTCCTTAGCACTTCAAAATAAAATTTTGAAAAATTCCCAAATTTTCCCACTCGTACCGCGGCCGATGGTCGGGTCCGACATGTGTCTCCATGATGTGTCGGCGAAGGCATAAATGTTTGGAAGCTTTATGCTTCAAATGTCAAATTTTCCCAAATCTCCCCACCGACCCGCCGATCTACATCTAATGAACACATGACATGTGGCATCATGAGGCACCGATAAAGGTGCGGGTGGTTTTAATCCCTTGTGCATTTTTAATCCTTAAGGAAAAAATGCATGTTTGTCCCGCTAACCTGCTTCCCCGTGTTGGCTTAGAACGTGCCACGTGTCCCTTGCGGCTGGGGTATAATTTCATTTTTGGGCGCGAGTCTCACCGCGGACTCACATGACATGCAAGGGTAAAGTTATCTCCACAACATAATGACTTAGCAAAAAGGAAGAATAGAACTTTGAAGGAAATGGCTAATCGTATGATGCGGTCTAAATCAGATATACCTCCTATCTATTGGGCGAAGTAGTTAATTGTGCTAACTATATTCAGAATCGCACACCACACAAAGCACTTGAGCATTTGACTCCGTGAGGAAGCTTGGTCTAAAACTAAGCTAGATGTCTCTTTTTTTCGTGTCTTTGGGAGCCATGCTTGGGCCTTTGTACCAAATAAGAATAGGAAAGCTTTGGATAAGAAGAGTAAACCCTTGATGCTCAGTAGGGTATTGTGAGGACATGAGAGCTTATCGCTTTTAGATCCCGATACACATGATGTTATTTTTCAAACACATGTTCGAGTTTGATGAGCATTTCACTCCTCATGATTCTTCATTTTCTTTCATTCCTTCTTCTTCTTCATCTCATCTTGAGGATCCTTTCTTTGAGGATATTGATGAGGAGGTTATAGATGTCATTGAGGATCATATTCTCACCGATGTTGTCACTATGCGAAAGTGGGATTGTACTATAGTTTCGAGGCTGCACCTTTCATAGAGGATCTTCCACCCACTAAGCATCATCACACACATTCTAAGGAGGTTCTGGATTTTTTGTCGTAGTTTCTCAGATCCACAATATTTTTCAAAGGCTCATGGGATACAGAGGTGGGATGATGCGATGGCATTTAAGCTAAGTATTCTTCTTTGATGAAGAGTCATACTTGGGATTTGGTATCTCTTCCTAAAGGAAGAAAGATGGTTAGGTGTAAGTGGGTATATCAAACTAAATACGCAGCTGATGGATCCATTGACAAGTATAAGGCTCATCTTGTTGCAAAGGGTTTTTCACAAGTTGAAGGTATTGATTACTCTGATACTTTTGCACCCGTTGCCAAGATGGATTCTATATGCCTTGTACTTGCTATTGCTGCATCACATGGAGATCTCCAAGTGGAAATATATATACATGTAGAGCGTTGGATTTGTTCAGATTCTTCTCTTGTTTGTCGGCTCAAAGGTCTCTCTACGGTCTCAAACAAGCCCCTTAGGATTGGTATGAGAAGATGGATTCTTTTCTTCTATCTACTGGTTTTGTTCATTGCCACTCCAATCATACAGTGTATCTCTAGCATGTTGGTGACGATATTATGATACTTGTCTTGTATGTTGATGATTTGTTACTTACTTTGTCAGCTCTTCTTCCCACAATCACAGTATTCGAGGGCTCTTTCTACACACGGTTTGCCATGACAGATCTTGGGCTATTGCATTATTTCCTTGGTTTGCATATTTCTCAGTGCAGATTCAGGATTCATTTGAGTTAGCAAAAGTACACCCATGATCTTCTTAGGTGCTTTGATATGGCTGATTGCGAGTCAAGTCCATCTTCTTTTTAGTCCTGGAGTTACTCTTACATCGACATGTACCACACCACTTTTGATCCTACATTATATAGGCATTTGGTTGGGAGCCTCATGTACTTGACCCATACTTGCCCGATATTTCATTTGAAGTAGGGCTTGTATCTCAATTTCCACATTCTCCTCATAGTAGTCACCGGCGCCTCTGCTAAAAGGATTTCGCATTATTTACATGGCACTTCCCACTTTGGCCTACACTACACTAGGGGCTCTACTTAGTTGGTTGGGTATACAAATTCAAATTGGGTAGGTTCTATTGATGACAGGAATTCCACTTATGGCTATCTTTTCTATCTTGGTTCTTCTCCAATTGTTTGGGTGTGTAAAAAGTAACAGGATATTACACTTTCATCTTCGTAGAGGCGAGTACAGGGCAGCGCTTCTAAGGTGAGTCAATAGATTCTTTGGCACCGTTATTGACAGAGTTCAGATTCCCATAGATT
Source organism: Taxus wallichiana var. yunnanensis (assembly GCA_018340775.1). NCBI lineage: Eukaryota > Viridiplantae > Streptophyta > Pinopsida > Cupressales > Taxaceae > Taxus > Taxus wallichiana. The sequence goes on along the minus strand of CM031244.1, from coordinate 466,703,668 downwards.
CACTGACTGTACTTTGGTGTGAAAACCAAAGTGCAATTCACATTTCTCGCAACCCAGTTGAGCACCAAAGGGACAAAGCATTTTGAGATACACATCCACTTCATTCACAAAGACATTCGTAGGTGGAGTTCTTTGCTTAGAGTACATTCTCGACTCAAAGTAGGTTGTCGGACATCTTTATGAAGCCTTTTGCATCACCTCGCTACCTTGAGTTGCGTGGAATGCTTGGGGTTTTGGAAGTTGTTCTTGGGGTGTTTGTGAGAACATATTCCTTCTTCTTCTTCTTCTTTCTCTTCCTTCTAGTAGGATTCTTTCCTTCTTTTGGTTCGAGATTTCTTCATGGATATATTGTACATGAGTACCTCATTAGGCCTAGTTGTTGGGACTCATACTGTGGACATGCCACTTCTATCTTGGCCCTTGGCTTCACTTGAAGGGGGTGCTAGAGTAGGTATTTACCTTAGCTCATGTTCACCTAGGTACATTATTATGTGTGTGATATCTCTTTTTATTTATTTAGATATTAGGAGATATTATCTAGTTGTTAGGTATAGTTTTTCCTTGATCTATGGTATTGACTAGTTATTTCCTAGATCTATGGTATTGACTAGATCCTTGATGTCTAGTTATCTCATAAATCTATGAACTTGACTAGTTCTTTGATGACTAGTTCTTTCCATGATTTATGGCTTGATCTACAACATTGAATGGTTCTTAGATTGTTATTCCTCGCCTATATTAGAAAGGCCCATTCTCATTGTATTTCATTGAGTTCCTTAATAATATATGATATTACTGCTCATTTGTTTGTAAAGGTTTATGTAAAGTTATTCGCGAATTACTTTCATCTTATTGATCGTGATGTTTGATTAGCATCATGTTCTTAGCTTGGCACGATCTGGTTATCATTCCGTTTAGGGCTCGTGAGGCCAATGAAGAAGGATGGCTTCTCCTTTCCATTGATGTCTTGGTTGGATGGAGAGCATTTCTTTTCCCCTACCTTTGTTGTGTTCAAACTAGAAAATGGAGGAACTTCATGTTGTTGTTCTCGAACCGAGAAACAAGACAAAGTTTTGCAAATCCTTTGTGAGACTTTTTTTTGTAAACCTTTTCCCACTTCAAGTGGATGATTTGTAATATTATTTGTATTGATAGTTATTCTGTTTTCAAATGAAATCCTATGTTTAAATGAGAAAGAGATATGCACTGAAATTTGTACTGTGTAAAGAAACATGAAAGTGCATTTGAATGAAAGGAAAAGAGAAAGAGTTGTAATTTGTAAAGTTGTATTTGATCAATATAAATAGAAGTTTTATTCTTTTCCACAAATGGAGTTACTGCTATTTAAAATATGTGTTGAAATATGTTGAGGAATTTCTGTTTGAAAGAAAGAAATACGTATGAAGAAAATACATTACTTTGTTTTGTTGAAAGGCATGATTTGAAAAATAGAAGATGCATTCTTGTTTCTACTTTTGATTGAAGGAAAGATAACTATCTTGAACTAACTTGGAAGGAATTCAATGTTTTTATAGTATGGAAAAGAAAGAGATTAATCTCTATTTTTGAAATGTATAAAATTCATTTTTTTTTTTAATTTCACTGTAAACTTTGCAAATATTTATCAAAATGAATAGAAATACCCTGAGATCATAGAAAACAAATGAAATATCAATTTGAATTTTAATATGATCAAAACATTTCCAATCAAACTAAGACACTTAAGAAATTTTCATTGAATCTTGCAAAATTGGGCAAAGGCAAGTTCACAGACATTTTTATCAGTATAAAATTGGTAATTTTGGTTTGCAAATCAATCAAACAAATTAACCTTTGCTTTCTATCCCATATTTTTCCAAGTGAAATCCTCCATGCCTATTGGGCATGTTGAGAAAGAGTTAATGGCAAATTTGAACAAAATTGATAAGTTAAAAAGACCAGTTCACTTCCTAAGTGACAGAAAAATGTTTTCTCAAAATTTACTCTTCAAACCTTATCAAATTTAAAATCTTAAGTTTCCTATGCAAAGAGGACTTCGAGATCTTTCCAAAAGTCCTCGTTTTCAAAAACCGAGTTCCCAATCGAAATTTATGGCCTTCTGAAGTTTTTACTTCATTTCGGGCTCAAAATATTATCTAACTGTTAAATTTAAATTATTAGAATATTCATTGGCGAACCCGCGGGTTAAAACCTGTCTTTTTCACTTTTTTCCCAAAGGGTACAAAAATCATGAAGTTCCCCGCTGCCTTGCCGGCCCGAACCTTCTTTCCTTGACAAAATTTTTCTAAGTCCAAAAGTTCTTTTGGAAAAATTTCCACACCCTCGCATCCCCATAGCCATCATCGACTCGACACGTGGCTTACAGAGGCATCAAGCGGAGGCACGGGTCCTTTTTTTTGCCTTAGTGCTTCAAAAGAAAATTTTGAAAAATTCCCAAATTTTCTCACCCAGGACCACATGCGGCCGATGGTTTGGCTGACACGTGTCTCCATGACGTGTCGGCGGAGCCACAGAGTGTCCGAAGCTTTACGCTTCAAAAGTCAACTTTTCCCAAATCTCCCCACCGACCCGCATCCAATGAATGTCTAACACATGGCATCATGAGGCACCGATGGAGGCATGGGTGGTTTTTAATCCCTTGCACCTTTTTAATCCTTAAGGTAAAAATGCATGTTTTTTCCCACTAACCCGCTTCCCGTGTTGGCTTAGAACATGCCAAATGTCCTCATGGCTCAGGGTATAATTTAATTTTTGGGCACGAGAGCCCGCTACATGACTCACGGGAACGTGGGGGTAAAGTTTTCTTTTTTCCCCAAGTGCCAAGAATCCAACTTTCCTCCCCAGCTCCGCCGACCCAAACGCCCTTGGGGAAAAATTTCTCCCTAGGCCCGCAGTGAGGGCCTCGCATTTAGGGAAAATTTTCCTCCCAAGGCCCTCTAGCCCATAACTTGAGTTTTATAGGAGTTAGAAGGACTTCCTTATATCTCTAGAAAGGGGAAGAAATTTCCTATCTAATGGAATGGTGTTTAGGAGTTTTTGAGTGTGGGAAATATGAGAAAATCAGTTTGAATCTTTTAGATGTGAGTGGGTAAGAGGAAAATTACCTTCCTTATTTTCAATGTGTATTTCTAAAAGCATGAGTTGACCATTCTGGGGCCACCTTATGGGGCAAGGGAATGTTTTTCCTAACCCCTTGTAATGAGAGCCTTGTTTTATTGTTTTGGCCCCTGTAGCCCTCTAAGTGTAATTAAGAAATATTTAACCCTAGTGTTAATTTAATCTGATTATTAAATTAACACCTAAAGGAAATTTAAACTATACTTGGTTAATTATACTCACTAATTGTAATGTGGTCTTTTATATGTTGTTCTAATGGAAAACCTTATCTTCTTAACATGATTGACCTTGATGTACTTCCTTGTGTCAACTATTGCTTTGAGGCTTGTTTGTAGTCTCACCTTGAACAAAAAAAAAATTATTCCATAATTTTTCTAACTAACCTAGGTTGTTCTTGGGTCTCGAGTGGGAGTTTTGATGCGGGCGTTACACTTGGTATCAAAGCCATGGGTTCAAAATATTGGACCCTTGGGAACACTAGAAAACTTGAGACATGAACTTTAAACCTAGTACAATATTAAACCTAGCACACTTTTAAATCTAGAGAACAACTTTGTTTGAAAATTACATATTTTAGTAAACATGGAAAATCAATAAAACCTAGAAAATGAACTAACTCTCACCTTGGTCTGTGCAGGAGGCATGGACAAGACGAGGGGTATTTTCACATAGACCTAGACTTACCACCACTAGATCATGCTGTAGCAGCTATCCTACCATAGATTTTACAGACACTTCAGGATGTTAATGTTTCTCTACGCGGAGGGACCGTAGGAGCACATTCAATCAGACATGATAGGGTGACATCCATTAAGGCTCATGCATCTCCTCGGCATAGTAAGGAACATAGAGAAGATAACTCTCATGAGGAGTCACCGATTAGAGTCACCACAGAGGGGACAGGGAGACCGAGTTTCAGGACACAAAGATAGGTCTCGAGCCCTAGGCTTAGAGATGAGCATGTAGAGAGGCCTAGGGGTCATCAAACTACAACTATAGATCACATTAGGGAGATCCCGAAACTACGTCCACTCATTATTTTGGTGACATAGGTGGATTTCTGTGTAGAGGCCTAGTTGGTGAGCTTGAGTGGGTGCTTCAAGCTCTACTTTGTTCTAGAACACGAAAGCTCGTGTTGCCATCCATCTATGAGGGATGGAGCAGGTGTCTGGTGGAGGATAGAGGAGCAGAAGCTCCATGTTGCTTCTGAGACAGTTACCTGGGAGCTCTTTGAGGAGTAGTTTAGGAGTAGATATTTATCTCGAAGGTTCATACAACAGGATTGACGAGTTTCATGACCTCCTAAGACATCTCTTACAAAGGATGAGCATGAGAGTTTATTTCTGATCTACTCTAGTATGTTTATTACATGCAGGATGAGAAGGTGCGGATCCATAGGTTCATCCAGGGCCTGAATCTAGACATTGGAGGTGCAGTGCAGATCCATTGTCCACAGACATTAGCTGAGGCGGTTGAGAAGGCCTTTATAGTAGAGGAGACTCTGAGAAGATCCAGGAGGCTAGAGACCGAGTCCGGAGCCACATCCAACAGATGCAGGATAGTAGATCGAGGGGTCGTACTCTTCCTTGTGGTGGATAAGGTTCAACACAATCATATTTTAGACCACATCAACAAATAAAGTCCACCCACCTTATAGACCTCCACGAGATTCAATGCTAAGAGGGGTAGGAGTATGGGGCCTTCTCCTGGGGTCCCATTAGGACACAGGTGTCCAGAGAGATCACCAACAGGAGCTTGGCAAAGTAGATACCTCAACACCCAAATCTAGATCAACGGATCCACACCTCATGGCTCTAGAGTACCGACTGACTCTCACGCATTGGGAGAGGATTGGGTGGTTGTTTTGGTTATGGTTTTATCGGACATTTTGAGAGACTACCCACAAAGCCCTAATAACAAGGGTAAGAAACAAATCTCGAGCCTCATCACAGACATGGGGCAATAATTGGATTTACACAAAGGGTCGAGATCCTCTAGGATGAGCATCAAAGTACCGTGATTGAGACCATAGGTAGCATTGGTGGTGTTCCTACCACCATTTTATTTGATTCTGGTTCTTCTGATTCTTTTATTGCACCATCATTAGTAGAGCGATATAGGCTAGTGGCAGCTAGGCAGGTCATAGTTGGGACATGGAGATGGCTTCGAGCCAAGATCTCTATAGAATCCTTAGTTAAGGAGTGTGTAGTGATTTTGGGACCTTTTACCACTACCTCGTATCTTCGTATCCTTCCGTTGGGCTCGTATGAAGTCATCTTGGGTATGGATTGGTGTCCGCACACAGTAGGCCAAGATGGATTATTACCACAAGACTATATCTTGTGCAAACGATCTAGGAATTGAGTAGTCAAGATTTCTTGGGTCGAGACCTGCTTTCTATTCGCACCATCTCTGCTAAGCAGCTTAAGCAAAGTGTGTGCGATGGAGTTGTCAAATGTATGTTGTTACAAAGCTTAGTGAAAAATCGTAGGATGGGTCTAGTGGTCCATCGCTAGATGACCATCCCATTTTGAGAGACTTTAAAAATGTCTTTCTAGGGGATCTACCAAAGGTTACCACCACCACGTGAGATTTATTTTCATATAGATCTGTTCTCGGAGTAGAGCCTATCTCACGGCACCTTATCGAAGACCACCCTAGAGATTTGTGAGCTCAAGTTGTAGTTAGAGGGCCTTCTCGGAGAAAGGCCTTATCCGTCCTAGTGTATCCCCTCGGGATGCATTGATTATTTTTGTGAAGAAGGACGGGTCCTTGCGGTTGTGTATTGATTACGCTTTAATGAACAAAGTAACTATCAAGAATTGTTACCCCTTCCGCACACCGATGATTAGTTTGATCGATGAAGGGAGCCACAATTTTCTCTAAAATTAATCTTAAGTCAGGCTGTCATCAACTGAGGATTACAGAGGTAGATATTCATAAGACTGATTTTTGTACGAGATATGGGCACTATGAGTTCACAATGGTGCCTTTTGGTTTGACTAATGCCCCCGCAATGTTTATGAGTTTGATAAATGAGGTATTCAGACTTTCTTGGATCGCTTATACTCATATTCCTTGATGAAATTTTGATTTACTCACGTATGAATGAGGAGCACGAGGGGCACCTTCGCTAGGTTCTTAAGAGTCTTCGTGAGCAGCAACTTTATCAGAACTTGGATACGTGTGATTTATTTTAGACAGAGGTGCAATACTTGGGTCATATCATTTATAGGGAAGGTATTATAGTCGATCCTTCCAAGATTAGAGCTATTATGGATTGGCCAACACCCACTACCGTGACGAGGTGCACAACTTCATGGTATTGGCGGGATATTATAGGAGATTTATTTAGGACTTCTCTCGGATTGCACACCCCATCACTTCCCTTCAGTGGAAAGGGAAGAAGTTTGTTTGGTCGATAGATGTGAGTAGGCCTTCAGGACACTGAAGGAATGCCTCATGAAAACACCTATTCTTGCGCAGCGATCCACAGGTGAGTTTTTTCACTGCACGCATGCTTCTTTAGCAAGGCTTGGAGGTGTGTTGATGTAGGAGGGTAGAGTAGTTAATTTTGAGTCTCACAAACTCAAATATTATGAGATCAATTATCCAACTCATGATCTTGAGCTTGCAACAGTGGTTCATGCCTTGGTTCGTTGGAGACACTTTCTTCTTGGTCAGAGATTCACACTCAGGAAAAATCAATTGAGTCTTCACCACCTCTTCACGCAGCCCAATCTTAATGCTCATCAGGTGGCGGTTGATGGAGTTGCTTTGTGAGTATGATATGGAGATAGAGAATGTGAAGGGGAAGGAGAATGTGGTTTCAAATGCCCTTAGCAGACAGAGACATGTGGTTATGGCCACCTCAGTGAGCACATATTTGTAGAGAAAAGATTCTACAACAACTTCCTCATGACAACTTCTACATTGCATCTAGGGAAGAGATCAAGTCTCGTGAGACCCTGGGGAAGTTTGATGGTTTTTCTTTAGAGGAAGATGGCATTATCAGTGCACGATGCTGCATTTATTTTCCTAGAGGCATAGAGTTGAGGTAGGACATCTTGACAGAGGCATATTGTGCACCCTATTCAACCCATCCTGGGGTGAAGAATATGCACACTACCTTGAGAAAGTCAGATCACCTGAGAGTAATTTGTAGAGACGTGGCTCACTTTATGTCACGCTGTTTAGAGTGCTAGAAAGTGAAGGATGAGCATAAACATCTAGCTTGCCTTCTCTTTCCTCATGCTATACCGTGAGTGGAAGTGGACACCATTTCCATGGACTTCGTTGTTGGGCTACCAATGTCGAGATACCACCATGACGCCATCATGGTCACGGTGGATAAATTGACAAAAGTGGCTCATTTTTCTCTAGTGAAGACCACTTACACGATAGTGCAAAGGGCATGGGTTTATCTAGATGAGATTATCAAAGTTGCACATGATTCCGTGGAATATTATTTGTGGACCGTGATCATTTGTATACTTCCCATTTTTAGACTACCATGCAGTATGCCCTTGAGACGAGGATCAATTTCAGCATTGCATATCACCCCGAGATAGATGGACAGATTTGAGTAGGTGAACTAGATCTTAGAGGACATGCCAGGATGTATGTTATGGATTATTAGTCTAGATGGGAGGAGTACCTATACTTCGTGGAGTTTTCCTACAATAATAGTTTTCTAGAATTCTATAGGCATGGCTCCTTTTCAAGCTTTGTATGGCGAGAGATCAGACACCTGTTTTTTGGGATAGGTTAGAGGACAGGGGTTTCTCTTGACCAAATTTTTACAAGACATGGAGCAATAGGTGGTTATGATCGAGATTTAAAATACAAGAGGCACAAGATAGGAAGAAGAAGTACGTAAATCAGCATAGGACCGACCGTAGTTTTGATGTGGGCATGAAGGTGTTCTTTCATGTTAGGCCACATAAGAGCCCTATATCTGTTATGGAAAAGGTTCTAAGTTAGCTCTTAGATTCATTGGTCCTTTGAAATCTTGGAGCGTATCGGACCTTTGGCATACTTTTATCTAGTGTTGCCACCTAGCTTGTCTAGCGTCCATGATGTGTTTCATGTTTTAGTTCTTAGGAGATATATTGCAGATCCTTCTCATGTTTTGGATTGGACCTCATCACAGGTTCAGGATTAGGGGTAGGTGATGGTGGAGCCCATTCACATTATAGATCTCATAACCTTGGGCCTTTCAGGCAGAGAGATTGACTAGGTCTAGGTGCAATGGGACATATAAGATGAGACTACAGCTACTTGGGAGGATGATACATTGTTATGAGTTCAGTTTCCACATCTGTTCTAGTGACTTCTAGGAGGAATTTGAGTCCAAGGGGAGGGTAATGTAGTGCCCACTTCCCTTTGACACCTTTTGATATTGATCATGATACTACTGACTATATTATGGACATTGTTATAGTTTTGATTTAGTATGATGTTAGATGTTAGATCATGGATTATTGTTGACTTTGATTCATATATGATGGATGATGTTTATTGGAGACATTTTATACATTGATGTTGATATAGTATTTGACATGGTTATGTTATAGATGTTGATCAGAGATGTGATATTTGGATATTTTGAGTACACCTAGAAAATGGAGCTTATTTGATGATGATATAGTTGTTGATAAAATTACAAATGATATTGTTGTTTTCCTGGATGTTGTTGTGATTCATATAAATAAATGATTTTGAAATTATATTTATATTCATTTTGGATGTCTGATGTGGCCACAAGGCCGAAGGAGGTATTTGTGTTTTGCAGGTTAAAATATATCACAATAAACATCGGGGGATTGGAGACCAACCACATTGGAATTCTAGATGAATTCAACAAGGTCACCATGGCAACTTGTAATTGTTTGTGTGTGTTTGATAGTTGTTTGGGATTCCCATGGGGGATCCCCTTCGAATGTGACCAAGGGATTTATGTTTTCTTTTATTTGGTTCCTTTGTTTAATGTTTGCATGTGTTTATTTAGTGGTGCATTGACCCCTTTCATTATTTATTAAATGGTGTGTAAATATTGTGAGTAATCATGTTGTTAAGTTAATTAAGTAAATGGGTCATGAGAATGTAATTAATAGAGTTGTTGGCTCTTGGTTTAAGTGTTGTAAGAGATGTGTAAGTTAATTTTGGAGTGTGAAACACTCCACCTTCTTTGAAATTCAAATTTTTCCTTGGAGGCTGATTTTGGAGGCTTGTGGGACAAGTTAGACTTGTCCCACACCTCTTAAATTTATATACCAACCTTACCTATGGTTGGAGAGTTAAATTTAGACTTTCATTATGCATTTTTGTAAGTCAAGTTGTATGTTTTAATTGCACTTTCTTACATATTTTTAATTTCAGTCCTTTGGGGTGTGGGCTTGTTTTGGAGTGTGTAAGTAAACTATCATATTATTCACCCACCTAATTATTATGCATTGGAGAATGAAGTTGACTTGGGTGTTGGGGTTGAGGATGTGTGATGTGGCATCCTACATGGATCCACCTCATCCTCTTCTCTTCCCTCTTCTATAAAATTCTAATTCCTTACCTTGTTTTGGGGTTGCTTCACTTTTGGATACTTCAATTTGGGGGTGAATTCTTTTCTTTGTTGGAGCTCTTATTTTGGAGAAGTTGAAGTTTGTTGAATTCTTGTTCTTTTTGATATTTTTGGCTTCTTGCCTCCATCATGGAGAGGTAAGAGCTCAGTTCTTGGAAATACTCTTCTTTCCTTTTTATGAATGTGTGAATGGTTGTTTGTTTGTTTGCTTGATGGATGGTTGGCTAGACTGCTAGGGATGGTGTAGGAGAAGACTATGGGGTATTTTGTGGGAGACATAAGTGTTTTGGGGAGGTATAAGTGTGGAGGGAGTTGGGATTTGGGTTCCACCTTAAAAAGAAATAGCTTGCATTTCTTTACTCGTTATGGGGTGCCATAAGAGGTTGGGAGGCATAAGGAAATGTGAGGAATAAGGGGTACTTGGGGAGGCATAAGGGCATGTCAGGGTTTTGATATACTATATTTTTAGTGGTTTGTAATCAGGTGGTGATACCCATTTCCCTTTGGGAGGCATAAGTAGCATCCCCATAGTTCTTGCTCCTTTGGCTTGCATGAGGAAGCTTGAGTGTTGTTTGTTGTCTTTTATCTGTGGTTGCAAACTGCAGTTTTGTTTTGGAATATGTTTTAAATGTGAAATTGCATGTGTGTTGTGGAAGCCTATTGTTGCCATGAGTTGAAACACATTTCTTATTACATTGTGGTTGGGGCTTGTTAGAGTAGGTATTTACCTTAGCTCATGTTCACCTAGGTACATTATTGTATTTATCCTCACCCACTTATGTGTGTGGATATTTAATTTTATGTATTTAGATATTAGGAGATATTATTTAGTTGTTAGGTATAGTTCTTTTCTTGATCTATGGTATTGACTAGTTCTTTCCTTGATCTATGGTGTTGGCTGCCTTTTGTTTCATTTGGAAAAGTGTGACTCTCCTTTCAAAATATGGGAGAAATTGGAGGATTTATTTGGTAAGGTGGATCATATGATAGTCATGCAACTTCACATTGAGATCACCTCTCTTCATCTTGAAGATTTTCCAACAATTATAGACTATCTTACCAAGTTCAAGCAATTGTTAACACAATTGAAGGGAGTGGAAGAGATAAGAAAGATGAAGAGTGTATTTACTTGATTCTATCCAAGTTGAGAGGATCATTCCTAATTTTTCTTCTACCTTTTTCTCTAGCATGGATGCCTTAGGTGACACATTTAAAATGCCTAACTTAGAAAGATTTTGTGAAAGACTTACTAGGGAAGAATCCAAATTGTCTCACCTTGAGTCTTCCACCTCTCAAAAGGAATTAGTTGCATCTAATCCTAAGGGCAAGGGAAAACCAAACAGTAAAACAAAATCCACACCTTCTCCATCTCAAAATTCTCCTAAACCCAAAAAAACAACTCAAAACCCAAGGAGTCTTCTAAATCAAAGAATAATTCTAGCCGTTCATGCTCTTTTTGTGGGGGTAGTAATCATGAAGAACATAGGTGTTATAAGTGAATGCAAGCCTTAAAGGATGCAGTCAAGAAACACAAAATTTTTATCTCCACTCCACCTCCTTCTAATCAACATGGAAAAACACTTAATGTTGTTGGAAGATCTCAGTCACCACTTATAGGTAGTTGGGTTATAGATTCTGGTGCTTCTCATCACATGACTTCTTCCAAGGAGTCTTTTGTTTCTCTAGGTTTGAGTTCTACTTCCAAAATTGAGGTTGGAGATTCTTCATTCCTTTCTCGTTGAGGGAAAAGGTGATATATAACTTGATGGTGGAAATATCCAAGATGCACTCTATGTTCCTAACATCACTACAAATTTTCTTTATGTATATCAAATTTGTCATTCCGGTCAAGGAAAAATAGTGACTTTTACACCACATGGAGTAGAAGTACGAACTTTGTTGGAGCCTCATTCACTGGTTGTTCGGGTATTGTTGATCATAGTTCTAGACTATATCACTTTGAGGGTTTTTATGACACTTCTTCTATAGGGACAAGATTGGTTTCTCATGCAGATTTAGAGAGTAAGCTTTGGCATGAAAGATTTGGACATCTCAATTACAGATATTTAAAGGAGTTGAGCACTCATGGTATGGTAGATGGTATTCCTAGAGTTTCTTGTCTTGAGGGAGTTTGTCATGGTTGTGCATTAGGGAAACAACACCAAGATCCTTTTCCTAAGAATTTTTCTAAGAGAGCTTCTTCACCACTTGAGCTTGTGCATAGTGACTTGATGGTTTTTCCTACCCCATCTTTCAATGGAGCTAAGTATGCACTTACATTTATTGATAATTTCTTGAGGTGTACTTGGGTTTATTTTCTCAAGTAAAAACTGATGTTTTTCACACTTCAAAGCTTTGGTTGAGAAACAATATTCTAGTAGCATAAAGAACCTTCGTACTGATAATGGGGGAGTACTTCAACAATGAGTTTTCTGAATTTTTGGCAATTCAAGGCATTATTCACCAGCATTATGTTCCTCATACTCCACAACATAATGACTTAGCAAAAAGGAAGAATAGAACTTTGAAGGAAATGGCTAATTGTATGATGCATTCTAGAGATTTACCTCCTATCTATTGGGCAAGTAAGTAGTTAATTGTGCTAACTATATTCGAATCACAAACCACACAAAGCACTTGAGCATTTGACTCCAGAGGAAGCTTGGTCTAAAACTAAGCTAGATGTCTCTTTTTTCGAGTCTTTGGGAGCCATGCTTGGGCCTTTGTGCCAAAGAAGAAAAGGAAAGCTTTGGATAAGAAGAGTAAACCCTTGATCTTTGTAGGGTATTGTGAGGACATGAGAGCTTATCATCTTTTAGATCCTGATACACATGATGTTATTTTTCGAACACATGTTCAGTTTGATGAGCATTTCACTCCTCATGATTCTTCATCTTCTTCCATTCCTTCTTCTTCTTCATCTCATCTTGAGGATCCTTTCTTTGAGGATATTGATGAGGAGGTTATAGATGTCATTGAGGATCATATTCTCACCGATGTAGTCACTATGCATAAGTGGGATTGTACTATAGTTTCGAGGCTCGCACCTTTCATAGAGGATCTTCCACCCACTAGGCATCATCACACACATTCTATAGGTTACGGAATTTTTGTCGTAGTTTCTCAGGGATCCACAAGATTTTCAAAGGCTCATGGGATACAGGAGTGGGATGATGCGATGACAACTAAGTATTCTTCTTTGATGAAGAATCATACTTGGGATTTGGTATCTCTTCCTAAAGGAAGAAAGATGGTTAGGTATAAGTGGGTATACCAAACCTAATACGCAACTGATGGATCCATTGACAAGTATAAGGCTCATCTTGTTGCAAAGGGTTTTTCACAAGTTGAAGGTATTGATTACTCTGATACTTTTGCACCCATTGCCAAGATGGATTCTATACGCCTTGTCACTTGGCCCATATTATTGCTGCATCACATGGAGATCTCCAAGAGGAAATATATATATGACGGTAGACGGTTGGATTTGTTCAGATTCTTCTCTTGTTTGTCGGCTCCGAAGGTCTCTCTACGGTCTTAAACAAGCCCCTCAGGATTGGTATGAGAAGATGGATTCTTTTCTTCTATCTACTAGTTTTGTTCATTGCCACTCCAATCATACAGTGTATCTCTAGCATGTTGGTGAGGATATTGTGATACTTGTCTTGTATGTTGATGATCTGTTACTTACTTGACAGCTCTTCTTCCCACAATCACAGTATTCGAGAGGGATCTTTCTACACGTTTGCCATGATAGATCTTGGGCTATTGCATTATTTCCTTGGTTTGCATATTTCTCGAGTGATTCGTGGATTCATTTGAGTTAGCAAAAGTACACCCATGATCTTCTTAGGTGCTTTGATATGGCTGATTGCAAGCCAAGTCCATCTTCTTTTTAGTCCGGAGTTACTCTTAGATCGACATGTACCACACCACTTTTGATCCTACATTATATAGGCGGTTGGTTGGGAGCCTCATGTACTTGACCCATACTTGCCCTGATATTTCATTTGAAGTAGGGCTTCTATCTCAATTTCACATTCTCCTCATAGTAGTCACCTGGAGTGCTACTAAAAGGATTTTGTGCTATTTACATGGCACTTTCCACTTTGGCCTACGCTACACTAGGGGCTCTACTTACTTGGTTGGGTATACAAATTCAAATTGGGTAGGTTCTATTGATGACAGAATTCCACTTATGGCTATCTTTTCTATCTTGGTTCTTCTCCAATTGTTTGGGCATGCAAAAAGCAACAGGATATTACACTTTCATCTTCAGAGGCAGAGTACAGGGGCGGTGAGTTACAAAGTGAGTCAATAGATTCTTTGGCTTCACGTTATTGATGTGAGTTCGATTCCCACAGATTCACTGATTTGTACTTTGGTGTGAAAACCAAAGTGCAATTCACATTTTTCGCAACCCAGTTGAGCACCAGTGGACCAAGCATATTGAGATACACATCCACTTCATTCGTCAACACATTCAGGATGGAGTTCTTTTCTTAGAGTACATTCTGACTCAGCAACAGGTTGCAGACATCTTTACGAAGCCTTTTGCATCACCTCGCTACCTTGAGTTGTGTGGAATGCTTGGGGTTTCGGAAGTTGTTCTTGGGGTGTTTGTGAGAACATATTCCTTCTTCTTCTTCTTCTTTCTCTTTCCTTCTAGCAGGATTCTTTCCTTCTTTTGGTTCGATATTTCTTCATGGATATATTGTACATGAGTACCTCATTAGGCCTAGTTGTTGGGACTCATATTGTGGACATGCCACTTCTATTTTGGCCCCTAGCTTCACTTGAGGGGGGTGTTAGAGTAGGTATTTACCTTAGCTCATGTTCACCTAGGTACATTATTATGTGTGTGATATCTCTTTTTATTTATTTAGATATTAGGAGATATTATCTAGTTGTTAGGTATAGTTTTTCCTTGATCTATGGTATTGACTAGTTATTTCCTAGATCTATGGTATAGACTAGATCCTTGATGTCTCAGTTATCTCATAAATCTATGAACTTGACTAGTTCTTTGATGACTAGTTCTTTCCATGATTTATGGCTTGATCTACAACATTGAATGGTTCTTAGATTGTTATTCCTCGCCTATATTAGAAAGGCCCATTCTCATTGTATTTCATTGAGTTCCTTAATAATATATGATATTACTGCTCATTTTTTTCAGTAAAGGTTTATGTAAAGTTATTCGCGAATTACTTTCATCTTATTGATCGTGATGTTTGATTAGCATCTGTGTTCTTAGCTTGGCACGATCTGGTTATCATTCCTTTTAGGGCTCGAGGCCAATGAAGAAGGATGGCTTCTCCTTTCCATTGGATGTCTTGGTTGGATGGAGAGCATTTCTTTTCCCTACCTTTGTTGTGGTCAAACTAGAAAATGGAGGAACTTCATGTTGTTGTTCTGGAACTGAGAAAGAAGACAAAGTTTTGGCAGTCCTTTGTGAGACTTTTTTTGTAAACCTTTTTCCCACTTCAAGTGGATGATTTGTAATATTATTTGTATTGGATAGTTATTCTATTTTGGAAATGAAATCCTATGTTTAAATGAGAAAGAGATATGCATTGAAATCATGTATTGTGTAAAGAAACATGAAAGTGCATTTGAATGAAAGGAAAAGAGAAAGAGTTGTAATTTGTAAAGTTGTATTTGATCAATATAAATAGAAGTTGTATTCTTTTCCACAAATGGAGTTACTGCTATTTAAAATATGTGTTGAAATATGTTGAGGAATTTCTGTTTGAAAGAAAGAAATACGTATGAAGAAAATACATTACTCTGTTTTGTTGAAATGCATGATTTGAAAAATAGAAGCTGCATTCTTGTTTCTACATTTTGATTGAAGGAAAGATAACTATCTAAAACTAGCATGGAATGAATTCAATGTTTTTATAGTATGGAAAAGAAATAGATTAATCTCTATTTTTTGAAATGTATAAAATTCATTTTTTTTTAATTTAACTCAGTAAACTTTGCAAATCTTTATCAAAATGAATAGAAATACCCTGGAGATCATAGAAAACAAATGAAATATCAATTTGAATTCTAATATGATCAAAAAGTTTCCAATCAAAGTAAGACACTTAAGAAATTTTCATTGAATCTTGCAAAATTGGGCAAAGGCAAGTTGCAGACATTTTACTGTATAAAATTGGTAATTTTGGTTTCAAATCAATCAAACAAATTAACCTTTGCTTTCATCCCATATTTTTCCAAGTGAAATCCTCCATGCCTGTTGGGCATGTTGAGAAAGAGTTAATGGCAAATTTGAACAAAATTGATAAGTTAAAAAGACCAGTTCACTTCCTAAGTGACAGAAAAATGTTTTCTCAAAATTTACCCTTCAAAACTTATCAAAATTAAAATCTTAAGTTTCCTATGCAAAGAGGACTTCGAGATATTTCCAAAAAGTCCTTGTTTTCCAAAAAAACTCGAGTTCCCAATCAAAATTTATGGCCTTCTAAAGTTTTTACTTCATTTCGGGCTCAAAAATAATCTAACTGTCAAATTTAAATTATTAAAATATTCATTGGCGGACCCACGGGTTAAAACCTGCCTTTTTCACTTTTTGCCCAAAGGGTACAAAAATCATGAAGTTCCCATCGCCTCGCCCCCGAACCTTCTTTCCTTGACAAAAATTTTCTAAGTCCAAAAAGTTCTTTTGGAAAAAATTTCTCCACGGCCCCGCATCCCCGTAGCCAATCATTGATTGACACATGGCTTACTGAGGCATTGGCGGAGGCACGGGTCCTTTTTTTTGCCTTAGTGCTTCAAAAGAAAATTTGGAAAAATTCCCAAATTTTCTCGCAGACCCGTGATTGATGGTTGGTGACATGTGTCTCCATGACGTGTTGGCGGAGCCACGAGTGTCCTGGAAGCTTTACGCTAAAAGTCAACTTTTCCGAATCTCCCAATCGACCGTGCATCCAATGAATGCCCGACACATGGCATCATGAGGCACCGATGGAGGCATGGGTGGTTTTTAATCCCTTGCGCCTTATTAATCCTTAAGGTAAAAATGCATGTTTTTTCCCACTAACCTGCTTCCCTGTGTTGGCTTAGAACATGCCAAATGTCTCTTATGGCTCAGGGTATAATTTAATTTTTGGGCACAGAGGCTCCGCCATAGACTCACAGAACGTGGGGGTAAAGTTTGATTTTTTCCCAAGTGCCAAGAATCCAACTTTCCTCCCTAGCTCCGCCGACCCAAACACCCTTGGGAAAAATTTCTCCCCTAGGCCCAGCAGCCTGCCTTTGGGGAAAATTTTCCTCCCAAGGCCCGCCAGCCCATAACTTGAGTTTTATAGGGAGTTAGAAGGACTTCCTTATATCTCTAGAAAGGGGAAGAAATTTCCTATCTAATGGAATGGTGTTTAGGAGTTTTTGAGTGTGGGAAATATGATAAAATCAGTTTGAATCTTTTAGGTCAGTATGTGAGTGGGTAAGAGGAAAATTACCTTCCTTATTTTCAAAGTGTATTTCTAAAAGCATGAGTTGACCATTCTGGGGCCACCTTATGGGGCAAGGGAATGTTTTTCCTAACCCCTTGTAATGAGAGCCTTGTTTTATTGTTTTGGCCCCTGTAGCCCTCTAAGTGTAATTAAGAAATATTTAACCCTAGTGTTAATTTAATCTGATTATTAAATTAACACCTAAAGGAAATTTAAACTATACTTGGTTAATTATACTCACTAATTGTAATGTGGTCTTTTATATGTTGTTCCAATGGAAAACCTTATCTTCTTAACATGATTGACCTTGATGTACTTCCTTGTGTCAACTATTGCTTTGAGGCTTGTTTGTAGTCTCACCTTGAACAAAAAAATTATTCCATAATTTTTCTAACTAACCTAGGTTATTCTTGGGTCTCGAGTGGGAGTTTTTGCGGGCGTTACACCCGCCTTTAACAAAACTTTGTATATTCCATCCTCTGCCATTTCCTCAACACGTATTACCTCATCCAATTTCTTTTAAAGTGTTGAAATCATATGTTTACACATTTTAAAATTTTTAAAATATTTGTACAATAAATTTGACTGAAGATATTAATATTAAACTTCAATGTTAAATTAAACACGAGTTACAAGTAGCTTAATTTGCATACAAAATATTTACATAATTGTATTTGGAGCTGCAAAGATTTGACAAGAGAAGCCAATTTGTAGGCACTCGAGCTCGCCTCTCAACGAATTACAGACTTATTAACAAGAGAAATATCCCTTTTTGCATTGGGCGAAATGAAACCATCGAAGCTTTGGAAACCATCCACTAAATGCAGCAATTCACATCTGCATTTAGTGGATGGTTTCCAAAGCTTCGGGTTTCCAAAATATGTTGCCAATGAAATTGAGTTGGTCTAAATGGCCGAAAGAAATCGTGGATCCAAGCCCAAATAGCTTGAGCTTTTGGGCAGTACCAAAACAGATGCATGAGCATCTCAATGTGCCCACAAAAAGGGCATAGCCGAGGAGCTATCCCATAATGAGCTAATCTACACCCAAGAGGAAGACCTTGATAAAGCAGACACCAAGCAAAATAGGCTAACTTGGGCTGAATGATGGCTTTCCATACAGTATGAAATCTAGCTTCCCAGGATGACCATCCAGAATTGATGGACCATCTGGAGTTTAGCAAGGCTACCATCGCAACCTAGGGGTGAGCAGAGCATAACCTTTTCCTGGGGAGTAATTTAAAAAAGGGGTATCTGGAAACCATTTCCAATCCTTCCACCAAGGCTTGAGAGAGATGACACCAACTTTGTGAAGCATCTCTGTAGGAATGGAATCAAGAACTTCCTGATAAGACTCTCTGTCAGCAGAAGCAAGTCGAAACTTGGCTTTAGCTTGAGGCCAAGTGAGAAGTAATTTGGTCTGCCTGCAAAATATGTCTTTGAGAGTGCACAAGCCTCAACAATACAACTTAAGAGCATGAACCCAGGGCACTTGGGCAAGCGGCACATCATGAAAATTGATGAGAGGAGACCACCAAATGTTGTGGTCATTAATGGATAGCCCATTTTTGAATCCATCCCCTTCCCAGATTAAAAAGGGTTTGAGAAACTCCCAAGCTTTCCATATGATTTTGACAACAAAAGTGCCCACAATCTTAATCGGGGCTTTGATAATGAGCAGGCTATGAAAATCCAGCCCTTGCCAAGTTTTACACCCCTGTGGGGAGCCTTGACAAATACAGTTGCAAATCAACACTTTCTAAGCTTCGTTGTCAGTGCAGGCCTAAATAATCCACTTGGCTACAAGAGCAGAACCCTTGGCAGCCAATGTCAGTTAGACCAAGACCTCTAGAATCCCTAGGGAGACAACAATACTCCTAGGAAACTCTATGAAAGCCTTTTCCAAGGTCCGAGCTAGCCCAAAGGAAATCTCTGAGAAGTTTCTCCAGTTTCTTGTAAGAGGCTTTTAGAACTGACACCCAACAAGAAGAATAATAAACATGTGTGGCTGCCAATATCTTGGAGCAAATCTGAAATTTTCCTACAAGCAAAAGGGGTTTAGTAATCCAGTACTCCAATTTATGGGAAACCTTATCAATAACATATTGCCAAAGTTGACTGGGAGAAGCATCGAAAGCAAAGGGAATGCCCAGAAATTAAAAATTTCTCCATGTTGGATATACTTCTAGTCAAAACGATTCAGCCAACTAGGTTTAGGGAGAAAATATTGCCTGAAGCACTGGGTCTTTCTCCATTGGATACTAGAACCTGAAGCTAAACAATACATATCCAAACATTGCATGACATTGTTGATATTTGCTTCCTCCTCCAGGAGTGTGAGGAAGGATTCATCTGCAAAATGCCCATTGACAAGTTGAAGGGGAGTCACAGAAGGGAGTTGAATACCCTTCACAAGCCCTTGATCACGAGCATGGGAAAGGAGGAAACCAAAACCTTCAGCGGCTAGCACATAAAGAGCAGTTGCTAAAGGAAAACCTTGTCTGATAGAACAAAAAGGTATACCTTCTCCTTTAATCCATCTCGCTGATTCCAATTCATCAAACAGCTTTTATGTGTATCCACTGCTCAAAGAAAACGCCAAGGCATATTAGGTATAAAATCATGGGTATTCACTATTCTCAATGTTTCACACCAATTTCTTCCATCCATCCTTAAAACCAAGGTTTCCAATCAGGGTCTTTGAAGGAGCACTACGACATGTGTGATCGGAACTTAAGCTATTTTATGCTAATAATTTTCATCCAATTTGATTACGACTTTAGGGTCCTATGAAGGCTCTTACTTCTTTTATGGGTTCCGTGTCTCAAATAATAGCGGGTTAGTTATAGAATAAAAATATGTCCAATATGGTGGCTAGTGTAATGCATGTGGTGTGCTTCATGTAGTGACATAATCCTTTGTTTTGATTTGAAATCCTTTGAAAATGCTTGGAGTAACTTACTTGACATAGCTCTAAGTCCTTTGCATGTTAACAAATAGAGGTTCAACTAAAATTTGACCTAGTTGAGTGCTTCCCGACTCTGTAGTAGGGTATTCTCTAATAGATGTGCGATTAATTTAAAAAGATTTTGGAGAGGCTTGAGTGTTTTTCTAATGATATTTGCAAAGGTAGGTTGTAAAAATGTGGAGTGACTTATGAAGTGATATTGACTTGTTTATATAGCTTTCTATAGGTGAAATATTTTGATACGTATGAACATGGGAAGGTAAAATGACATGATATGTATATATAAACTTAAATTTGGTTCGAAGGATGCAAAAGGTTAGGGATTTACAAGTATTCAAGGGCCATATTTCACATCCTAACAAAAAAATATGGTCTAGGAAAAGAGAAGTGTGATGGAGAATCAAAATTTGTAGCATAATGCATAAGAATATTTGACTACTTTGATTAATTAATTTTTCTTGAATTTGTAATAGAGTAGATAGTAAAGATGAAAAAGTCACAAAATAACAAGAAATATGTACTTGATGGACTTAGAATGCATTTATCTTAAAAAATAATATAGTTAAAAAATCTATTTCCAAAGAACAAGTTCTCGAATTTTAGTGTTTGTGTGTGTAATAATAATAATAATAATAATAATAATTTTTATTAAGGGCAAATAGTTTTGAAGGGACTATACCCTGTATACAAAAGGGCTCAAAAGCCAGATAGCAAAGATGAGAGAAGCAGCCCAGAGAAGGGAAAAAAACCAACCAAGGAAGGCTCAACAGCCAAATATTACAATATAGGTGAAAAAAGGATCTAAACGTACATAGATCCGGAAAAAAGAAGGCAAGATAAAAAAGGAACCAAAAGAGAAACAGCATAAGGAGCCCCACCACAAAACAGCTCCAGAACCACCCGATGACAGCCGCATCGCAGCCAAAAAATAGCATCACAACAGCCCTTTACTTGATGGCTCTGTCAATTTTGGTCTTGATAGCCTGCAGTGACATGAAGAAGGCAATGGCAGTGGCCTGAGAGGAGTCTTGTAAATCAGCTTGGGCGATCACAATGTCCCTTTTCTCTTTTGGGCCCCATAATAATAATAATAATAATATTATTATTATTATTATTATTATTATAAGATAATATAAATATTGGTAAAAATATTTTTAATGAAATTTGCATCATTTTTGTGCCACTCCATTGTAGTAATAAATACAATATTGCATTGATTATAGATTACATAAAATAGGTGCTAAAGTGATGCTAAGTGGATCTAAACTAGTACTAAACTAGAGCTAAGTGATGATCTAATTAAAAATATCTGGTTGCACCAAGGTATCATCACATTTGTGCCACTTTCCATGATGCTAAAGTTCCTTAAATATACATAGCCTAAATCCCATAAATGGTCAATTTATGACATAAAATTTGACCCAAGAAATGGTGTTATTCACAATTTTTGTAGTAGTGTAGAAGTGGCTTATTTATTATAATTTCGACATTAGTTTAATACACATATTAGTGAAAATATTAATTAGATTAACCCTAGTTTTGATTTTACATTATGAAGAACCCACACGATCTATCAATATATGTAGCCTATGGCCGACTTTATTCCTCACCCTTAGAGTTTCAAATTTTAGTTCAATCCCACTAACCTTGGGTTTGATATTCTTTCTTTTAGAGTTATGTCAAAACTATTCTACATTCTTATGCTTACTTGATGTAGAGCATGACATAAAATACAGACTAAAAATAATTAAAAACTAAGCCAATGAATGCGTTTGGTTTTAAAAGTAATGGGAATTGGCATGGATTTTGGGTGATGTGTGGTAGGAAGGGGACAACACATGGGCTTCTGAAACAAATTTTTGACCTGTCTTCTTCCCTACATAATAATGCATTTCAATTTATTTGAGATCCGGAGACTTTACCCATGTCTAAACCTAGAATAAATTTGTAAATTTTAGCAGTATTGGGATAGTTGCATGCACATAAGGCTTGGATTTCCTTACACTATAGCCACACCATTTCACCATCAGTGCGTAAAATAGGTCTCCAAATGGATTAGTTCACATTTACCAGCGTACTCCCAACCTATGTCAAACACGAGCTTTGGAACTTGCGTGGACATCTTCCAAAACATTGGCACATATAAAGGAGTTGCTTGTGCGTTGGTATGTTCAAGCGGTAAAGAAGAAAATCATCAATACCACGGTTGCGAAAATACCCAAAATGGGTTTATTAAAAAGGCATAGAAACTTTCAAGCAAATGCAAAGAGAAGGTATCCACCCCAATCAATTCGCCTTTGCCAACAATGTTTTCTCAGCATGTGTGAAAATAGGAGCATTGGAATAGGGAATGGACATCCAACAAAGCATAAAAGATAGAGGGGTTTTGTCAGATGTTGTAGTTGCAAATGCTCTGGTAGATGTATATGAATAATGTGGAAGCATAGACATGAATGAACCATTTGACAAAATTTCTTAGAGAAAAACGTGAGTTCTGGGAATGCTTTGACTCCGGAGATGGGCAAAATGAGTTTGTTGAATTTTTTTAAAGCTTTAAGAAAATGCAGTTGTCAAGTGTAAAGCCAGATTCCATCACCTTTTCCAACATCCTCCTAGTGTGTACTAAAATGGGATCTCAAGAGCAGGGTATTGATATCCATCAAAGCATAATAAAAGAATTTTTTTGTCAGATGTAGTATTTGCAGGTGCCCTGGTTAACATGGATGCAAAAGGTGGGAGCATATTCATGGCATGTGAACTGTTTGTCAGAGTGCCTCAAATAAATGTGATTCATGGAATGCATGGATTGTAGGCATGCACAAATGGAGTGGTTAAAAAGGTGTTACAGGTTTCCACGTAAGGAAAATTGGAAGGGGAAAACCAAACTTCACACTATTTTCCAACATTTTCTCTTCCCATGCAACATCCCAATCATGCCATAATATGGGTTTTAGAGAGGGCATGGGGGTTCTCATAAATTTTTGCCACCGCTTTACCAAACCAAACCAACCGGTGTCCAACCTGATCAGTTTACCCTGCCAACATTGTCCCTGTGTATACTGGATGGGAGCTTGGGACCAAGCATGGAGATAAATCTATAACTTGAATGTCTCCTCATTTTTCTTTATACAAATTAATTGATATGGACTTGTATTTGTGTCTGAAGCGGATTCAATTGTCTCGAGAGAAAACATAACTACTTCATGCATTTCTTTTTTTGTTGTATACAAAAGAAGAAGAAGAAGAAGAAGAAGAAGAAGAATAAGAAGAAGAAGTTGGGGATTAGAAGGCACAAAATGGCTGCCAACACATGTGATTTTTCAGAGCTCAAATAGAAGTATGAGATGGTGATGGGAAACTGCTTCCAGAAAGGCTTCTTGATACGCCTCGGGTTTAATCTTTGGAATAAAATGCAATGGTGGAATGGTGGATGCGTGCAACCATTTGACGGAATGCCCGGAAGAAGGATGAAGCAATTTCATGGGAGGATGGTGGAGAGGATTCTTGTAGTGATAAAACCCACAGGCATGCATCATTCGTACATTCCTTCTGTTAAATGTTTTTCTTGCGTGCATGGAATGACAATGTTGTTTAAATCATTGATTTATTATGACTGTTGGCATCTATGCTTTGGCTTTGTGTGGTGGTTTTGAACTTATCCTTGAAAAATAATATTGTATAAATATTTTCCCAATGGTTGAATCATTTTTCATGATTTTGGTCTTGTGAATATAAGCTGAAATAGTTCAAATTACTATATTGAGTTGTCAAGGGTTAATCCTTAAACTATACTAGTTCATTAAGAAATCTAATCAAATAGTTTTATCGGCGTTACAGTAATATGGGTCGGGCATTATGCGCTATGTGATGCCTTCGATGTGGTGTGAATATTGAACACTGTTATATATATATATACTTATGTGCTTGGGTATTTGATCTATAGATAGGATAATTAACAGAGTGTGTGATTTCATGGAAAACATAGTGCAAATCACGACAAGCCTTATATCGCCTATCTGGGTTGTTGATTTATGCCTTATCACTATGATACCGAACTAAGCATTGACTGCATATAGGGTGTAATTGATATAATAATCATCAGTTAAATTCCTACATTGGGTTGCGTGGAAATATTAATGAACTGAGTACCCACAGCCAATAGGATTATTTTCTATCATTATTTTTTTATTACTATTTGATAGTCACCTAGGTGTATGCCTTGATTAAACTGGGGCTAGTTAATATTGTTCTAGATACATGTTTAATGACTTAGCAGTAACGGATGGGGTTATTTGGCCGATTGTGCTTCTTGTACGTATTGCCCTAAACATATGAGGAGGAAAAGAGTTTTAAGACCTATTTGACATACATAAATCCCTTGTAGGTTATAAGGAATTTAGTGGCATTTAACGCCTTGTCTGTTATCTTTGATCTACTCGGTGTATAACACGCAAAAGTGTATAGTATATCAATGATTATTATGTTGGTCTCGATTGGCCTTTGTAGATAATTAAAATAATCAAAAAGAATTATTATTTTTGTGTAAATTATATATGGCATATATATATATATATATATATATATATATTTGGATGTTCATTACATTTTATAAAAAATTATAACCACAAGATGCTTAAGTTGTAAGGAAAATCGTAAACTAATTATTTAATCCATGCGTAGGAGTATTATAACCAATGATAGAAAAACATTGAATTGTAGAATAATAAAAGTTGTTGCAAGTTAATAAAAGCTTAGTGCCTCGTTAGGAAAATTTTTACATGGTTGTCACTCCTGACGGTCACAATAATAAGCGGGTTGGGTGATGTATCTAGTTGGTTTGTCTATAGAGATACACTTCTAGTTTGATAGGGTATTATAAGTTATCACGTTTGTATTAAGTTATTGAGTTTCCATTCACCCATACCGCTCACCCAGATAAACTACTCAGTATTTATTCTGAGTGAACGAAGATAAAATATGACCTTTCATTTATTCACTGGTTACTCGGTTTATCATATACACTTCTTGGCTAGTATGACTATTGCCCTACTTGTTTGGATTATAATGTAATACATCTTTGTGTGTGTAATGACTGTTCTATAGTCTTTCCCATAACAGTTAGAACAAATGGTATTTTGGTAACATTCCTTCAATCCCAGAGTGAGCAAGTTAGTTAGAGATGTAATGTTTCGTTGTTTTTCACTTACTAAAAGGAAATGTACATCTAGTTTTCAATGTAATAAGCACTTTAAGTTGATTGAGAATTTAGCAAAGAGATTATTATAGAAGTAGTGCTATCGTTATAGGAAGATTGTTTCTTTTCTTTCAGATTGTTATAACATGTATGTATTAAAGGCTTATAACAGGGAAATGTTTAAATGGTCATGCCAGTTCTTCGAGACTGACGTTGCATAAATATTATATCAGTTTTGCAGGAGGATTCTACGAGATTGGTATGAACAAGTTGAATGTTGTATTTAATTGATGAACGTGCTGGAAATCGATTATTATTTTCGTTTGTAAGTTTATTCATGGATGTAATAAGATTGTATGCCTATGTAATGAGATACTTGTATTAAATGTAAAATGAAGATTGATTGTTCATTACATAAGTCTTAGTTTGAGATCCATTTAAGAATGAGTAAAACCATGTTGTTCAGTAGCATTGTTAATACTCGATACATAACTTACCTTTGAAGGCATGAAGCATAATGTTATTATTTGTAATCTATTGAGTTAGAGGAGGAAGATTATTCCTTCTTTATAAACCTATACCATTGTGATTATCAAATAGGTTACACAATACATTACAAAGGTATATTAACCTAGTTAAGGATAAATAAAACGTTTTAAGCCATCCGTAAAATGATGCTCAGGAAACCTAATCTTGAAACAAGAAAATAAGGAAGTATGTTGCCATGTTTAGAGCCTTTGAATCCTTAACTAATTGTTGGAGCATAACTATAGAAAAATTTTATTGGATGTTTGAAATTGGGAAGTGTAATCATGGGATGTTATTCCATAGGAAATTGAAACATGATCTTACTTGTAATTTGATTTGACCACCTTATTGTGGATAGAAGACCTATTTCATATATAATCCTTATTGTGTAGTAATTCAATTGTCAATTTATAAATGAGTGAAAGAAATGCAACCCTAAATCCTTAAACAAGAAATGTGAACGTCACATCCTCTGGACTTACACTTGTTCCATTGTGTAATAGAGGTATGATAAAAGATCAAGATGCCTTCCCTTAGGAGTGAATCCTAGGGATAATACCTAGTAGCCTTGTGTGTAAATAAATACCTTAATTACGAATGAACGGATTAAACAAGTAATTTAACTAATTTCAAGGATTGTTATTAAATGAGATACACCATAAGTTAAATGTTAAACAATATAGAGTCCAAATATAGAAAAAGGAAAAAGAATGTATGATTCACATATCATGAGCCTTTCTAAAACTTAAATAAAGATTGAAACATGTTTGTAATAAATGTGGGAAGGACCATATCTATAAGTTTGTTTTGTAGTTGAGTCATTATGTTGTGAATCGTTATGTTGTGCCTTGTTGGTAAAAAAAGTGTCCTTGATGTGCATCACGTGTATTCATGTTATCTATGTGGGTTAATGCTTGTGCAAACAAATCTTGTGTGGTGCGTCGTCCCGAGTGATCTCCCCGTGGTGTCGTGTATACTACAATGTAAGTGAAAAAAATTATTTTTGGTATTTTTTTTTTTTTGTGTCTAAATTTGGGCATTACACTCAACTTTTTATTTCTTATTGTATCTATGTAAACTAGGTCTCTCACTTCCATTCGGTAGAGTGCTCAAATAAGCGTGTACCCATATTGACTATATTTAAGCTCCATTATTTCTACATTTTCCTAAAAGATTATAAATGTGCACCCAATAATCATGTCTCTTCATCTATAGATGACATTATTGAGATAAAGGATGGAAAATTTGTTTATATTGATGGTAATGACACACATTTCATTGAGGATAATTTTTCATTGAAATCATATCTAATCATAATGGTCACTAATGAAATGAAATCGTTGATGGAGACAAATGAAATCAGCCGTGTTTAGGGGAAGAGTATATGCATAGCTACCTTATGTTCAAAATTTCCATGGTGTCATCCCCCAATGGTGAATTTAACATCAATTCTATAGACAATTTGTCTAATATGGACATTGGCCACGTTTCAAAGCCTCCCATGACTCTTGCATAGATAATGGTTAAAATGTTTTTGATCTAGCTTTGGAAAATGGGAATGAATTTGAGGACAACTCATTTGTTGAGGAGGAAAAGGATGGAGTTATCTCAAATTTTTTAGAGGATGTTGATGAAGGATTCATTGATAGCCCAACCCCGATAATATCGAAATTGTATTAAATTTTGAATAAAATGGGTGTTTGGTCACAAAAATTAGTTCAAAGGATGATTTTTTTTAGGGTAAATCTTTGTGTTACCCCAATAGACCCAAATTTCTTGATTACCGTAAAGGTTCGCGTTATCATAAGTATATTTTTAAAACTTTCAGATTCAGGAATTGTAATTTACCTATTGAGTACAAATTAAATGAAGAGGTATGGTCAAGGAAATAAAAAGGTCTTCCCTTTCTCAAGGGTAATTTCCCTTTCAATTCAGTATGATGCCTGAGTCAAGTCCATTTGACTCTTTGTTTTCTGTTTTTTAGTTCTCTATGAGCTTCATTGTAATATATTTCTCAGAATGACCCTTGGAGCATTTTCCTACCATTACCCATAAAAATAATAACGGTGACTAGTATAATAATAATGATGATAAATATCATATTTTCGAACTAATCTCACACAATAATGAAATTGATCTATTTAATCAAGTTATTCAAGCTAATCCTAGTAACATTGATGAGTCTTAACAATTCTACTAGAAATTCATAAATAGTAGAAATTACAAATATGAAAGATAAAAAAGACACCTTTTAAACTTTGAAGAGATACAAATCCACCTTCTAGTGACCCTCTTTCCCATCTAGAAATTAGCACTAATTTTTTGAACTAAATTTTTCATACAAATAATGTTCCTACTATGGGGGTATCTCATATGGCTCCTATATTACCATGACTATGCCTATACAACACATGGCCTACACAATGGTGCCTAACACATCATAAGTAGTTTCAAATTATATTACCGACTTCTCTGTTCAACAATTTTAATACATGTAAGACATTAATCAAAATGACCATTATTAATAAAACTAGAATCTTGGCAAAGAAATTTAAGGAACGTTAGAAATCCAAACTTTATTTTCAATAAAATTAAAGGAAACTAACTTAAACTCTTTTCTATGTATAACTCATGAAAAAATGAAAAATATATGGGATTTATTTGAATGAAATAAAACAATAGTAGCTCAAATTAAAATCAATCCATAAGAAAACTATTTTTCATACGTAGTTTTATTTTTGGTCATTGAAATCGCTTCTTTTTGTATCTTGTTTTTTTATGTCTTTATCTAGGGATTTCAGCCTTCTATGTACCTAGGTAGTGCCCCAAAAAATGCCTTTATCCTCAATAAAAAAATCTCCATACCTTAGGATCAATATTAAAAATCTAATGAATTTGAATCATTTTAGTATGAAAGATGTAACTACAACCTCAACCTAAAATTTTACTAGGGTCCTGGATAAAACCATGCAAGATGTGGTTTTCATGCCATGAAAACAATTATTTTTCTTCTTTATATTGATATTTTCAAATCACAAGTAGAGGTTACATCACCATATCAAATAATGACATTTCACCGTACTTACAAACTTATGATGGTGTCAAGAGTACTAAATATTGATAATCTACTACCTTCCTTAAATTGTAATGAAATTATGAAATATTTTCATAACAAGAGGGTGTTGTATGAACTATACATGGGGGTTCATTAGCAAGGCATTATTGATGCACTAATTTTAGTAGGAACTTGAAAAGGTCATAACTTGTGCTTCGGTGTTCGCTTTGAGTTCGCTTTTTTTTAAACCACCTGTTTTAACGAGACGCACACACTAGTCCAACCCACCATGATTGTTAGAGCATGTGTGGGCACATTTTGGGCCCCAAATCCACCATCCAAATAAAATTAGGATTTAAGTTGTAGTTTAGTTTTTTCCTATTTTAGGGCATTAGTTAATTTTAGTCTCTTGAATGTATGGTAGGTTAGAAAGTTGGCAATTCCTCTAATTTAGGCATGTAGAAGATGCGTGGAAATTTTTGTGCCCATACGAATAAGCATGCAAACTTACTAAGAATAGCAGGTTCTTGTAAACTGCTAAAAATAGTAAACTTCGCCATCTAGAGTAGATTTAGTCAAAGTTAGTTAGAGTTTGATGGGAAACTCGAGTTGTGAGTTGTTTTCCTATTTATGAAGCATTGTAATCCATGATTGAATAACGAAGAAGAATATTTATTCTCTTTTAGTTCAAGATATTTGTAGAGTAATGAGTATGTGTTAAATTTGACTACATTAATTATCCTAGCACGTTTATTAATATCGAGATAATTAAAATTAATAAAATCAAATTCAATATACCGGTAAACATTAGGGGTGAAAGGGTTTAGTTTATTAATATTTTGAATTAGGGATTGAGGTAGGTTAGAGATGTAGGCTAGAGAAGAGGTGGAGTTAATTTTAGTATAATCTAAAATATTTGAACCTTAGTTTTTAAAGCTAAATACATTAAAATTGCAAAATGTTCATGGTCATAAAGTTATATTATAATTTCTTTTTGAATAAATAAATTTGAATTACAATATTATTAAGCAAGAAATAATAATATGGTAGAAAATTAGGATCGAGTATGTTTTTGAACACAAACGATATTATTTCACCATATTAGAAGAAATACCTTGATAAATGGTTTAAGCTTATCATTAAGGTAATGGGTAATAGGTGTTAAATGGATTTAAATTATCTTTATGTGTATTAAGAAAAAAATAATTTATTGAAAAACATGAAATATTTTATGTTTAATATATAGGGTATACATAACAAGGGGTAAATAAAATTGTAATGGAAAAATGGTTAAGTAAGGTATATGGAAAATATAGGGGAAAATTTTCAATTTAATAATATAATTGAAGAATTAGAAGTAAAAACGAACATTAAGGGTGATTTGAATTTTTTTATTCTATTAAGTTATTCTAATTTTTCAAAATAAATAAATAGAACTTATATATTTTTATTTAACATAATTTTATGATAATGTTGTAGAATTGAGTGCTTACAAAATTACAAGTGAATTTGGGTGGTAAAGACACTTTCGTAGTTGTAATTTGAGTGGTGAAATAATATTCCATTTAAAAATGGTGAATAATGAAAATATTTGGATAATTAGAGAATTGATGTTTTTGGGATGATATTCAAGTGGCATCTAATCATGAGAGTGTCATGAATAACATGTACTAAAATATAGGTTTAAAAAGTAAAACATTGTATTGGTTAAGCTAAAAATGTAGGGTTAGACTGAAATGATTATTATCGCTCCTTTGGGACACTCGATATGATGATTATGAAATTTTAGTTATGACCTCCAAAAATATCACTTTATTTTATTAGAATATGGTACAAGTGATGTGCCTTGTGCATAACTTATGGAGAGCCCGTTTGAGTCCTTTTTTTGAACCACATGTTTTGATGAGACGAACTCACTAGTCAACTTGACCTACCAAATTGAAGTAAGTTTCAACATATTTTCGTGCCCTAAATCCACCATCTTGAGGCCAAAAATTAGGATTTAAGTTGTAGTTCATTTTTTTCCTATTTTAGGGCATTAGTTAATTTTAGTCTATTAGTTGCATTATGAGTTGGAAAGTTGGCAATTCCTCTAAGTTAGGCATGTAGAAGATGCGTGGAAATTTTTGTGCCCGTACGAATAAGCATGCGAACTTACTAATAATAGTAGGTTCTAGTAAACTATTAAAAATAGTAATTTCCACCACCTATAGTAGATTTAGTCAAAGTTAGTAAGAGTTTTCTTGGCAACTCTAGTTGGGAGTTGTTTTTCTATTTAGAAACATTGTAATTCATTATTTGGGAACAAAGAAGGAGATCTATTTTCTTTTGGTTCATATTATTTGCAAAGATATCGAGTCTATTTAGAATTTGGCTACATTATCCGGTATCGTAGAGCTAGTTTGGGTCTTAAAAATAAAAATGGCA
The DNA here is from genome assembly GCA_018340775.1 of Taxus wallichiana var. yunnanensis. Taxonomy (NCBI): domain Eukaryota; kingdom Viridiplantae; phylum Streptophyta; class Pinopsida; order Cupressales; family Taxaceae; genus Taxus; species Taxus wallichiana. Next base: position 466,672,340 of record CM031244.1, on the reverse strand, counting down.
GGAAGAGGAAGAGGAAGAGGAAGAGGTATTTCCTAAATGAATAGAAATATACAATATCTAGAGAGGAAAGTTGTTGCGCTTGCTACAATGATAACCAAGAGAGGAAATCAAGGTGGAGATGACACAAATGAAGAAGAAGTTTGTGAAGAGGAGGAAACACAAACACCACCCTTAGCTCTTGAAGAGAGGATGCTTCGAGCATTAGAAGGAAATAATGATGGGATCAAAGTTGATGTTTTAGAGTATGGAGGTAGTCTAAAACTAGAGGAGCTGATAGACTAGTTGAGTAGCATGGGAAAATTTTTTGAGTGGAAGGTTATGTCGAAGAAAAGAAGTTGAAAATTTCCATGCATGAAATTGAAATTTCATGCTATTTTATGGTGGGATCACCTACAAAAGAGTGGTCAAAAAAGGGAAAGAAAGAATTAGGATGTAGAGTAAGATGGAGAATAATTTGAAAGATAAATTTCTCCCTATGGATTATACACAAACCATTTATAGGAGGTTTCAAAATCTTAGACAAAACTTACAAACAAAGCAAGAAGAATACACGAGGAGTTATACAAGTCTTCCATTCATGTAGAGTATGAAGAGACCGATGAACAAATGGTTGCAAGGTATATAAATGGATGAAAATTTTCTATTCAGGGATGAGATAATCATGCACAAGATTAAGAGCATGGAGGATGCCTATAAATTATCCTTAAAGTCCGAAGAAAAAAAAAGTCAAGTCAAAGTTTTAGGAGATCACCTAAAATGAATAGGGGGCCTCATCTTCCTTTCGGGGAGCTGGTTTCACCTAAGGTAGGGGAGAATCACCTCATGGAATGGAAAAGCAAGAAGATACGAGACAAGATTCCTAGAATCAACAAAGAAGTAGAGGATTTTATAGGGGCAAAGGATATGCTAGCGATAAAGGATGGGAGGTTATCCAATACCATTTGTTTTTACAGATGTGGTGTAGAGGGGCATCGGGATTTTGAATGCCCGCATTCTTATACATATGAAAAAGCAAGCGATGCTCCAAAAGTACTTTTGTTGAAGTTGAACTAGTAGAAGATGAACAGACCTAAAAATTCCACCGATGTGGGAGAAAATTTGATGATCAAGAGGATGATGATTGCTCCAAGAAAGGATATCAAGGGGGATGCATGGCTACGGACAAATATTTTCATAACAAGATGCACTTTAGGAGGAAAGGCATGTAATGTAATTATTGATGGTGGTAGTTTTGTGAACATGGTTTCAAATGAGATGGTCGAGAAATTGGGTCCGCATTGTGAGAAGAATCCTAACCCTTATCGTATTACATGGTTTAAGAAGGGTAATGAAGTTACTTATTAATAAGAGATGTTTAATAAGTTTTTATATTAGGGAATAGTTACAAGGATGATATTTGGTGTGATGTTATTCCTATGGATGCATGACATATGTGCTGAGGAAGACCATGGCAATTTATAGAAAAGTTATTCATGATGGGGAAAGAATACTTATACTTTCTAGTAGGATGACACAAAAATAGTTTTATACCTCTAAATGAAGATGAGAAGACTGAAAATATTCTTTCTCCAAAGGAATTTGTGAAAGAGGAAAAGGCAACTGGTTTTTGTTATGTACTAGTCACAAATAAGGATGAACCTGCAAGTGCAAAAATACTAGTAGAAACAACATAATTAATAGAAGAATTTTCTAATGTTATTCTAATGAGCTACCAGATGGATTACCACCCAAAAGATATATTCAACACCATATTGATTTGATTCCAGGGTCTTCACTCCCAAATCAAGTGGCTTATAGGATGAGCTTGACATTGCATGCACACTTGAATAGGAAGTGGCGATCTTTGAGAAAGGGGGCCGTAAGGAGAGCATGAGTCTATGTGCAACCCCAACTTTATTAACACCAAAGAAGGATGGAACATGGAGAATGTGCATGATATAGCATAGAAGTCAATAAATTTATAATCAAGTATAGGTTCCCAATACCTCGCCTTGATGATATGATGGATATGCTTGTTGGATCTAGGTATTTCACCAAGATTGATCTTTGAAGTGGTTACCATTAGATTTAGATCAGAGAAGGAGATGAGTGGAAAACAACATTGAAGATAGGAAATGGATTATATGAGTGATTGGTGATTCCATTCAGGTTATCCAATGCGGATAGTACTTTTATGAGACCGATGAACACCATGCTCCGGGAGTATAATGGTAATTTTTTGATGGTTTATTTTGATGATATCTTGATCTTTATTAAAACTAAAGAAGAACATATGAGGCATCTGAGGGTTATATTTGAAGTGTTAAGGAAAGATAAAATCTATTCAAATATGAAGAAGTGCATGTTTATGCAAGAGAGTTTGGTATTCTTAGGCTTTATTATTTCATCGGATGGGGTGCAAATGGACTCGAGAAGATAAAGACAATTATTGAATGGCCCACTCACGAGAGTATAACAAAGGTAAGAAGCTTTCATGGTCTAGCAACATTTTACAAAAATTTTATTAAAACTTTCAGTAGTATTAGTAGACCTATAATAGATTGCACAAAAGGATGGGAGTTTTTGTGGACAAAGGTAGGTGAGGATATTTTTCTATTCTTGAAGAAGCAAGTGACAGATGCAACCATTTTGGCACTACCATATTTTGATAATGTGTTTGAGGTTAATTTTGATGCCTCACATGTGGGTATTGGTGTTGTTCTAAGTCAAGGTGGAAATCCAAAGATCTTTCTTTAGTGAGTAAATGAATGAGGTAAGAAAGAACTACTCTACTTATGATGTGTATTTTTATGCAATTGTACAAGCATTGAGGCATTGGAGGAATTATTTAGTTCCTAAGGAGTTTGTGTTATTTACATACCACATAGCCCTGAAGTATGTGAATACACAAAAGAAGTTGAATAGTAGGCATGCAAAGTGGGTATCATTTTTGTAGGGTTATAATTTTTCTCTAAAACATAAATCAGAAAACAAAATCAAGTTATAGATGCATTGAGTAGGCGTGTGACTTTGTTTACCACTATGGAAAATGAGGTGGTGGGTTTTGAAGCAATAAAGGGTTTGTATTCTTCTGATTCTGATTTCAAGAATATTGTTGAAAGGTTAATCATCCATTGTTAGACAATGCAGGATATTTCCAGGATGAGTACATTTTATAGGATGGCTATCTATTCAAGGGACACCAACTATGTATTCTAGTTGGGTCTATGAGAGAGAATATAGTGAAAGAGTTGCATAATGGAGGATTGGCTAGGCATTTTGGTAAAGATAAGATGATAGCCTTGGTAGTAGAGAAATACTATTGGCCAAAGCTGAAAAGAGATGTGGTAAGATATGTGGAGAGGTGTTGAATTTTCCAAGTCTCGAAAGGACATGCACATAATACAAGGTTGTATATGTCGTTTCCTGTTCCTAAAGGGTCGTGGACAAATCTGAGTATGGATTTTTTTTGGGATTACCAAAAATACAATGAGGTAATGAATCTATTTTTGTGGTTATTGATAGGTTTTCTAAGATGGTTCATTTTATTTCCTGCAAGAAAACAAGTGATGTGACAAGCGTAGAAAATTTGTTTTTTAGAGAAGTTGTTCGTTTACATGGTGTTCCAAAAACCATTACTTCAGATAGGGACACAAGGTTCTTAAGTCACTTCTAGAGGACTTTATGGAAGAAGTTGGGAACTCAACTATAGTTCAGCAGTGCCTATCATCCTTAGACCGATGGGAAAAAAAGGTGGTAAATTAGAGTTTGGGAAACTTGTTAAGGTGCATAGTTGGGGAAAAGCCGAAACAATGGGACTTAGCATTACCGCAAGCTGATTTTACATGAAACAATTCCATAAATAGATCCACAGGAAATTCTCCATTTTCAATTGTGTATGGGAGTAATCAAAATGGGTTTTTATATTTGGTACAACTAATAGTTGATGACAGAGTTAGTGATGATGTAGAAGCATTTTCCGATCATATACAACAATTGTAGGAAGAAGTGTGGAAGAAGCTACAGAATAGTAATTATAAGTATAAGGAAATAGCAGATGTGCAAAGACAAAGAAAGGTATTTACAGTTGGTGAGTTGGTTATGGTATACCTGCGGAAGGAAAGGTTTCCAAAAGGAACCTATAACAAGATGAAGTACAAGAAGATTGGTCCCTGTAAAATTGTGAAAAAAAAACGATAATGCTTATAAGGTAGAATCACGGGAATTTTGATATTTCTCAAGTCTTTCATGTTTTAGATTTGTATTCTTTTCATGGGGATGGTGTAGAAGGGGATGTTATTGACAAAGTAGTAGATTGGAGGTAATAGGTTTCGGTGAAGAAGAAAGAAGAAGTGGATCAGATTCTAGATAAGAAAACAATGGACACACGACATGGGAAATACATCAAATATTTGGTATATTGGAAAGGAATAGAACAAGAGGAAAGTACTTGGGTCACATAGTGGGAGATTAAGAAGTTATATGTAGATAAATGGAAGCAATTTGAATAAGACAACTTATAGGAGCTGCATTTTTTTCAAGGAGGGGAGAATGATGCGCCAAAATTAACAGGAACTTGAAAAGGTCATAACTTGTGCTCCAAGTGTTTGTTTGAGTCTGATTTTTTTTTAAAACCATGTATTTCAATGAGAAAACACACTGGTCAACCCTCTCTACTAGTTAGAGAAATTTTTGGCGCATATTTAGGCCCCGAATCCACCATCTTGAGGCCAAAAATTAGGATTTAAGTTGTAGTTTGGTTTTTTTCTATTTTAGGACATTAGTTAATTTTAGTCTATTAGTTACATTATGATTTGGAAATTTTCCAATTCCTCTAATTTAGGCATGTAGAAGATGTGTGGAAATTTCTGTGCCCATATGAATAAGCATGCAAACTTACTAAGAATAGTAGGTTCTAGTAAAATGCTAAAAATAGTAATTTCTGCCACCTAGAGTAGATTTAGTCAAAGTTAGTTAGAGTTTTGTTGGAAAATCTAGTTGGGAGTTGTTTTCCTATTTAAGAAACATTGTAATTCATGATTCAAACAAAGAAGGAGATCTATTTTCTTTTAGAGTTCATATTATTTGCAGTATATTGAGTTTGTTTAGAATTTGGCTACATTATTTGGTATCAGAGCTAGTTCGAGTCTTTAAAATAAAAATGGTAGGAAGAGGAAGAGGAAGAGGAGGTGGTATTGCCTAGATGAATAGAAATATGCAAGATCTATAGAGGCAAGTTGTTGCGCTTGCTATAATGATAAACCAAAGAGGAAATCAAGGTGGAGATGACATAGATGAAGAAGAAGTTTGTGAAGAGGAGGAAATGCAAACGCCACCCTTAGATTTTGAAGAAAGGATGATTTGAGCATTAGAAGGAAAGAATGATGGGATAATAGTTGATGTTTTAGAGTATGGAGGTAGTCTAAAACCAGAGGAGCTGATAGAATGGTTGAGTAGCATGGAGAAATGTTTTGATGGAAGGCTCATGTCGAAGAAGAAGAAGGTGAACTTTGGATGCACGAAATTGAAATTTCATGCTATGTTATGGTGGGATCACCTACAAAAGAGAGGTCAAGAAAGGGGAAAGAAATGATTAGGACCTGGAGTAAGATGGAGAAGAAGCTAAAAGATAAATTTCTCCCTATGGATTATGGACAAACCCTTTATAGGAGGTTTTAGAATCTTAGACAAAACTTACAAACAGTGCAAGAATACACAAATGAGTTTTACAAGTTGTCCATTCATGTAGAGCATGAAGAAACTAAGAAACAAATGGCTGCAAGGTATGTAAATGGATTAAAAATTTTATTCAAGATGAGATAAGTATGCACAGATTAAGAGCATGGAGGATGCCTATCAATTATCCTTAAAGGTCAAGAAAAAAAAAAAGTTGTCAAAGTTTTAGGAGATCACCTAGAATGAATAGGGGGGACTCATCTTCTTCCTCCGGGGGAGCCGGTTTCACCCAAGCTAGGGAGAATCACCTCGTGGATTGTAAAAGCAAGAAGATACAAGAAAGATTCCCATAAATCAACAAAGAGTCGAGGATATTATAGTGATAGAGGATGAGAGGCTCCATGAATACTCATTTGATTTTGTTTGTTGTAACAAATGTGGTGAAGAGGGGAATCGGGATTTTAGATTCCCACATTCTTATACACATGACAAGAGGAAAGAAGATGCTCCAAGAGTAAATCTTGTTGAAGCTTGAACAAGTAGAAGATGAACATGACCTAAAAATTCCACTAGATGTGGGAGAAAATATGATGATCAAGAGGATGATGATTGCTCCAAGAAAGGATATCAAGGGGGATGCATGGCTGCATACAAATATTTTCAGAACAAGATGCACTTCAGGAGGAAAGGTGTGTAATGTAATTATTGATGGTGGTAGTTGTGTGAACATGGTTTCAAATGAGATGGTTGAGAAATTGGGTCTGCATTGTTGAGAGAAGAATCCTAACCTCTTATCGTATTGCATGGTTTAAGAAGGGTAATGAAGTTATTGTTGATAAGAGATGTTTATTAAGTTTTACTATTGGGAATAGTTACAAGGATGATATTCGGTGTGATTTTATTCTTATGGATGCATGTCATATGTTGTTAGGAAGACCATGGCAATTTGATAGAAAAGTCATTCATGACGGGGAAAGAATATTTATACTTTCCTAGAAGGATGGAAAAATTTAGTTTTTCTACCTGTTAAGGAAGAGAGGAAGACTGAAAATAAGCTTTCTACAAAGGAATTTGTGAAGGAGGAAAAGGCAACTAGTTTTTGTTATGCACTAGTCACAAATAATTATGAACATGTAAGTGCACAAATACTAGTAGAAATAACAAAATTAATAGAAGAATTTTTGATGTTATTCCTCATGAGCTTCTAGATGGATTACCTCCCAAAAGAGATATTCAACACCATATTGATTTGATTCCGTGGTCTTAATTCCCAAATCAAGCGATTTATAGGATGAGCCCGAGTTTATTGCATTTGCACAGTTGAATAGGGAAGTAGTAGATCTTGTGAGAAAGGGGCCCGTAAGGGAGAGCATGAGTCTGTGTGCAACCCCAACTTTATCAACACCAAAGAAGGATGGAACATGGAGAATGTGCACAGATAGCATAGCAATCAATAAATTTATAATCAAGTATAGGTTCCCAATACCTCGCCTTGATGATATGATGGATTTGCTTGCTGGATCTAGGTATTTCACCAAGATTGACCTTCAAGTGGTTACCATCGATTTGGGTCGAGAAGGAAATGAGTGGAAAACAACATTCAAGATAGGAAATGGATTATATGAGTGGTTAGTGATGCCATTTGGGTTATCCAATGCACCTAGTACTTTTATGAGACTGATGAACACCGTGTTGCGGGAGTATAATGGTAAGTTTGTTGTGGTTTATTTTGATGATATCTTGATCTTTAGTAAAACTAAAGAAGAACATTTGAGAATATGAGGGTGATATTTGAAGTGTTAAGGAAAGAGAAACTCTATTCAAATATGAATAAGTGCACATGTTTATGCAAGAGAGTTTGGTATTCTTGGGCTTTATTATTTCATCAAATGGGTGCGAGATGGAATTAAAGAAGATAAATACAATTATTGAATGGCCTACTCCATGAGAGTATATTTTATAGAGGTAAGAATATTTCATGGTCTAGCAACATTTTATAGAAAGTTTATTAAATCTTTCAAAAGTAGTATTGTAGAACCTATAATAGATTGCACAAAATGAGGGGAATTTTTGTGGACAAAGGCAATCGAGGATAGTTTTTCAGTTCTTGAAGAAGAAGGTGATAGAGGAACCCATTTTGACACACTACAATATTTTGATAAAGTGTTTGAGGTTGATTTTGATGCCTCACATGTGGGTATTTGTGTTGTTTTAAGTAAAGGTGGAAAGCCGTAGCTTTCTTTAGTGAGAAACCGAATTAGGTAAGAAATAACCACTCTACTTTTGATGTGGAATTTTATGCAATTAGACAAGCATTGAGGCATTAGATGCATTACTTAGTGCCCGATGAGTTTTTGTTATTTATAGACCACATAGCCTTGAAGTTTGTGAATACACAAGAAATTGAATAGTAGGCATGCAAAGTGGGTATCATTTTTGTAGGGTTATACTTTTCTCTAAAACATAAATCAAGAATATAGAATCAAGTCAGAAATTCAGATGCATTAAGTAGGCGTGTGACTTTGTTTACCACTATGGAAAATGGGGTGGTGGGTTTTGAAGCAAGAAAGGGTTTATATTCTTCTTATTCTGGGATGGTGCGATTTCAAGAATATTGTTGAAAGTTTAATCCGAAAATAATGGACCCATTGTCATACAATGCATGCGATTTCTAGGATAAGTGCATTTTACAGATGGCTATTTATTCAAGGGATGCCAATATGTATTCTAGTTGGGTCTATGAGAGAGAATATAGTGAAAGAGTTGCATAAAGAGAGATTGGATGAGCATTTTAGTAAAGATAAGACGATAGCCTAGGTAGCAGAGAAATACTATTAACCAAAGACGAAAAGAAATGTGGTAAGATATGTGGAGAGGTGTCAAATTTGCTAAGTCTTGAAAGGCCATGCACAAAATACATGGTTGTACATGCCTCTAGTTACAGTTATTTTAATATTTAGCTTCCTAAAGGGTCATGGATAGATTTGAGTATGGATTTTATTTTAGCGATAACCAAAACACAACGAGGTAATGACTCAATTTTTGTGGTTGTTGATAGGTTTTCTAAGATGGTTAATTTTATTGCCTGTGGGAAAACAAGTGATGCGACAAGCGTAACACAATATTTCAGAATAGCATTATTTTTTTTGAGGGGCAACCTCCAAACGTGAGAAAGTTATTTCTTTGCCCTATATATTGTTCCAAAACCATTACTTTAGATAGGGACACAAGGTTCTTAAATCACTTCAAAGAGGACTTTATGGAAGAAGTTGAGAACTTAACTATAGATCAAGAGTTCCTATCATCCTCTAACGTTGGGAAAAAAAGGTGGTAAATCGTAGTTTGAAACCCGTTGGTGCATAGTTGGGGAAAATCCAAACAATGAGACTTAGCATTGCCGCAAGATGAGTTTCATTCTTTAGGCATGAAACAGCTTCCATAAATAGATCCAAAGGAAAGTCTCCATTTTCGATTGTGTATGGGAGTAATCCAAACGAGGAGTTATATTTGGTACAATTACCAATATGATGGCAGAGTCATTGATGATGCGTAAGCATTTTCTTTGAACATATACAACAATCATAGGAAAGAAGTTAAGAAGTTAATGCAGAATAGTAATTATAAGTATAAGGAAATAACATGAATGTGATGTGTACAAACAGAGAAAGCTATTTATAATTGGTGAGTTGGTTATGGTATACCTATTGAAGGAAAGGTTTCCAAAAGGAACCTATAACAAAATCAAGTACAAGAAGATTGGTCCTCTACAAAATTTTGAAAAAAATGATAATGCTTATGAGGTAGAATTGCTAAGGAATTTTTATATTTCTCAAGTCTTTAATGTTTTAGATTTGTATTAACTTTTCATGGGGATGGTGTAGAAGGGGATGTTATTTATGAAGTAGTAGATATGGAGGCAAATACATTTTCTTTACCCTTTTTGCAGGTTCTCGTGAAGAAGAAAGAATAACCTTGGAAGTGTCTACCCATGGATCAGATTCTAGATAAGAAAATAATGGACACGCAACATAGGAAATACAAAACTATTTGGTACATTGGAAAGGATTAGAACAAGAGGAAAATACTTGGGTCACAGAGTGGAGATTAAGAAGTTAGATGCAGATGAATGTAAGTAGTTTGAAGAAGACAACTTAGTACACCAAAAGAGGAGCTGCGTTTTTTTCAAACAGGAGAATGATGCATCAAAATTAACAAGAACTTGAACATGTCATAACTTGTGCTCCGGTTGTCCGTAATTCGAGTCTGAGAAAGTTTTTTTGAAACCACATGTTTTGATGAGACGAACACACCTTTGATGGTGTACTTGTTGAGATCAACCTTCCCTACCAATTGGAGCAATTTTTGACACATTTTCGTGCCTTGAATCCACCATGATCCTAACTAGTGGTCTTAAGGCCAAAAATTAGGATTTAAGTCAGAGTTCGGGTTTTTTTTTAGGGCATTAGTTAATTTTAGTCTATTAGTTGCATTATGAGTTGGAAAATTACCAATTCCTCTAATTTATGCATGTAGAAGATGTGTGGAAATTTCTGTGTTTCTTTATCGCCCACCATCCACATTTAATAATTTTTTGATGAACTTACTTGGTGAAGAATAAACAACTTCTTCTCGGCAGTCCCGTTCTAGTAAAATTCTAAAAATAGTAATTTCCGCCACCTAGAGTAGATTTAGTCAAATTTAGCAAGAGTTTTGTTGGAACTCTAGTTGGGATTTATTTTCCTATTTAGGAAACATTGTAATTCATGATTCGGGAACAAAGAAGGAGATCTATTTTCTTGTGGAGTTCATATTATTTTTGCAAAGATATTGAGTCTGTTTAGAATTTGGCTACATTAGCAAGTCAATGGAAATTTGTCTTTTTTTCTCCAACTCTAATTTAGATCGACATCTTGCAAAATGATACAATATATGGTTTTATTTTGGACATGGGGGTTTGTTTGAATTACAAATCTTAGGGTTTCATGGATAAATGTGATCATGAGATAATTTGATATCAACTTGAATGTAAGTCAATCTTGAGGCCAAAAATTAGGATTTAAGTTGTAGTTCTTGAAGCTGTTTTTATCCTATTTTAGGGCATTAGTTAATTTTAGTCTATTAGTTGCATTGTGAGTTGAAAGTTAACAATTCCTCTAATTTAGGAATGTAGAAGATGCGTGGAAATTTTACCTATAATCCCCTATATATACTTAATAAGTATGCGAACTTACTAAGAATAACAGTTTCTAGTAAAGTGCTAAAAATAGTAATTTCCGCCACCTAGAGTAGATTTAGTCAAAGTTAGTTAGAGTTTTCTTGGCAACTCTAGTTGGGAGTTGTTTTCCTATTTAGGAAACATTGTAATTCATAATTCGGGAACAAAGAAGGAGATCTATTTTCTTTTGGAGTTCATATTATTTGGTATATATCAAGTTGTTTAGAATTTGGATGCATTAGCAGTCAATGGAAATTTGTTTTTTTTTCTCCTACTTTAACTTAGCATCAACATCTTGCAAAATGACACAATCTATGGTTTGACATGGGGGTTTGTTTGAATTACACCTATTCGTGGATAAATGTGATCCGATAATTTGATATCGACTTCAATGTAAGTCAACAAGAAGGACTTCCAACATATGCAAGTGTCCCAACCTTTATTCTTTAAATAGATGCAAGAACTAGTATTTATGTTATTTACGCTATATATTTCTCTCTAAAGATTTGAGTATTAAGTTTGGATGAGATTTATTTGGAAGGAAAATATTTCTTACAATATGCAATATTTTTGGTATATGAAATCACCATATTTTATTGTTCTAAATTCACAAATACACTAATGTAGTTTTAGGTCCCTTTAAAGTTCAAATTAGGATGCCATTGATAGACAAGCCAACATACAATGGGTGAGAAAAGATGACAAAATGAATATCTAACCATGGGGAATTCATAGACAGATATAATAGGGTCTTCAAAGTTTGGAAACAAAACAATAACAATAGTAAAAAGAATTGAACATCTAGAGAATATGATGGAGTAAGAAATGAAGGGAAGAGGGAAGAGAGAGAAACATTGATAAACAAAGAAGAAAAGTTAAGAATAAAAAGTCGGAAAAACAAAAAGAAATAAAAGTACAAAGTTGCATAATACAAGAAAGAACAAATCAAAGGTTGACACATAATAAAAAAACCAAACTCAAATTAATGATCAATAAACACATAAACAAAATGATTAGTTGAAGGACAACTTTTTGTTTTCTTACCTTTCCCTTAACTTTGAAAACTTTAATTTTTGTTAACAAACTTCTTTTAAATATACCTCTTTAATACATCTGAAAATTATTTCCCATCTCCAAAAATTCTCACCAGCAAAATTAAAGCAGGCAACAGGCCAATACTATTAACTTTATTGTACAAATTAGTATATGTTAATTTAAACTATTAGTTATATTTGTTTTAGTTTCTTGTGTGTTTGGTCGTTAATCAAATTCATATTCATTTTTTCCCTCTGGCTTCCGTATTCGCAACTTTGCTGTGATCTTCAATAATATTTGCAAAATGAGATGGGTTTTTCATTGTAAAGCTGTTGAATATGATCTCAAGCTCCTTCACAAGCAACTCTACGTGTGTTGAAATTGTTTGTTGTCATATCTTCAAGAGCTTATAAATTTGAACATATTTAATGTACAAATTTAATTATAAGCAATGTGTTTTTACAGTTTAATGTTCTGTGTATGCCACATAAATCCATATTGATTACGGCCACTTTAATTTTATGGTAACTGTTACTATCTTTCAATTACATATATTATTTTCTACTCTTCAAATAACTCTAATAAGATTTTCCATTCATAACTTTTTCTTATCGATAAAACAAGCCTTCGCTTGATAAAATCATGTTTTTTTAAAATCGAAGTGATAGTATTTGAAAACTAATCTCAAACTCAAAGTCAATGAGCCCACTTTGAAGCAGACATTCACTTGTTGAGAAAACGGGTGCACTTTTGCTAATGCGCACAATGAGTGGCACTGGCGCTCATGTCTCCTATTTCATCATGAATAACACGTTCGGCATTCACCATATTTGAAATGTTTGTACCACTAGTTAGATTTGATTTAGATTCAATTAAGAAGAGTTACAAGTAGTTTAATTTGTATACAAACTATTCACATAATTGTATTTGGAACTGAAAGTGGAGCTGCGAGGATCTGACAAGAGCAGCCAATTTGCAGGCACCCTGAGCTCGTCTCTCAGCAAATTACAGGTCTTATTAACAAGAGAATGATCCCTTTTTGCATTGGAACGAAATGGAACCACCGAGCTTTGGAAACCATCCACTAAATGCAAATGGGCCTCCAAATTGTGGCAGCAACTCATATCTGCATTGTGTTTAAGATAAGGAGAACTTAAATGATTAATCCTCAACTCACTCCCCACATGACTGTATACCTTCTCCTTTAATCCACCTGCTGATTCCAATCCATCAAATAGTTTTCTGTGAATCCACTCATTCAAAAAAATGCCAGGCATTTTGGGTATCAAATCATGGGTATTCACTATTCTCAATGTTTTCACACCAATTTCCTCCATCCTTTCTTTAAAATCGAGGTTTCCAACTCTGGGGCCTCCAAAGGAAAACACTGTTACAGGTATGTTGTGATTTGATGCTAATAAGGATTCTCTAATTTGATAAGCACTCAAGAGTGCCAGGGAGGCTCCTAAACTGTGGCCTGTAACTGTAATACTCAATTCCTCTCCCTTGTAAAATTCAACCAATCTTTGCACTTCCTCCATAACCTGATCAGATGCACTCTTACTGCTGCTATTGGAAGAGTTGGTATAGAGGGATAGAAACCCATTCTCAACCTTAGGACAAAGCCCTCTATGACTTGAAGCAGAAGAATTATATAGACCGGGTTGAAATGGCATGAGATTAAGGGCTTTTAAATCACTCTTAAGATTTTCAGCCCATTCACAAGGGGTGATGGTGCCTCTCCATGCAATAACTATATCTCTTCTACCCAATCTTTTGGTCTCTTCCAAGTCATCACTTACACCAACAAACCCGATCCAGTTAGATGACTTCTTGGTGGGCTTCAATGGTGGCGGTAGTATTTTGGCAAGCCATTCAGGGATTTGCACAGTGGGGTGGCATAAATGTATTTGGTAACCTTATAGCCACTGTTTTTGAGCCCCACTGTGTCAAAAAATGAATTGGGATCATTGCAGAGGCAGTTAGCATAAGAAGTGGAATTTGGGTCAGAGTTAAAAGCATCATATGTTGCCTGAGCAAATTCTCCATATTTAACAATCTCTCTTCTTAAGTTTTCATCGAGAGGGTCCAGAAGACCTTCCCAGTTGTTGGAACCATGGTATTCCCTCCATTTTCCTGCCAGGCCCTGCTTCGGAGAAGGATCAGATCTACACAGTTTCTTCATCCAATCATAATCCCACTGATTATTACTATTAACTCCAGTTTTCAATGGGCTGGAGTCCTTGAAGGTTGTTGATAAGCCCCTGTGACAAGCTGTTTGAACTTGTTGGAAGATTGTGTGTAATGGATTTGTCACTTGAAGTGATGGAGTGGTTAAAGTGCAAGTTATAGAATTGGAATGCTTACTGAGCATTCTTGTGGGTGACTTGGAATTATTAAGAGGTGTTGTTGAGGAATGGGCTCTTGAGATTGGGTGGGAGGGGACGGTGGAAATTTTCAAGGACGTTGGGAGCTTCATGGCGTTATGTTCCTAAAATAATAGCTTCATAGTATGGCTTGAGAGGATACCTGCAAGCATATATTGGAAGACATTGCCCGCGTTGAGCCATGAATCAACTTCAATCAGTCACTGCTTACTCGTTTCCTAAAATAAACAATCCCCTGTCTTACACGGTACTAACTCGGTAGAAACGACTAAATGGATCCAACATTATTATGTTTGTGACATTGAGATGTGAGACAAACCATCTTCATAACGTCAAAATTTCTAACTGTTCCAAACACCCCTTTAATTTCACCAATATTTTTAATGAGTAGGCGGGAGAGTAACTCGTGTAATGAATTTTCTGTGGTTGGTTTTAATAGTAGTTTACCATCTTATTCCAGTATTAGTTTTTAGTATTTTAAACTTAAAAAATATAAATTTTAACATGTGTCAAGGTAATTTTGACTTTTTGTTCATGTACAAATCAATTTAATAAGTTTACATATTTTTTCAATGAAATCATTAATTAGAGGGATGACTCGGCATATCTTCTACTTTATATTTTGTTCCATTTAATTATTATATTATATGCTCAACTTTCAATATATATTTTTTTATTACCCCTGTACAATGAGTGGAGAAAAGGATATGTCAGTGAGGAGTAAAACAGGTTGCCTCTACAAGCGGTAAAGGAAACAAACAAAACAAAAGATCAAATTCACAAGCACAAAAAAGTAACTATTTTATTTTTGTGACCCCTTCCCATTGGATCTTAAGTGCATCTTAAGGGGAGAGATAGTCCCTTTCTTTTTCCTGTTCACAACCATCCAATCCTTTTCTAGTATTTGGATTTTCATTTTCAATATTATGGATTGGAATCATAACTTCAATCTACTCCTTGAAATTTTGGGTCCCTGATGAAGCAAGAGGAAGGGAACATGTAACCTTTTTCAAAACCATTAAATTTGCATCATTCATACTATCCCTGCTTCAATGGGTCCATCCGAGGAGCACGAAGCACTTCCTCCTTTTCAGTATCTAAATCAACCGATTTCTTAGATTCAGAATCACAATCACAACTGACGGGTCCTTTACAACCCGATGGCCGGAATTTGCATTCTTCCACCATGATCTTCTATTTTTAAAATATTTTCTTTCCATATGACAATCAAGCTAAATGGCCTAGAGAAAAGTGTTTCTACACCTAAAGGGAAACCTTTCGAGTCCATATTTTGTATCCGAGCTCTATCATTAACTTGGAGTTCAATAGTGGGTGGAAAATCTATAGCAGATCCATGTCAAGAAATGTTTTTGCAAATGTAATGTGCTCATAATCCTTAGTCTTTGAGTCAATTGCCAAGCATTTCCCCAAAGTGTTGCCTATAGCGGTTAAGTAGCTCTTTGTCCGTAATGGAGGGGCAATTAGGGTAGACGAATGCAAATTGGCTTAACTTGGAATGTATGAGTTACCGGGTTAAACAAGGAGAACCATGGTTTCATCAATAACAAATGGGATTCAAAATCGCAAACACTTCCAAAATTCAAATCCCTATATGATGTTTCAGCAAATACTATTATGAAAAACCATGAGTGCTAGGATAAATTTCAATATAACTTCAACTTTCAACTTCAAAACTACTTCTTATATTTTACAATAATTTTATTTACATTTTACTTTCCAAATTTTTAAGTTATATTAATTACATTTTTCTTCCGACATTTTATGATAACTATGAATTTAGTTGCCAAAATATATTCTTAACTTTCAATATAATTTCACAACTACATCCTAATTTTTATAATAATTTTAATTATATTTTACTTTTCAAATTATACAATTATTTTAATTACATTTTACTTTATTTTTTTATTTTTTTAAAATACATTTTAAAATGTTAATTCACTTCCATTTTAGAATTATACAATTTGACACTCAATCAAACATGATATAACAATTTTCAAGCACTTTGACAACTTCGCAGGTCTTATATTTTAGCCCTACTGCACAATTGTGAAGCACACATTATTTACATGGATACTTTTGCATTTATATGTGGAATTATGAGTCGTATTAGCCGAATTCTCTACTCTTCATGTCCTGCGAATCACATGTCCCCAACCATGTTTCTTAGTTGCGGTAGGGACTTTTCCCATAAAGCCTTTAATTTCACCCCACCTATTACTTATCCATTAAGAAAATCAATTCCTCGTTAGAGGACCTTTGAATATGGTGAAGATTCATATTTAGATGAATTCCAGTAGTTTATACATTTTGCTACTTGAGAATAAAAATATTCGTACTTCTATTTATATCTTGTCTGTGCATACAAAATCTCAATCACAAATATTTCTCCATTCCAAACATCTTCTTATTTGTTAGTTTGTGAAAATCAATTAGTTTTATGTTCTTTGACTAAACAAGTTCCAAAACCTATTCATTTGACATGCTCCCATCTTTCACATGTCCAAGAGACATAATATCAAAAGGATAGCTTGTCTTAATCAACTTTACTGATATTTTAGTGTTGGGAGTGAGAAAGATAGCGGAAGGTGTTGTATTTAACCAAGTGCTCCTTAAGTCATTCCAAATATTTATAAATCTCATAACTTATTAGAGATCATTAAAGATAAAAAACTTATTCTTCTTTAATATTTTCGTAACGCCCACAAAATTCTACTCTCAAATCAAAATAGAAACTAATAATTTAATAGTAAAATGACGGTTTTTTTTTAAAAAAGAGGTTTGCAAGGTTAGACATTATCCACAATTAATAAATATCTCCCGATTAAGGAAGATGGAATTAAATTTTATTAATTTACTTCCTAAAATATTTACGGTTTAAAACATTTACCAAGTTCCATTAGTTTACTTAATTACCATGCACAAAGTTTACTTTATTTCCTATAACAAAATGTTAACTATTAAGTCTAGCCACTAAGTGGCCCCATTCACCCCATTACCCAAACACTTTTATTTAAATTTCATTCCACAAAAATACCTCCCACTTAAGTGATGTAGTGTTTAATTTGAGTCATTAGATCAAATCTATCCTAGCCATAGGATTTGGGTTTCCCTAAATATCCTTATGGGTCTCATTTTATTTCTATTTGCCCCAATTTCATCCTCATTTGTTCATTCTTATTTTGCAGGTTTGGAAGAGGAGAAAGAGGAGAAGCCATGAAAGCAAGAAGTGAAACCATGGAGAAATTTCCTTGGTTCTAGTTGCAAATGGAGAAAACTTCCTCCATTCTCCTCTTAATAGTTTAGTTTATTCAAGGGTTTGCTATTTTAATATTAATCATTTTCTTATAATAGAGATTCCATCGTGTATCTGGTTTTGCTATTTAATATAAACATTCTTTGAGTTCAATATTTGGGGAAAACCCCATTTCATTAGATCTATGAAATTTTACACATTTGGATGCCCATAAGAGGATTTATAAGCTTAAACAAATGAATTTGATCATTTACTAGTTGTTGGTAGTTTCATTTTGAAGATTTAAAGCTTAGATTTTATTTAAATTCAATCCGGATTTTTCACAATCGTCATTTTTATTTTTTTGTCAAAAGTGATGAAACCACCGCCTTAAAGCAAGCCAATGGGCCCTATGTGACCACCGCCCCCCTCGGTGGGCGGTTCACCACCACCGCTCTACGATGGGTGGTGGTTCTCAAACCGTTGCTCTGCATAGGGGTGGCGATTATAATTCCCAAAAATAGAACTTTAAATTTAAGCATTTTTCAAACTATTATTTACTTAGGTTGGTTTTTAAGGAAACATTAACTTTAATTAAGGTGTCTATATTTCATTAGTTGATATGTTGATAAAGCATATCTTCGTTTCAAGACTTAATTTGCTAAGTACATAGCTTTTTCCATTCAAACATAAAACCTTCAACAATATGAAATGTAAGTCCTTTTTATTAAACATACTTGGAATTTCTCTTTCCAACCATACAATACAAATATGATAATTACAAGTTGCAATAACATTCTTTTGTAATACAAGAATTTCAAATCCCTTTTCTTATAATAAAATTAGTCCTTTCCAATAAGGTATACAACAAAAGTTCTTTCTACATTCAACTAAATCACTACAACTTGGAATAAATGAAATATACAAGACTTTCTTTCAAACATACAAAAGTTACAATCTTCCACTCTAAGTGGGAACAATAATAAATTTTACAACATGGAGAATTCTTCCAACAAGGTCAAAACACAAGTCTTCTTTCCAAGTCATCTCCCAACTTCATAGCTTCAACTTGCATCCTTCAACTCTTCAAAACTTGAATCACCATACAAATAAAGGGGTTATAGGGGATGCTCTCGCCCAACCTATAATCAAATAAGAGGAGAAGTCATCCCCTTATTGGCCCTCGAGCCCCAACCAAAGAACAATATGGGGTATTATGCAACATTTTAAATTTTTTACAAGAGGCTTCCAAACAAACATTCTACAAGATAACACAATCAAATAACACATTTCAAGAGTCCATTCAAACAAAACAACAACTTTCCCAACAAGAAAAAAGGTTTGACTACAACAAGCCAACAAGGAGTAATGGAATATGGGCACTACCTCATTTTTTCTCCCAAGTGATGTAGGAGTTCCACCCAAAAGCCTCCATGTGCACAACTCAAAACATAATAAAATCCTTATTTCTACACTTGCAAATATGCAAAATATATCCATGTTATCCTTTTCACTCCCCATAGGTGGAAATAAAACTCTAACTCCTCCAAAATGCATGCCTCACATCTCCCTTTTCCCTCCACAATGGTCCCATAAATCCATCTCCCACACATAACTTAAGGAAAACTACCCATTAAAAATCAACATGACCATAACACTCATACAATATACAAAAAAACATAATTTATACATCAAAAAACATTAATACAAAAATGCCAAAAAGGAGGAGACCCTACCTCTCCATCAAGCTTCCAATTGTTTTGCTCAACAAGCTTTAGAATCCTTCACACCAAGCTTAATTCAAGATGCAACTCCAAAAGAAAACTCCAAGTATGAAAACCAAGACCAATTTTCAAAAGTGCAAGAGAAGAAAATAAGGCAAGTAACCCAAAATCCACCAAAATAATCTAATAAATAGAAAAAGGATGTGAGGATGATGAGGTGGCTCTATATAGGATGCCACTTCATCATCCCTCCATTCCAACACACAAGTCAAACACTAAGCCCAAAGTAATTAAATGCACATGTAAGACTTATGACATGCCCACATGACACTCCAACTTGCACACCATGTTTATCAAGGACAAACTTAAATGTGGTAAGTAAACAAGTGTAATTATTTACCCTTTTACACTAAAAAAATGCATTAAAATGGTCAAAATATGTCTCATACTTCATAAGTATGGTTGGTAGGAGAGTTTGAGATGTGAGGGACAAGGTTAACTTATCCCTCAAGTCTCTAAAAGTGGCCAACAAGGCCAAATTCGAATTTGGGAAGGATGGTGGAGTACACACCACCTAAATGCATTTAATTAAATTCACATCATACAACAAACAAGGAATATCTACCCAATTTATTGCCCACATGTCATATCTTCCCTTTTTTTTAAATTTAATTTAAATTAAAGAATTAAGATACATTAACAAAAGCCAACGGGGTTGGGTGGACCGATTAAGACAAACAGTTTTTTCTGGATCCACCTAGGTTCAAATCCCGTTGGGTGCAATCCCTTCGGGGTGGTTTATCAGTGGTGGCGGGTGTTACATCACTGGTGCTTATTCTCGGTGGTGGCGGACTTTACATCCTTGGCATTGGCATTTGTGACAGCTTGGTGGCACTAAAAACGAAAGTAGCGAAAAATTGCATCATTGGTCTCAGCTGGTGGTCATGCTCATGTTGGATTAATTGTAATATTTGGTTCAAGAAATTGGTTGTAATGGGTGGGGTCCCATCAACCCTCTAATTCATAGCTCTGGTCAAAAGTGTTTAACAATAAAAAATAAGATACATTAGCAAGTGTTAATAAAGAAACAATATTTCCCAAATAATTAAACACATGCACAAAAAATTAACAAAAATAAAAGAAAGGAAACACATTACACCCATGACCACATCAATGAGGTTACCCTCCATAAGAATCTCATAATAAAACATGCAACAAAAAAACATAACATTAATCACAAGTTGTAAATTTTTGGCCATGTTGCATAACAAGAGAAATCCTTCCATGGTTGGTGCCCTATCCCCTTTCGATGTATGTGATAAAATGTCCAAAGAACACAAAAAAAAACCTCTTTGGCCTTATGGCTGCATCAAAAACATCAATAATAATATACATATAAAAATCAATAAGCGTCATCCAAAATTAGAAAATCTATCATCTATCATCATACAATTTAATTCGATTTTAACATCCATTAAATCATGATTCTACTCAATAGATCCAACATAGGTTATGCATCCAAAATATGACATGTTAGTATAAAATCAATAATACTGCAAATCAACATATATATCTATCCATCATCGTCATCTAGTGCATCATAATCAAAATGTAAATCACAACATGTCAATAGTCTAAATATCTACATAGTATATCATCTACTGATCAAGATATAATAATCAAAATGTCTAAGTATCAATCCAATAGTAATATCATCATAATGAAAATAGTGTCAAAGAGGAGTGGGCACTACATCCCCTCCATTTAGACTCAACGTCCTCTTGAAGTCACTAAAATAGGTGTGGAAACGGGCCCATAACAAAGTGGCATCCTCCCATATGGTCATGCAGCCTCGTCATACCTATCCCAATGGACTCGCACTTGGTTAATCTTATGGCTTCAAGGCACAGAGTCCTACTCTCTATGATGCACATGAGCTCCATAATCACCTGCCCTTTCTCTTGCACCTGCAATGCGGTCTAATCTAATACATGAGAGGGATATGGAATGTATCTCCTAAGAAAAAAAACATGAAACACATCATGGATGCAAGACAAGTTAGGTGGCAAGGCTAGACGATAAGCTAAGGGACCGATCTGCTCCAAGATCTCAAATGGACCCACGAATCTAGGAGCTAACTTAGAGCCTTTTCCATAATGGATAGGGCTCTTATGAGGTCTGACATGAAGAAACACCTTCGTGCCCACCTCATAGCTATGGTCAACTCTCCTCTTATCTACATATTTATTTTGTCTATCATGTGCCTCCTGTAGTCTCTGTCTAATCAAAACAACTCTGTTGCTCCATGTCTTGTAACAAATATGACCCAAGAGATACTTTGTCCTCCAATCTGTCCCAACTCAAGTGGTATCCTTCACTCCCTTTCATAAAGTGCCTAAAATGGAGCCATACCAATAGAACTCTGAAAGTTGTTATTATAAGCAAACTCCACCAAGTAAAAATACTCCTCCCACCTCGAATGATAGTCCATAACATACATCCGAAGCATGTCCTCTAAAATCCTATTCACCTTCTCGATCTGTCTATTTGTCTCTGGATGATATGTTGTACTAAAGTTGATACTTGTCCTAAGGGCATGGTCCATGGTAGTCCAAAAATGAGAGTTGTATAAGGGATCATGGTCGCAAATAATTTTTCCGTAGAATCCCCAGCGCGTCCTTACAATCTCATCTAAGTACACTCGTGCCAATGCACTAGCTATATATAGTGGTATTCACTAAAGAAAAATGAGTCACTTTCGCCAATCTATCTATCATTTATGACCATGATGGCATCATGGTGGTATCTAGATGTCGGTAGCCCTACTATGAAATCAATGGAAATGGTGTTCCATTTCTACTTTGATATAACATGATTTTAGAGAAGTCTAGCTAGATGTTGATGCTTGACCTTCACCTTTGACACTCCAAACAAAAAAGACATAAAAGAGCTACATCTCTCGTAGTCCTGCTCCAATGGTACAACTGTCTCAAAGTGGTGTGCATCTTATTCATCCTGGATGTGTTGAATAACGTGCATGATGACCTTTGTAAAAATATCTTGTCTCAAAGCTCGATCCCTAGGTACATAGTTCCAGCGTCTGTGTTTGAGAAGTCCATCTGAATTAAATGCAAATCCATCAAACTTCCCCTCAAGGGGTCTCTGAGACACAATCTCTTCTCTATCTCATAAGGTAGAAGCTGCCATGTGGAAGATGTCATAAAATCCTTCTATGCAAGTCTATACCCACCGACCTAGCCATAACCAAATGTCTCAGACTTAAAGCATCTACAACTACATTATCCTTCCCTTTCGTAGATGCTCTATCTCCATGTGTTACTCAAAAGTAACTCTATCCAATTCCGTTGATGAGCATTGAGATTGGGTTTAGTGTGAAGAGGTGAAAAAGACTCAAGTGATTTGTCTTGAGAGTGAATCTCCCTGCCAAGAAGGAAATGACGCTAACGCACCAAAGCATGCGCCACTACTCCATGCTCAAGTTCATGAGTAAGATAAGTGAGCTCATAATCCTTGATTTTGCGAGACTCAAAGGCTACTACATGGCCAACCCGCATCAAAACACCTCTTAATCCTACCAAAGAAGTGTTAGAAATATCTATGTTGTAGTAAGGTGAACATAGAATATTATGTGAGTGACTATATTATCTAGGATAATATAATGTGTTGTAATAATTAATTACATTATTGAAAATGTAATTATGAGTGGGTGAGTGAGTAAATATTGTTATGAGTTGTTGAGTAAAAAATCGTTAACAATATTAGTTTTGTGAGAAAACAAAATCTCACGTAAAATAACATGGAGTTGTTTTAGGAGTTTTGTGTGGAGACATTTGTGGAGATTATCCCTCCTTAAATATAGGAGCTACCTCTCTTATATATATGGGTGTAATAATTCCTATGTAACAACAAGAATGAAGAGTAAGATTTCAATTTACTTTATACAATTATGATATTAAATTTTCATTTGGTACCAAAGCAGGTCTGATGCGGGAAATTTAAGTGTTTTCTTGATCGAATCCATCTCAAAGAATAACTTATATTATTTGTTTATGGATTTGAGTGTTTCTATAATTTTTCACGATAAACCATGTTTTAGTCAGAAATGACAAGAAATTTTAGCGAGAACCCAGTTCATATTTTTGAAGAAATACGGATTTAACTATGCAACTATCAAATTCAGCATATCAATTCTTCTACTGAAAGTTTTCTCCAATTTCCAATAATGTTGAATTGTTAATACAGAGCCTTGGCTTTATTGAGGTTCAAAGTTTGAAAGAAAATATTTCCATACATGGAAACTATGGATGCAATTACATTTAATAGAAAATGACTTATGGAATGTACTTAAAGCCAATGCAATTCCATCAACGAATACAAATGATCTAGCTAAATGGAATGTAAAAGATCAAAGAGCTTTGGGTACGGGTAAGTGTAGAAGTTGATGGACAAAAATGGGGTCATCTCGTGGACATCATATTGCAAAAATAGTGAAATCTCAACTTGTAGGGATTATTAGCAATACGCACATTCAAAATTAGAAAAATATATATAAATATGAATCATAGCATCCGGAATCTAGTTTCTAAAATACTAATTTTTAAAAAAAATGGACAAGTTTAGCTATATTAAACACTTAAAATTATATGACTTGGTTTTTTTTTTTTTGAAAAAACTTATAAGATTGTAAACCATTTGCCATGATTTGGATGAAAAAATCTTGTTTTTTTTTTTTTTTTTTTCATTTGGTGAAAAGTTAGATGTAGTTGTCTATCTTGGGATGGATTTTATTTTGTATTTTTTCGAGCAATTTTTTTTTAATGATTTTTTCCATGAAAGTGGTCTGAAAATATTTAGAAAACGAGCGCTTTCCGTTTTCCCGCCATAACTATATCAAAAATATCAAATAATAATTTTTTTTTTTTAACGTGTATAGAATTTGTCCACGCTTGGGATGGTATAAGTTTTATCACATTTTGATAAGTGAAACAAAATTACAGTCTTAAACGTAGACATGAACATTCACGGGAAAATATGTCTTAAAACCTATTATTAATAAAAATTATAAAATGATATTTATCTTATTCTATTCACTTTAAAATCAATATTTCTACGAAGCTAACAGTCTCCCCTACGCGATGGCACCATTTTTGTGAAATGTTTTCAGTTTTTTAGCATGGTTCAAGTCTTTGGAAGAGAAAATTTGAGGTTTTTTGACCTTTTACACTTCATAATGACCTTCCATAGCTTTGGTTGGGGAAAAAAAAGATTTCCCAAGGCTTAGGGTCGGTAGATAGATCCATGATCATGGTTTATAAAGCACGATCATGGTTTTTAAACACAAACCGCGAGCGTGCTTTAGAAACCATGATCATGGTTTATAAAGCACGCTCACGGTTCATAAATCATATTTACACACATCCCAATGTCTGAATTACCATGTGATTTTTACTCTCTGACCTTACCATATGAATTACTACAAAATTCTATCTTTTTCGCATGTTTTTCTTATCACCGAAGCAAAACATCATGGGAGACAAGAAACGAAGTCAAAAAAGGAAGTCATTAAGTAAAAAAACACCAAACGAATTAGAGGCCAACAAAATTCAAAATGCTGAGTGAATGTGAAATCTTCGTGAATCAAGAAGAGGTTCATCTTCAACCCCAACTATTGTAAGCAATGAAGAACCAGGTAATGTTTCTACTGTCAATGTTGAAGTTGAATTAAATACTCGTGATGAAGATGTTTTTACTGTCAATGTTGAAGAAGAATTAAATACTCATGATGTAGCAAATGTTGAAATTGAAGGAGACAATGAAAATGTGAATAAGGAAATTCATGTTGAAACTCAGATATGTAAAAAATTGACAAAAACACCTCCTAGGATTTTACGTAAGAAACCTAATTTTTTATTGAAATTGATGAAAACATTTTGAAACCAATGTCTGAAAACTTTCTGAATGATAAATCAAAAGAAAAGCCATTGAAATTTGGGATAATCATTTTGAAATTTTAAATGATTCCCAAAGATGTCAGTTGTTGGTTAGTTTGATGAAATTGATTAAAATGAGACCTACATTAAACACCTTAGGATTGACAACATCTAATATACGTGGTCAAACCTCTACAATTGTTGAAAACCTTCATGATGCATATCACATTGTTGGTGTCAAGAGACGCACTAGGGATAGTAATATTGTGCGTCGTGTACTTACTACTAGTGTTATAAGTGAATCAATAAAAAAACAACGTTTGATTACACAAACAAGTCGAATGTTGCAAGTTAATCGAAAAACTCTAATGAAAGCAATTGAAAGATGTAATATCCTTCAATCACTCAATAACGCCATTTTTGGGCATTTTCTGCTAGAGCACCATGTAAGGACAAAAATAATTCTGATGCTATAAGAGAAGTTATTATTCAATTTTGGCATGATAACACTAGAGTTTCACCTAATACAAGAGATGTTATAAAACGGAGAGTTGGTTCTACTAATCATGAACCACATCCAAAGCATTTCTTAGATATGACTCAAACTCAATTTTTTCGTAAGTTTGAACAAGAGAATCTAGAAATTAAAATTAGTCAACATTTTTTTGAAATGTTGAAACCATTCTATGTGAAAATCAACCATGCTCGCACCACTTGTTGTTGTAGGCAACATGTTGAATTTGTGATGCATTATGCTAAATTTTTACGTATTCGTTCTATTTTTCATTCTGAAACTATGTTATCGGAATGTGGTGTTCAAGTTCCACCAATATCTTCCAGGGATTTCATTCCTACTATATTTTGTGAAAAAGAAGTTGGACAATTTTTTTATAGTCATGATTGTTTAGATGGAAGTTGTAGTACATGCGGTAGATTACCTAAATTGGAAAGTTACATCCATGAGCAAATTAAGGTACAATAGGACATAATTTAGTTGAGTTTGATAAATATAAATCAGTTGCATACCAGTTGAAAGATGGAAAAGAGTCTAAACGGTGTGAGCTAGTTACATAACAAATGCCTATTTTCCAATTTTTGAGAAAATTTAAGGATGAAATTGTTTATGAGTATGCTAGGCATACACATAGAGCTCGATGGTTGGATGAATAGTTCAAGATATGCAAGGACACATTTCCTATTGGTACTATTGTTTTAGTGGTCGATTTTGTAGAGAATTACACATTGCAACCACAAATGGAGGTTCAATCGCAATATTACAACTCAGTACAAGTTGCCATTTTTGTGCATATAAAATTTCTACATTCTCCTGATAGTAGAGAATGATCAAAATTTTTAAAGAGAGTACCACTTTTATATCAGTGATGATCATACTCATTCTACTAAATTTGTGCAAGGGTGTTTCTAGTTATTTTATGGAAACTTGTCTGATAGGGACATCCACTTCAAACAACATTATATATGGTCAGATAATTGCACGTCTCAGTTTAAGAATGCACAATGTTTTATTGGATGAGTAAGAATGCACGTCAAGATGGGTGTGCAACATATTTGAGTTTCACTGAGGGTTGGACATGGAAAAGGAGAGCATGACGGTGCAGGGGCATGTGTGAAAAGAGCTCTTGTAAGAGAAGAGTTGAAGTACAAAGATGGTGCTAAATTAAAAGATGCAAAGAGCATAGTGGAATGGTGTATTGACAACATGGCCCGAGGTTCTCAAGAAAATTCCACAGTTCATAGATATTTTTGGTTGATAGAGGAACAAAAAATTGCTAACTACGAGGATTATATGACACTCACAGGGTCCAATGATATGCACTCATTTTGTAGCTCAGACGCTACTTCATGGGCCATATGGACAAGAAAGTTGACATGTTTTTGTGCATCTTGTATCAAATTTTCACTGCTGAGTGTGATTCACAAGAATGGGTGGATGGATGGATTTGTAGGCCTCTAACTCCACTTCCTAGTTATCAACCTCCACAAGCATTATGACTTGTTTCTGTAGATGAAGTTGCAACATCCAAGGACTTTGACGAAATTTTGATTTTGGTGCGACAAGGTATTTATGGTTATTTATTTAATTTTTGTATTGAGTTATGTCCATTGAAATTTTAATATGTAATTTAAATTTGAGTTGTTCAACCTTTATTTTTTAGAGACATGTGTTTGTAGTTATCATGATGTAAAGACAATGAAGAAGGAACAAAATATTTCTTATGTCGTTGCATCGAGGAAAGAAAGAAGTTGACTTCTCCTATTATAGATGGTGAAGATATTGAGTATCCTACAGGTCAGTGGTAATTACTGAACTTGGCTTTGACGGTATCCATTAAAAACTCCTCTATTTGGGTGTTTGAAGACTTTGAGACACACAGGAAAATACTCTTATATTCGCATCTAGTTCTAGCGACAAATATTCAACTGTATAGATATCGAGGAAGGCCTAATAACAAGATTCTTTGGAAGGTTCGAGAGTCAGATCATGAAGCAATCTTGTCCGCTATTCAGAGTAGATCCAATCCTGATGGTTCATTGGAATGAATTTACAATGCTCATGTCTGGTATATATAATTTCTTTGATATATATAAATTTGTTAGTTAGATAGATTTAAGTTCATATATTTTATTTTAAATTTGTGTATTTTGTATATATCTAGTATGGTTTTGATTTGAAACTTAAATTTCTTTGACTAACACTTTTATGTTTAGGTTAGTGGTGCCAAAAAAGCTTCCACCTTCACATGGTTGGCACTGTTAGTAGAGAATTTTAAATTCTCGAAGCTAAGAGAAGCTTTCATTGTTTTACAAGAAAAGAGAAGCAATTAACAACGATTTATGTACCCATGGAGGGGGTTCTTGCTCCGAGGAGGTAGCCCAGAAGCACCTGGAGCTTAGAGAACCAAAAAACTCCTCCCAAGTGTTTACAAGACCATACCTATGCATGTGCACAATCGGTTTGGTGCCACGACCCACCATTTGTAAAATATAGTGTTTGACAACCTTACACTGGCTCAAACTGCACTATTTCACGCATTTGTAAACAATAGGAAAAACCGATCTGAGAAGGAAAACTAGAGAGCTATTGTAGAGGGTCCCTACGCCAAGGTGTCGGATTAGACGAGACGTCTCTAGGTGCCACGGAGTCCGAGTAGTCACCCGTCGAAGTTGAACGATATTTTGGTCTCAAGGCTCTTAAGGGACTACGCCCATGAACGAAGTAGCCTCAACGAACTTGTCGTGCACACAAAACAACACCTCCTCTAGCATTCACCTAGCCACCCGGACATGTTCGGCATTCGGTTTGGTGCCACGACCCACCATTTGCAAAATATAGCATTTGACAACCTTACACTGGCTCAAACTACACTATTTCACACGTTTGCAAACAATAGGGCAACGAGAGCACCAATCTGAGAAGGAAAAACTAAGAGAGGATATTGTAGAGGGTCCCTATGCTAAGGTGTTAGATCAAATGAGACATCTCTAGGTGCCACGGAGTCTGAGTAGTCACCCGTCGAAGTTGAACGATATTTTGGTCTCAGGGCTCTTAAGGGACTATTTCTAACGAAGTAGCCCAAAAGCAACGACCTTGTCGCACACCAAAACACCACCTCCTCTAGCATTCACCTAGCCACCCGGACATGTCAACAGGCAGTCAGGTTTGGTGTGACATGACCCACCTTTTGTAAAATATAGCATTTGATAACCTTACACTGCTCAAACCGCACTATTTCACACGTTTGCAAAACAATAGGGCAGCGAGAGCACCGATATGAGAAGGAAAAAACCAAGAGAGAATATTGTAGAGGGTCCCTACACCGAGGTGTTGGATCAGATGAGATGTCTCTAGGTGCCATGGAGTCCGAGTAGTCACCCGTCGAAGTTGAACGATATTTTGGTCTCGGGCTCTTAAGGGACTACGCCCGAACGAAGTAGCCCGGAAGCAACGACCTTGTCACGCACCAAAAACCACCTCTCTAGTAGCATTCACCTAGCCACCTAGATGTGTCAGCACATTCGGTTTGGTGCCACATGACCCACCGTTTGCAAAATATAGCGTTTGACAACCTTACACTGGCTCAAACTGCACTATTTCGCGTGTTTGCAAACAATAGGGCAACGAGAGCACCGATCTGAGAAGGAAAAAAACTGAGAGAGGCTATTGTAGAGGGTCCCTACACCGAGGTTTTGGATTAGAAAATATGTCTCTAGGTGCACGGAGTCTGAGTAGTCACCCGTCAAAGTTGAATGATATTTTGGTCTCAGGGCTCTTAAGGGACTACGCCCAAACGAAGTAGCCCGGAAGCAACCTCCTTGTCGCGCATCAAAAAAATTCCACCTCTAGCGTTCACCTGGCCACTTGGACATGTTGGCATAGTCATTTTGGTGGCACGGCCCACCATTTGCAAAATATAGCGTTTGACAGCCTTACACTAGCTCAAACTACACTATTTCGCGCATTTGCAAACAATAGGACAGCGAGAGCACCGATCTGAGAAGGAAAAAAATGAGAGAGGCTATTGTAGGGGGTCCCTACACTGAGGTTTTGGATCAGATGAGATGTCTCTAGGTGCCATAGAGTCCGAGTAGTCACCCATCAAAGTTGAACAATATTTTAGTCTTAGGGCTCTTAAGGGACTACGCCCGAACGAAGTATCCTGGAAACAATGAACTTGTTGTGCACTAAAACACCACCTCTTCTAGCATTCACCTAGCCACTCAAATGTTCTAGTATAGTTAGTTTGTTGAGTTTGGTTGACACCCACAATTTGCAAAATATAGCGTTTGACAACCTTACACTCGGCTCAAACTATACTATTTCAAAAAACAATAGGGCATCGCGAGAGCACCGATCTTGGGAAGGAAAAAATTGAGAGAGGCTATTGTAGAGGGTCCCTACACTGAGGTGTCAGATTAGACGAGACATCTCTAGGTGCTACAGATTCTGAGTAGTCACTTTTTGAAGTTGAACAATATTTTGGTCTCAGGGCTCTTAAAGGACTACGCCCGAACAAAGTAGCCCTAAGCAATGACCTTGTCACGCACCAAACACCACCTCCTCTAGCATTCACCTAGCCACCCAATGTGTCGGCAAAAGTAGGTTCGGTTGGTGACCATGATGTCTTGAGGCATGACTTCTCACTCCTTGCCTCCGTTCATTTCCTAGGACTCAAAACATTCAATGTCACTTGTTTACCTTCCATCTCTCTTGTTCTCTTTGGACTTTCCTCTGTCCTCTTAGGTGCTTCATCACTATCATTTATTTTCTCTCTTGAGTTATGTTTTTTTGGTGATATCTCTCCACCCTCTGCTGCCCTAGCTATGTGCTTACATGCTCATTATGTTTGCATTGTAATATGGCCATGCTCTTGGCTACCTTGAAACTTTTTACATACTCTTCATCCCTTAATGGGTATCTAATACCCTAATTATCATGCTTTGAAGATTCACAAGAATAAAGCATTCCCTTTTATTCTAATAGTGGATTAAGTATTTGAATATAGGTCAAGAATACTAAATGGAGTTGAAATTAAATGAGCCATAATTGCTAGTGAAGCAAGAACTAGTGAAAAGTGGTGAGTAAAGGTAAGTCATGTTAAAGGAATGAAATGCATTTATTCATTGTTTCTAATAGTATGGTGAGAATGTGAACATATGAATAAGATTATCAATAAAATGCTAAGGCAAGTAGCTTCAAGTTTGCATATTTGGATGGAATTTTAGAAGGAGAGTGAAGTGGCCAATCAAGTCACTTATGAAGCATGCTAAAAGAAGTGAAGGAAACAAATAAGTGAGAGCCTATGAAGGAATAAGAGGAAAATAGTTTCCATGCATGAGAAACATGAAGAAGAGAAAAGAATTCTCATAATGGAGAACATAGCACGAAAGAAGAATAATGGAGGAGAAAGGAAGTGCAAAATGAAATGCTTAGAGAATAAATAGGTACTCATTCAATATGAAATGGGAAACAAGAGGAAAGTGGCGAGAAAAGGTCAAATTTTAGTTTGAGGCAAGCATGTAATGGTTGTGATCAATAAATGAAGAAAGTGAAGGAGAGAGTGAATACTTGTTGTACATGAGGAAATACAAAGGCTTGAGGAGATATTTATGATAGATATTCAAAGCAACAAGAGACAAGTCAAGAGAAAAAAGAGTGAACAATGGCAGAATAAGAAGGAGAAAGAAAGAAGTCTTGAATGTACAAGCAAATAAAAGGAAAGAGAGGATGGTAAGTCCAAGAAGAAAGAGAAAAAAATGAAAATGAAAATGAAAGAGAGAAGTGAATCTACTTTAAACGATAATCAAATTGAATGTTTAACTTCTTAGTTGATTGGCATATAGCACCAAATTATAAAGAGATAAGGTGTGTACATCTATTGATTCCCTTAATTTCTCTAAAACAATGTAAATGCTTCCCTTAATTTCTTAACAATTGTACCATGTAATGTTGCACCATAAGTAACGTTATATTCATATAGTTCAAGATGAACTCTACCTCACTTATTTCTATCAATGTTCACATTAGTGATATGCAATGTGAGTGTTAGCTTTAAAAGAAAAAAAAAGTAATTACGTATTGCCCTTTTGTAGTTCACCTAGCATGGTTTTGCTTAATGGAATAGGTTTGCTTAACAATTGTACCATGTAGTGCTCCAGGACATGGTTTTTTAATTTTAAATCAAACATACATATCTAGAACTAATAAATGGTTATGAAAACATACATAGAAGGATATCATACATGCAATGAAATCGAATCAAACATATAGAAGTAATATCGTTATGAAAACCAACACACATGGATATATAAGAATAAAACAAAGTGTGCTCCAGACGCACGTCTCTGAAAATATGTAAGTTCATAACATGTGTACATCTCGAACTAAGTGTGTCATACATATAGGACCACATGCGGTCGCAAAAGGCTATATATATACAATGGACTATATGAAGAAACATGTTCACTAGGACCAGATGGCCCATATATATATCTATGTACATCCAAGTGGACTATGAATCTACTCATGAAACATCTTCCCTCTCTTCGCCCTGCTAGAAGTAGCACGTCCACGACCTAGGGATGTAGTGGAGGGAGATGCCACTATGGATTTCATCTGTGTGGTCCTAGGCGTCTCTAAGAAGGTCTACAACCTAACCTGCACATTCATAAACAACAAGTTTTTAACACCCAAAATTTTAAAATACATTCAAAATTTAGAAACTTGTACAATTTAGTTAAAATGCATGTGAAATCTTACCGCAATGTCATGATCCCTATCAATTTGTCATTGATGCATCGTAGGGACAACATAGACTCACAAGGGGTAAGCTACATACAAATAATTAATTTTCAAATTAAATATTTCACATACATACAAAATTTGATATTGTAGATTTAAGTAATAAGAAATAATGAACCTCTAAAATTTAACAAATTTGAAAAATTGTACCTCGCTTAGTGGATCTCCACATGCTATGGCAAGATCTGCACAAAAACTCCACACCTCATATATGGAGGAGTCTCTCTAGCAGTCATAAACTATATAAAAAAATGTACAAATCAATATTAAAATCTACATGATTGCACCACATAACAGAGACCTCCAAAGCATGTAATCCACGTGAACTCCTCCTGATCTAAATTGCTTATAAACAACGTGTAAAGAGAAACTAACCTATGTAAAAATCATTTGAGGCGTGTCAATAAAGTTATCGTAGCGAGATGATGACCCGCGAAGCTCTATGTATTGGGGTGGAATAAAAAAACATATTAATATGGTAACTCGGTTTTGAGTGTCATTTTTTGTAAAAGTGCTTGCTTTTTCATGCTCTTTTTGAGACTTGCACTATAATTATAAAGTGACAAATATGGAGGATTGTTGTAATCAATTGTGGATGTAATTTCGGCTGAGCCCGACATCCTAAAATTTTGGGAGTTGCAGTTTGTACCTATCATGGATTCTGAGAGTGATATGCTTTTCTATAAAGTATGTGGACTTCAAGAGGATATTGTAAAATTTTTGGAAGAAAATAGATCGCTCAAGAAGTGAAATTATCTTCTACAATCACTTATTCACGATAAGGATACAATAATACACTTCTTGAAAATCACGCCTACAACATCAATCATATGTTGTACGACAACTATCCATGCTCCTAGTCCACTTTTTGAAAATCATGAATGCGTTGCTCTTGTACCCACTTGATATTGATCTCCCTCCTTTGAGCTAAATTCTTTTGATGCTTCTCAACCCGTGAGGCTTATTATGACACATTGTGTGCTATTCTCACATGCCTCGTGCCTATTATAGTACCACATTGTGTATCCTACTTCTAGCAACGGCTACATGGATTTTTTGTGAGAAGCATGCCACTACATTCAAATCTCACATGCTTCGTTAGGGTCTCACTAAGATCGAGTCATTTTAGAAGACATTCACAGGGTAATCTTTCCTCTATTCCACATGTTAAGTGGAATTATCGTCATGCCATTGGTTTTCGAGCAGATACTTTATTGGGATCACACATTGACAGATTTTTTTTTTTGTTTGCTCGACTCTTTCTGAGGATCATGAGCAACACATGAGTTCTGCACCTTCACCTGCATCGCTAGCTTAAGAAACCTGATATTTCAAAGCTGTCAGACATGATCAACTTGACAC
Organism: Taxus wallichiana var. yunnanensis; assembly: GCA_018340775.1. Taxonomy (NCBI): domain Eukaryota; kingdom Viridiplantae; phylum Streptophyta; class Pinopsida; order Cupressales; family Taxaceae; genus Taxus; species Taxus wallichiana. The sequence continues at coordinate 466,638,434 of CM031244.1, read as the reverse complement.
ACATTTTGATGTTTTTTTGCATGCACCCATTGTGAATTTTTCACCAAGTCATATGCAAACATCTTCTTCAATTATTGTTGATTCCATTATTGATTGATTTGTGGGGATATCATCACTCGAGGCGCGACATAGGCATTCATTCAAAAAGAAATCTCTGAACCAAAATGATGCACTGGCTCCACCACTATTTGGCATCTTCCTCCACTTTCTATACCTTATGCATTATGATGCTTCTTTTTTGAGCATTTTTATTTAGTAAGTGTTAGTGTATCTCTCTTGTTTGTTGAGAGATTTTGTATCTGTATTTTTGACACTTTTGGCATGTTGACTCTCTTGTGGGGAACTATTCTAGAGGAGCCAAAGTGTTAGTTTTTCAATGTTTGAGTAGTTGTTTTGAAAACTCATACAGATTTGTAGCATCACTCCACCCATTCAAGCATTATGGGAGAGTGTGGTGTTAATCCCGCTTCTTTCGGGTTTCATTATGTTCTTGCCTTGTTACCTTGGCTTTTCTTGGATCGTGACACTCTCTGAGTTTGTGTCATTGCCTTATTGCTTTGGTTATTGTTCTTGGATCGTGACACACCTATTTTCAGCAGCTTGATCTAATTATGTTTGGTTTTTTTTTGGCTTTCGACATCACTCCATTGAGACTCCTTGCACAAATGGGTCATTTTGAAATATGCTCATGACCTTTTTGAGTTTTGTGATCGACCACATGGATTCAAAAGTACACAACAAACTTCTTCAGCAGGTACACATTTTTGAGCCGAGATTCTTGGGATGCCTGAGCAGATCTTTACTCTCTTTACTTTGTTATTCCATCTTTGGGTACCTTGGGTGTCCCTTTTTTTCCCAATTATCACATGAGTACCTCAATAAGGTTCCAGACTGTTGAACTCATAAAACTTGGACATGCCACTTATATTTTGGCCTCTATCTTCACTTGAGAGGGGGTGTTAGAGTAGGTATTTACATTAGCTCATGTTCACCTAGGTACTTTATTTACATTTATTGGATTTATCCTCACCCACTTATGTGTGTGGGGTATTTATTTTATCTTATTTAGATATGAGGAGATATTATCTAGTTGTTAGGTATAGTTCTTTCCTTGATCTATGGTATTGACTAGTTCTTTCCTTGATGTCAAAACCTCTCCTAAACTCTATGGTCTTGACTAGTTCTTTGATGACTAGTTATTTCCTTGATTTATGGCTTGATCTACAACCTCGAATGAACTTTTTAGATTGTTATTCCTTTCCTATTTAAGCAAGGCCCATTCTCAATGTATTACATTGAGTTCCATAATAATATATGATATCGATGCTCATTTGTTTTTGCAAAGGTTTTTGTTAAACTATTCGCTAAAAAATAGCTACTTTCATCTTATTGATCGCGGTGTTTGATTAGCATCTACTCGTTTTGGCTTGGTATGATCTCAAAAGCATTCCTTTCATAATCCACGTGAACTTTCCACAATTAGAAAAAAGTGTAAAGAGAAACTAACATGTGTAAAACTCATGTGAGGTGTGTCGGGGCCTTTTCCCGGAGTGATGATGACCCGCCAAGCTCCCCGTGTATAAAAGACAAACATATTAATATGTACAAAATACACGTGAAACATTATAATAATAATCTAGTGCAATCAAATGAAATTAAAAATGTAAGTTTGTATAACTTGAAACTTATGTTCTTAAATTCACCCCATTTTATCTAATAGATGTGGGATGTTTCCTTCACTGGCTCTTGCCTTTAGAATAAAATAAAAATTAGTATTTTCTCCATGTATGTACATGACGTTTAAATACATATATATTAAAATCTAAACATGAATTAAACTATCGTATATATATATATATATAATTTATTTGAAATTTACCCAAAGACCAATTCGGTGACACCATTTCCAAACACATCCCCATAATTTGTGCGCATCTCATCTATAGAAAAGAAATCATGTGAACAAGCAAATGATGTCTCACCAAGAGGGTGCATACGGCAAATTTACACATCCACATGCGCTAGAACACACACTCCACCAACATCACTAGATGTAATCTTGTCACTATGGCTTATCGACTCGAGTGACAATTATGTGTGAGCTCCCTTAATGCATTTTTCTGTCAATCTCCACAACCTCCTTCATCTAGGAGGGATAATCTAAGGTTTAGTGGGGGTTTTGGGGCACGTGGGATCCTTGGTTGAACTACGCGTGCACCAGTTACTCTATGCAGAGCCACCTCCTCGCCCAAAATTCAAAAATTCAAAATAATTCGGGACCTTATTAAGCACGAACTCGCAATATAATTTCTTCAAAAATAGAAAGGAACCTCATTGTTGTTGCATGGTGGATAATCAAAAACTATCCACCATCGGTCCCAAAAATTGTTTTTGATTCGGTCATCATGGCACCAATGGATTGGGAACCATTTGCAAGTAGTTGCGGGGGGCATTGGTTCTCGAGTCAGTAAATAATGCACAAATGAGGTCTTTTCCAATTTTTTTGTCTTTTACAACCGCATGGGATAATTTATTCGCATACCACCACCTACAATCACCTCTAAAGGTATTCCATCTATGTATTTGGTTGGTCATGCGAGTCGAATTCACCAATCAATGTTTCAATGTGTTGGATAAAGTCATGCGGGACAAATTTGTGGTATGATTCTATCTTATAGTTTGAATAAGGTTCTCAATGACAATTTTATTTTCTCGATTCTTCCAACGATATTATCATGTGTCAACAAGTGGGGATGTATGAGCCACAAGATGTGGATCTATGTTTGGAGGAGGGTTTTGAGGAATGTTCGGAGGGTTTTGAAGAATGTTTTGCACTTTTTTCATGTTATGTTTATGGAGCACTCACATTTCATGTTAGAGTTTGGTACACCTTCCATGTGTTACACTCGATATTTTTACAGGGTCCCACTCGCCGTGAGCGGGTCACTGAAAATAGGGGCTCGGGGCGAAGCCCCAAGCAAATTTTCATGGGTGGTTTATTAACCCATGGGTAATGGGTAACATTAGGGTTGAAGCCCATAGTTTTTTCGGTACCCATTGTTTTGTAAAACCGCCTCTTGACTACCTATTGATGTACTTATAAATAGATGGACATATAATAGGATTTATATGAGTGTGTTGTGAAGGTGAATAATTTGTGCGGATTCAAGTGTGAATTTAGGAGGGTTTGTTGAGCGCATCTCCAAACAAGATCATTATTGATTTTAAGACTGTTGGCTTGTAATAAAATCAGCAAGTGTTCTTGTGGATGTAGCCCACATTGGGTGAACCACATTAAATATTGTTCTTTGTGTTGTGCATATTTCATTTCTATAATTCTATTCATACTTCTTATTATTGATTTTGAGGAATTATTCCACATTAGATATTATTAATTCCTAACAATTGGTATTAGAGCTTGTTTGGTTTCTGAAGTGTTGAATCGCAGGGAAAGTTTTAGCTTGAGTGGGAGTTATGGCGATGATGATGGAAGATCTAGGGTTGATAAATTCAACAGGAGAATTTCAGTCTTTGGAAGATGCGAGATGGAAGATTACCTTTATCGAAAGGATCTTTATACTCCATTGTCGAGAAGGTCAACAAACCCTCGAGTATGACATGATGAGATGCGGAATGGGATTTGTTGGATCGGAAGGCACTTGGAACAATCTAATTGTGTCTTGCATCTTCGGTATTATTTAATGTTTCAAAGGAAAAGACTACAAAAGAACTTATGGATGCATTAGGGAAGTTGTATGAAAAACCCTCTGCCTCTAATAAGATATTTTTAATGAAAAAGTTTTTTAATATGAAGATGTCTAGAAATAATTCAGTAGTAGATCATCTAAATGATTTTAATATGGTTGTAAATATGCTAGATTCGATTCAATAGAATTTGATGAAGAAGTTAGGGCTTTATTAGTTCATGCTCTTTACCTGAGAGTTGGAATAGCCTTGGTAATGGCGGTAAGCAACTCGGTTCCTGCTAACTCAAAGTTGAAGTTTGAGGATGTTGTAGGGGTGATTCTAAGCGAGGAAATGTGAAGAAAAATCTCGGTGAATCTTCTACTTCAGAGGAATGCTTTGTATGGAAACTAGAGGGAGATAGAAGAATAAAGAGAAACCTGGAAAATCAAATGATCGGGCAAGGTCAAAATCCAAAAGCAAGATAGTATGTTGGAACTGTGGAAAGTCTGGGCATGCAAAGAAGGATTGTTGGGAGCTTCGGGACAAGAAGAAACAACAGGAAGAAAACAAGGAGGCAAATGTGGCATCGGGTAATGTATGCCAGGATGCTTTGATTCTTTCTTTGCATAATATTACTGAATCTTGGGTTTTAGATTCAGGGGCTTCTTTTCATGCTACTCCACATAGGCATTATTTTGTTGATTATGTTCAAGGAGATTTTGGGCATGTTTTTCTTGGTGATGATGAGCCTTGCAGTATAGTTGGAAAAGGTTCTATTCAGGTTAAGATGCAAAATGGGAATACATGGCTATTGAAGGATGTCAGACATGTGCCTACATTAAGGAGAAATTTGATATCGGCGGGGAAATTGGGAAGTGATGGTTGTACTGTGATATTTATAGTTGACTCTTGGAAGGTTACCAAGGGTGCTCTTGTGGTGGCAAGAGGTAAGAAGGTTGGAACCTTGTATTTAACCACTGATAGTACTAATGATTGTAATCTTGTGGCTTCAGATGTAGATACAACATTATGGCACTATAGGCTCAGTCATATGAGCCATAAGGGCATGGACATCATAAAGAAGAATTTTCCTGGATATACATAAACAAGTTTGGATTTATGTGAGAACTGCATATATGGGAAATAGAAGCGAGTAAGGTTTCTCAAGGTTGGACCTACGAAGAAAGAGAGTAAGTTAGAGTTGGTACATTCTGATGTGTGGGGGCCGGCTCAGGTATCATCTCTTGGGGCTCAAGTTATTATGTTACTTTTATTGATGATGCAACAAGGAAAGTTTGGGTTTATTGTATTAGAAACAAATATGATGTATTTGATACTTTTGTTAAATGGAAAGCCTTGGTAGAGAATGAAACAGGTCTTAAGTTAAAATGTCTCAGGTCAGATAATGGAGGGGAGTATTGCAACAATGAATTTGATGATTATTGTTCTAAGAATGGAATCTATAGGCAAAAGATGGTTCTAGGAACCCCGCAGCAGAATGGGGTGTCAGAAAGGATGAACAAAACAATAATGGAACATGCTAGGAGCATGAGGATACATGCAGACTACCTCTTTATTTTTGGGCAGAAGCGGTGAGCACAATTGTGTACTTGATAAACAGAGGACCCTTAAGTGCCTTGGATGGAGGCATACCTGAGGAGGCTTGGTACGGTAAGAAATTCGATTACTCATTTCTTAGAGTATTTGGATGTGAGGTGTTTGTTCATATTGACAAGGATGATAGGACCAAGCTAGAGGCTAAATCAGAAAAATGCACTTTTATTGGTTATGGTGGTGATGACTTTGGATTTAAATGTTGGAGTATTAAGGACAAGAAAATCATTCGGTCTAGGGATGTGGTCTTTAATGAGAAAGTCATGTATAAGAAACAATTGCAAGAAAATAGGAAGAATCCAAGAAAGAATATGCAGTGGTAGAGGATCTTCCGGATGGGACAGTGACCCATGAATCAGTTCAGAACCTACTCAACAGGAACCCCAAACTCCTACAGTGAGGAGGTATTCTAGGGTAAGAAAAGAACCTAAACATTTTTCTCCTTCTCTTTATTATTTATTACTCACTGATAGTGGAGAGCTAGAGAGATTTGATGAAGTAATGCAGGTAGATGCCAGTAAGAAGTGGGAGCAAGCCATGGATGAGGAGCATAAGTCTCTCATGGAGAACTAGACTTGGGATTTGGTGAAGCTACTGGAAGGTAAAAGAGCATTGCAAAACAAGTGGGTGTACAAAGTTAAAGATGAAGAAGGAGGAAAGAAAATATATAAGGCCCGGTTGGTGGTCAAGGGGTTTGCACAGAAACAAGGTATAGATTTTGATGAGATTTTTTCTCCTGTAGTAAAAATGACTTCTATCAGAACTGTTCTTGGAATAGTGGCAGCAAAAGACTTGCACTTAGAATAGTTAGATGTAAAGACTACATTTCTCCATGGTGATTTGGAGGAGGAGCTATATATGCAGCAACCAGAAGGATATGAAGTCAAAGGTAAAGAGGAGATGGTGTGCAAACTAAAGAAGAGCTTGTATGGCCTGAAACAAGCTCCACGTCAATGGTATAAGAAGTTTGATAGCTTCATGATGGAGCAAGGTTATATTAGATGTCATTTTGACCATTGCGTGTATACAAAGAAATTTGAGGATGGAAGTTATATTATCCTGTGTTTGTATGTTGATGACATGTTGGTTGTAGGTAAAAACATGCAGGAAATAAAAGTACTCAAGAAACAACTAAGTGAATCCTTTGATATGAAGGATTTGGGGGTAGCCAGACAAATCCTTGGTATGAGGATAACTCGGGATAGGAAGGAATGAAAGCTGAATTTATCTCAGGAAGAGTACATTAAGAAGGTATTGGATAGGTTTAACATGTAGGATGTTAAACCGGTTGGGACTCCTTTGGCAAGCCATTTTAAGTTATCAAAGGAGTAGTGTCCCAAGATAGAGTAGGAAAGAAACCAGATGTCCAAGGTACCTTACTCATCAGTGGTTGGTAGTTTGATGTATGCTATGGTGTGCACTAGGCCTGATATTGCCCATGCAGTGGGAGTTGTGAGTAGATTTATGAGTGATCCAGGTAAAGAGCATTGGCAAGCAGTAAAGTGGATCCTTCGGTATTTGAGAGGGACCATGGGGACAGTTTTGTGCTATAGTGGATCAGACACCACTTTACGTGGTTATGTAGATTCAGACATGGTTGGAGATGTTGATAGTAGGAGGAGCACGACAGGTTATATTTACACTATAGGTGGGACAATAGTGAGTTGGATTTCACGACTACAGAAGCTGGTGGCTTTGTCAACCATGGAGGTTGAGTATGTTGCTGCCATAGAGGCAAGCAAAGAGATGATTTGGTTACAAATTTCTTAAGGAGTTGGGGCATAAGTAGGAGGAATGTAAGCTACATAGTGATAGTCAGAGTGTCTATACACCTAGCTAAGAACTCTTCTTTCCACTCCAGGATGAAGCATATACAGTTGAGATATCACTTCATCAAGACAACTTTGGAGGAAGATAAGTTGAAGTTGGAGAAGATTCATACCAGTCAGAATCCTACAGACATGATGACCAAGGTGGTCATAAGGGATAAACTAAAGCTATGTTCAGCTTTGGTTGGCCTTCGCGGATGACAGTGAAGGGTTGAGAAGCTTGCTTAGTGGAAATCAGTCTCCAAGTGGGAGATTGTTATGTTTATGGAGCCTGTTTTCATGTTAGAGTTTGGTACACCTTCCATGTGTTACACTCGGATATTTTTATGGTGGTCCCACTCACCGATGAGTGGGTCAAGGGGGTTGGGGCGAAGCCCCAAGCAAATTTTCATGGGTGGTTTATCAACCCATGGGTAATGGGTAACCGTTATGGGCTATTTTTGGGCCCATGGTTTTTTTCAGTACCCATTGTTTTGTAAAACCACCTCTTCGGCTACCTATTGATGTACTTATAAATAGATGGACATACAATAGGATTTATATGAGTGTGTTTTGTGAAGGTGAATAGTGTGTGTGAATTCGAGAGGGTTTGTTGAGCGCAGCTCCCAAACAAGATATGATTATTATAATTGTATGAAGACTGTTGGCTTGTAATAAAATCGAGAAGTGTTCTTGGTGGATGTAGCCCACATTGGGTGAACCACGTTAAATATTGTCTTTGTGTTGTGCATATTTCATTTCTATAATTCTATTCATACTTTTATTATTGTGATTACGAGGAATTATTCTGCATTAGATATTATTAATTCCTAACATTACATGATTTCGAGCTTGCCGACCAACCGAAAAAAAAAAGAAAATTGTATACATAAACAAACATTTCAAAAACCCATGAAAATGCAAAAAAACCTAAAATGTAAAAAAAATGATTAACACTGAGGCTTACCTCCTCATCTTGGTGGCATGGTTGAATCTATCATGATCTAGAAGTCCGATGAGCAATTTTGAGGTGGTATTCAAAGCTCCAGTGAAAAATGTCTAGGAGAAATCACGGTTTGAAATGAAAAATGGGGAAAATGAGGACTCGTGGGACTACTTTATTTTGTCTTAGAGTTCTGTGATCGTAGTTTATAATCGCTCGTGGTTCTAAACCGTGATCACAGTTTTAGGTTCGTTATCGCCAAACACCTCTAAATTCGGGAACCACGATCGCGATATATAAACCATGATCATGCGGTTCCCGAATTTCAGGTTTTTATGTCCATGAATTGTTCACCAACTTTGTGCACTTACCCGTACCATTGGTCCGGGCTAATCAAAAGTCTATCTACATTAAGTGGATTTCACAAAATCTGCGAAAAAATTTGTGGAGTCTCTTAACAAATTCTTTTGTTCAAGTCAAACAACAAAAAGACTACACTTGAAGCAACGCTTATACGGGTTGAAAATGGAAGAGCACTCAAAAATGGAAGATCATATAAGTAATTTTCACTCTTTTCTAAATAAACTAGCTGGAATTAAAGAGTTAGTAAAATACTATGATGCTAAAGCAATACTCCTGAATAGTATGCCTAAAATTTATTCAAATATTCTGTTTACTTTAAGCAATGTAACAATTAGATTAGAAGGAGTAATCTCCACATTACTTTATCGAGTAATTATGAAGAATATGAAGAAATAATGTATGTACAAAATAAATAAATTACTTCATCTAAGAAAGGAAAGTTCAAAGCAAAACCTTTCCTTTTAAAGGTAAAATGAAATGTTATTATTGTGATGAATCGGGACATGTAGCTTTGAAATGTAAAAAGAGGGAAAAATATCTACTTAATGACTAAATAGATCAAAAGCTCTTTTGGTTGAAGAAGAAATTAATTGGGATGAATACTCTAAAGATGAGGAACTTTCTTGTCCTAGTGACAAGGAATGCTTATGGTAAATAATTCACTTTTTGGAGGAAGGAGGAACAGGAGAAAGGAGGAATTTGAGGGCCTCTCTTCAGTCATCAATGATGGGGTCGCATATAGCACCGGTGGTACATGTTAATAATATTTTTAGTTGTTTTCTTTGAGCATGGCTTTGAGTGACGTGTGTAGAAATAAAACATGTTCTTGTCAAAGATTGAAAAGAGGAGGATGTACATTTTGGATGCTGAGAACATTTGTTTACAGGAGGGAAGCTTCTACGTATGATCCTCCACTATCATCTGATCCTCTAACTATCCGTAATTATTGGAAGAAATCATCTAATGAATAGATTCACGTGGAGAGGTGATCATGATCAGCTGGTGAGCTAGAGAGGTGATCATGTGCAACAAGATCCATACAATAAGATTCAGAGCAATTGTAGAAGTCTCTCATTCTCATGTTTTCGGGTGCTCCCATGTTCACACTAAGGAGTGAATGTTAGAAATATCTATGTTATAATGTGAACATAGAATATTATGTGAGTGATTATATTATCTAGGATAATATAATATGTGTTGTAATAATTAATTACATTATTGTAAATGTAATTATGAGTGGGTGAGTAAATATTAATTTTGTGAGAAAACAAAATCTCACCTAAAATAACATGGAGTTGACTATGATACCTTCCCCAAAAATAATGTCACCCAAGTACTAAACTTATGACTGGATAAAAGGAACACTTCTCGAGGTTCCCAGTATAGATGCTACTCTTGAAAAAAATCTAGAACTTGAAAATTTTCTCCTTGTGCTCCTCATGCATGCATGATTAAATCAAAATGTCATCAAGAAACATGAGCACGAATCCATCCAAAATTTTCCGAAACACCCCATTAGTCAAAATATTAAATACTACGGGCGTTTTGTCGGACCAAAGGGTACCACTATGAACTCATAGTGGCCATATCTCATGTGGAAAGTTGTCTTGTGGATATCTTCCTCCGCAATCCTTAGCTGATGGTAGCCTCGACTTAAGATCTATCTTAGAAAATACATTGGCCCCTTCATCTTATCAAATAAATCATCTATCCAGGAAAGTGGTAGTGGACAATTAAGTGGACATAAAAACCCAAAATTTACATACCACGATCGCGAATTATTTTCATAGGTTTGGTGATTTCTGAACCTAAAATTTGGATCACCAGTTTAAAAGTGCGATCACGGTTTTAAACCGTGATCATGGTCCTCTGAGACAAAAAAACAACCCGCGACTCCTCATTTTCCCCATTTTCCCCTACGAACTGATTTCTCCTAGACCTTTGGCACTCGAGCTTTGAATACCCCCTAAAATTTCTCCTCAGACTTCTGGATCATGAAAGTTTCAACAATGCCACCAAGATGAAGAGGTAAGCCCTCGATTTTGATCAAATTTCTTGCATTTTAGGTTTTTTTTGTGATTTTCATGGGTTTTTCAATTTTTTGTTTATGTATACAATTTTTTTTTTTTTCAGTTTCTCGAAAGCTCGTAATCCTACAAACCATCAAATATTCCTCAAAACCCTCCAAACATTCCTCAAAACCCTCCTCCAAATGTAGATCCACCTCATGTGGCTCCTTCATCCCCACGGAACCAATAGAACACAAGTGATATCGTTGGAAGAATCTACAAAATAAAATTGCCATTGAGAACCTTATTCAGACTATAAGACAAAATCATGCCACAAATCCATCCCCGCATGACTTTAGCCAACACATTACAAACATTGATTGGCGAAAGTCGACTCCATAACCAACCAAATAGATAGATGGAATACCTTTAGAGGTGATTGTAGGTGGTGGTATGTGGATAAATTATCCCATGCGGTCGTAAAAGACAAAAAAATTGTAAAAGACCACATTTGTGCATTATTTTGACCCGAGAACCAATGCCCCCCATACCTTACTTGCAAATGGTTCCCAATCCATTGGTGCCATGATGATCGAATCAAGAACAATTTTTTTGGGACCGATGGTGGATGGTTTTTTATTATCCACCATGCAACAACAATGAGGTTCCTCTCTATTTTTTGAAGAAATTATATTGTGAGTTCATGCTTAATGAGGTCCCAAATTATTTTGACTTTTTGAGTTTTATGGGTGAGGAGGTGGCTCTGCACAGTAGACCTGGTGCACGCATTGGTCAACCAAGGATCCCCATGCCCCAAAACCCCACTTCCTTCAGTTATCCCTCCTACAATGAAGGAGGTTGTGGAGATTGACACACTACATGCATTAAGGGAGCTCACTGACACTCTGACCCAACATAGTGACCAGATTACATCTGGTGATGTTGGTGGAGGTGCCAGTTCTAGCACACCACACCACTGTGGATCATGTGGTGCCGTATGCACTATGGGCAAGACATCATTTGTTGGATCACATGATTTCTTTTCTCTAGATGAGATGATGGTGGATGTTTTTGGAATTGTGCAATGATCTTGGTCTTTCACAGGTAAATGTCAAATAAATATTATAATATATATATACAATAGTTTAATTCATTTGAGATTTTAATATATATGTATTTGATTACGTCATGTACATACATGTAAAAACTATTTTTTTTTTTTAAAAACAACAAGAGCCGGTGAAGGACACATCCGGCATCGTCGACATGCTAGCTACTGCATTGGGCATGTTACAGATGTAAGTTTCAAGTTGTACTTACATTTCAAATTTCATTTGATTGCACTTTTATTATTATAATGTTTCACGTGTACATGTACATATTAATATGTTTGTCTTTTATACGCGGAGCATCTGGGGTCATCATCTGCTTTGGGCACTTTGAGGCTACTGGCACGCCTCACGTGACTTTTACGCAGGTTAGTTTCTCTTTACACTTTGTTTCTAATTGTGGAAGTTTAGTTGTGTATCTACTCTTGTAGGAATTTTGGAGACTCGAGTAACATCGAAGCTTCCCTAGAAGATCATTAAACCTAGATTCCTTGGTTCGTTTCTATTAGCAAATTAATATGTATTGGTCTGTTATGTGTTGATTATGCTTTGGGTCTATTATGTGGTAGTCATGTAGATTAATATTGATCTGTACATGTTTTTTGTATAGCTTATGACTTCCAGAGAGACTCCTCCATATATGCAGACTGTGGAGGTTGTGTAGATAGATATTGCCATAGCATCTGTAGATCCACTAACTGAGGTACAATTTTTTCAAATTTGTTAAATTTTGGAGGAATTTTTTCTTATTACTTAAATCTACAATATCAAATTTTGTACATGAAATATTTAATTTGAACTATTTATTTGTATGTAGCTTACCCCTCATGAGTCTACCATTGACCTTGTGTGATGCGTCGATGACAAATTGATAGGGATCATGAGATTGCGGTAAGATTTCACATGCATTAACTAAATTCTAAGTTTCTAAATTTTGAATGTATTTTAAAAATTTGGGTGTTAAAAACTTGTTGTTTATGAATGTGCAGGCTAGGTTGCAGGCCTTCTTAGAGATGCCTAGGACCACACGGATGAAATCCGTAGTGGCATCTCCCTCCACTACATCCCTAGGTCGTGGACATGCTTCTTCTAAGGGGAAGAGAGGGAAGATGTTTCATGATTAGATTCATAGGACCTGGATGTATAGATATATATGCCATCTGGTCCTAGTTCATGATTCTTCATATAGTCCATGTATATAGCCTTATGCGACCACATGTGGTCCTATATGTATGACACACTTAGTTCGATACATGTTATGAACTTATATTTTCGAGACACGTCCAACACACTTAGTTTGATACATTATATCCATGTTGGTTTTCATAATGATATTACTTCTATGTTTGATTTGATTTCATTGCACATGATATCCTTCTATGTATGTTTTCATAACCATATTAGTTCTATATGTTTGATTTGATTTGATGGCCTCGATTATGTGACCATTATGGATATGATATATATGATATATGATCTGTTAAATGTTATTGTTAAATGATATATGATATATGATGTTATGTTATATAATGGTTTTGAAGGTTCTTGGGTGCAAGATCATTTTTTTTCAAGAGATTCAAGTGTGGACTTATATCAATTTTCTTATTTTAAGCACGTGGTTAACACACTCCAAAGTGGGACAAAATGTACACAATTAAAAATGGTCTTGAGGGATTTATTACAAGTCATTTTATATGTTTTTAGTGTACTTACAATTTATTTGTTAAGTATTAGTCCAAATTAAACTTGTTATTGATGTGTGTAATAATAAGGTCCTAATTTGAATTCACTTGTAAAAAATACAGAAACATTGTAGAACTTAGTTGGCACAAGATATGCAAAAATATTCTTAAGACTCTATTGTGTATTAACATGCTTTAAAAAGAGATCATTTAACAATCATTAGAGTATTTACATGGTAATGTGTTAACCTTGTTGCAATCTCATTGATGCGAGCCAAGTAGCACGAGAAGTCATGCCTCGGAGACATCATGGTCCAACAAACTGTCACCGCCAACACATTCGATTGGGGGTATATGCCTTCGGTGCTATGGAGGGCTCTAGGGAGGCCCGGTTTGGAGTCATACCACCCGATCCGGAGCCTTCCTGGACATTCCTTGAGCCTTCGTGGCATAATTGTTTACAAACTACCTTTTCTAGGCAGTCCTAGGAAATGAATGGAGGTGAGTAGTGAGAAGTCATGCCTCGGGACATCATGGCACCAAACCAAATACACCAACACATCTAGGTGGCTAGGTGAATGCTAGAGGAGGCATCATTTCGGTGCACGACAACGTTGTTGCTTTCGGGCTACTTCGTTCGGCGTAGTCCCTTAAGAGCCATGAGACCAAAAAATGTTCAACTTCGACGGGTGACTACTCGGACTCCATGTGGAACCTAGAGATGTCTCATTAGATCCTACACCTCGATCATAGGGACCCTCTACAATATCTGTCTCATTTTTTTTCTCTCCAATCGGCTCTCGCTGCCCTATTGTTTGAAATATGTATGAAATAGTGCAGTTTGAGCCAATGTAAGGTTGTCAAACATGCTATATTTTGTAAAATGGTGGTCGTGGCACCAAACCAACTATGCCAACATCTGGGTGGCAGGTGAATGCTAGAGGAGGTGTCATTTTGGTGCGTGACAACGTGTTCAAATTGTTTCTTCAGGGCTACTTCATTCGGGCGTAGTCCCTTAAGAGCCATGAGACCAAAAAAATCATTCAACTTTGACGGGTGACTACTCGGACTCATGGCACCTAGAGATGTCTCATCAGATCCTACACCTTGGTGTAGGGACCCTCTACAATATTTGTCTCAGTTTTTTCCATCTCTAATCGGTGCTCTCGCTTGCCCTATTGTTTGCAAATACGCGTGAAATAGTGCAGTTTGAGCCAGTGTAAGGCTGTCAAATGCTATATTTTGCAAATGGTGGGTCGTGGCACCAAACCAACTATGCAAAAATGTCTGGGTGGCTAGTGAATGCTAGAGGAGGCATCATTTTGGTGCGACAATGTCGTTGCTTGAGCTACTTCATTCGGGCGTAGTCCCTTAAGAGCCCTGAGACCAAAAAAACCATTCAACTTTGACGGGTGACTACTCGGACTCCATGGCACCTAGAGATGTCTCATTAGATCCTACACCTTGGCGTAGGGACCCTCTACAATATCCTGTCTCTATTTTTTTTCATTCTCCAATCGGTGCTCTCACTGCCCTATTGTTTGAATAAACACATGAAATAGTGCAGTTTGAGCCAATGTAAGGTTATCAAATGCTATATTTTGCAAATGGTGGGTCGTGGCACCAAACCAATTGTGCACATGCATAGGGATGGTCTTGTAAACACTTGGGGAGGCATCATTTTGGTTCTCTAAGCTCTGGTGTTTTCTAGGCTACCTCCTCTGAGCCAAGAACCCCCTCCATAGTACATAAATCATTGTTAATTGCTTCTCTTTTCTTGTAAAACAATGAAAGCTTCTCTTAGCTTCGAGAATATAAAATTCTCTACTAACAATTGCCACCATGTGAAGGTGGAAGATTTTCTGGCACCACTAACCTACATAAAAGTGTTAGTCAAAGAAATTTAAGTTTCAAATCAAAACCATACTAGATATATACAAAATACACAAATTTAATAAAATATATGAACTTGAATCTAGAACTAACAAATTTAAACAATTCAAAGAAAAATTATATATACGATGAGCTCAAGTAAATTCATTCCAATGTTCACCATCAGGATGTGAAAGTGTCCAAGCTTTTCTGGCACCACTAACCTACATAAAAATGAACTAGTCAAAGAATTTTAAGTTGAATCAAAACCATGTATACTAGATATATACAAAATACACAAATTTAAACACTTATTATAAAAAATACTAGATATATAAAAAATACACAAATTATCTGGTTGAAAAATTTAAACACTTCAAATAAATTATATATACCAGACGTGAGCATGTAAATTCATTCCAATGAACCATCAGGATCGGATCTACTCTGAATAGCGGACATGATTGCTTCATGATCTAACTCTCGAACCTTCCAAAGAATCTTGTTATTAGGCCTTCCTCGATATCTATACAACTGAATATTTGTCACTAGAACTAGATGTGAATATAAGAGTATTTTCTGTGTGTCTCAAAGTCTTCAAACACCCAAACAGAGGAGTTTTTAATGGATACCATCGAAGCCAAGTTCCAGTAACTACCACTGACCTTATAGGGTACTCAATATCTTTGCCATCTATAACAAGAGAAGTCAACTTCTTTCTTTCCTCGATGCAACGACATAAGAAATAGTTGTTCCTTCTTCATTGTCTTTTGTCATAATAACTACAAACACATGTCCTACAAAAAACAAAGGTTTCAACTCAAATTTAAATTACATATTAAAATTTCAATGGACATAACTCAATACAAAAATTTTAAATAACCATTTACCTTGTCACACCAAAATCAAAATTTCATCAAAGTCCTTGGATGTTGCAACTTCATCTGCAGAAACAAGTCATAATGCTTGTGGAGGTTGATAATTGGGAAGTGGAGTTAGAGGCCTACAAATCCATCCATCCACCCATTCTTGTGAATCACACTCAACAGTGAAAAATTCAATACAAGATGCACAAAAACATGCCAAATTTCTTGTCCATGTGGCCCACGAAGTAGTGTCTGAGCTACAAAATGAGTGCATATCACTAGACCCTGTGAGTGTCATACAATCCTCGTAGTTAGCAAATTTTTTGTTCCTCTATCAACCAAAAATATCTCAAACTTATGGAATTTTCTTGAGAACCTCGGGCCATGTTATCAATACACCATTCCACTATGCTCTTTGCATCTTTTCAATTTAGCACCATCTTTGTACTTCAACTCTTCTCTTTTACAAGAGCTCTTTTCACACATGCCCTACTGCACCGTCATCATGCTCTCCTTTTCCATGTCCAGCCTCAGAAACTCCAAATATGTTGCACACCCATCTTGACGTGCATCCTACTCATCCAATAAAACATTCATGCATTCTTAAACTAAGACGTGTAATTATCTGACCATATATAATGTTGTTTGAAGTGGATGTCCCTATCAGACAAGTTTCCATAAAATAACTGGAAACACCCTTGCAAAATTCGTAGAATGAGTACGATCATCACTGATATAAAAGTGGTACTCTCTTAAAAAAATTTGATCATTCTCTGTACTATCAGGAGAATGTATAAATGCTATATGCACAAAAATGGCAACTTGTACTGAGTTGTAATATTGCGATTGAACCTCCATTTGTGGTTGCAATGTGTAATTCTCTACAAAATCGACCACTGAAACAATAATACCAATAGGAAATGTGTCCTTGCATATCTTGAACTATTCATCCAACCATCGAGCTCTGTGTGTATGCCTAGCATACTCATAAACAATTTCATCCTTAAATTTTCTCATAAATTGAAAAACAAGCATATGTTCATAACTAGCTCACATCGTTTAGACTCCTTTCCATCTTTCAACTGGTATGGTACTTGATTTATATTTATCAAACTCAACTAAATTATGTCCTATTGCACCTTCAATTTTCTCATGGATGTAACTTTCCAATTTAGGTAATCCACCGCATGTACCACAACTTCCATCTAAACAATCCTGACTATAAAAAAAATGTCCAACTTCTCTTTCACAAAATATCATAGGTATGAAATCCTGGAAGATATTGGTGGAAATTGAACACCACATTCCAATAACATAGTTTCAGAATGAAAATTAGAATGAATACGTAAAATTTAGCATAATGCATCACAAATTCAACATGTTGCCTACAACAACAAGTGGTGCGAGCATGGTTGATTTTCACATAGAATGGTTTCAACATTTCAAAAAAACATTGACTAATTTTAATTTCTAGATGCTCTTGTTCAAACTTACGAAAAAATTGAGTTTGAGTCATATCTAAGAAATGCTTTGGATGTGGTTCGTGATTAGTAGAACCAACTCTCCGTTTTACAACATCTCTTGTATTAGGTGAAACTCTAGTGTTATCATGCCAAAATTGAATAACAAATTCTCTTATAGCATCAGATTTATCTTTGTCCTTACGCGGTGCTCTAGTAGAAAAATGCCCAAAAATCGGTGTTATTGAGTGATTGAAGGATATTACATCTTTCAATTACTTTCATTAGAGTTTTTTGATTAACTTTCAACATTCACTTGTTTGCGTAATCAAACGTTGTTTTTATTGATTCACTTACAACACTAGTAGCAAGTACATGACGCACAATATTACTATCCCTAGTGTGTCTCTTGACACCAACAATATGATATGCATCATGAAGGTTTTCAACAATTGTAGAGGTTTGACCACGTATATTAGATGTTGTCAATCCTAAGGTGTTTAATGTAGGTCTCATTTTAATCAATTTCATCAAACTAACCAACAACTAACATCTTTGGGAATCATTTAAAATTTCAAAATGATTATCCCAAATTTTAGTGGCTTTTCTTTTGATTTTCCATTCAGAAAGTTTTTCAGACATTGGTTTCAAAATGTTTTCATCAATTTCAATAAAATAATTAGGTTTCTTACGTAAAATCCTAGGAGGTGTTTTTGTCAAATTTTTCTTTCTACTACGATTTCAACTTGAATTTCCTTATTCACATTTTCATTGTCTCCTTCAATTTCAACATCATTACATCACAAGTATTTAATTCTTCTTCAACATTGACAATAAAAACATCTTCATCATGAGTATTTAATTCAACTTCAACATTGATAGTAGAAACATTACTTGGTTCCTCATTGCTTACAATAGTAGGGGTTGAAGATGAACCTCTTCTTGATTCACGAAGATTCTACATTCACTCAACATTTTGAAATTTGTTTGCCTCTAATTCATCTGTGTTTTTTACTTAATGACTTCCTTTTTTGACTTCATTTCTTGTCTCCCATGATGTTTTGCTTCCGGTGATAAGAAAAACATGTAGAAAAAGTGACAGAATTTCATAGTAATTCATACGGTAAGGTCAAATAATAAAAATCACATGGTAATTCAAACATTGGGTGTATGATGTAAGAAATATGATTTAAGAACCACGTGATCGTGCTTTATAAAGCGTGATCGCGTTTTTGTTATCAAAACCATGATCACGGTTTACAAACCATGATCGTGGTTCTATCTATATCATCAAATCCACCCTAAGGCTTGGGAAATCTTTTTTTTCCCCAACCAAAGCTATGGGAGGTCATTATGGCATGTAAAAGGTCAAAAAAATTCAAATTTTCTCTTCCATGAGACTTGAACCATGCTAAAAATTGAAAACATTTCACAAAAATGGTGCCATCGCGTAGGGGAGACTATTAGCTTCATAGAAATATTGATTTTAAAGTGAATAGAATAAGATAAATATCATTTTATAATTTTTACTAACAATAGGTCTTTAAGACATTTTTTCCGCGAATGTTCATGTCTACGTTTAAGACTGCAACTTTTGTTTCACTTATCAAAATGTGATAAAACTTATACCATCCCAAGCATGGAGAAATTCTATACACGTTAAAAAATATATTTTGATTTTGATATTTTTTGATATAGTTATGGCGGGCAAATGGAAAGTGCTCCGTTTTCTAAAAAATTTCAGACCACTTTCACGGAAAAAATCATTAAAAAAAATATTGCTCAAAAAAATACAAAATAAAATCCATCCCAAGATAGACAATGACATCTAACTTTTCACCAAAAAAAAAAAAAAGATTTGGTCATCCAAATCATGGGCAAATGGACTACAATCTTATAGGTTTTTTTTAAAAAAAAAAACCAAGTCATATAATTTTGAGTGTTTAATATAGCTAAACTTGTCTGTTTTTTTAAAAAATTAGTAGTTTAGAAACTAGATGATGCTACGATTCATATTTATATAATTTTTTCTAATTTTGAGTACGTGTATTGCTAATAATCCCTACAAGTTGAGATTTCACTATTTTTTGCAATATAACATCCACTTATGAAAGAATCAAGATCCTAAATCAAATAAGATAGGGTAGAAATACCACCAATGATACATGTGGTCTCAATCATCGTGCTTCGGTGCTCTTCCTAGCAGCGGTTCTCGATCACCGTATCATAAATCATGTGGCTCCTGGCCATGTCACCAACTATAGGCTCAGAAATAGGTGCCTTACCTTGATTACCATTGTCTAAGGGTACTCTCTCTAATGATGACCATGAACACTACACCCATAGAAACTACCTGGTCCTCTCCACTGAAAAGATACTCCTCTAGGTGGCCTGGTAGTCTATGTTGTAGAACTGATGATCCCGCCCTAGATTTGTGTGGGTGTTACATTAGACATCATCCAATCGATTGTTCTCGAGGTGGAGCCTATGTCCTATTGGGCCCCCTGTTAAAGGTCCCATACTATGCCATCTATGAGAATCATGGTGTTATGGAGGTCAAAAGGTGGTTGAGTCTCATCATCTGCTACTGCTTTGAGGAGGAGGAGGCCTAATGGAAGACTATTTTGAAGTGTGTCTGCCATGAGGAGGACGAGTTGATCCCCGACCTACCATCTTGCATCTGTTGTATAAAAATCCTCACTCTCTTTCAAGCCTACCGAGTCTTCCCTTGGTTTCTTGTGCAATGTAGGCCTTCTCCACATCCTCCGATAGTTTCGCAGAGAATGAATGCAGAGTGCCCCTCCTAAGTCCGAGTTTAGGGCCTTTGATGAACCTATGAAACCTAACCTACTCATCCTGCATGTAGTCTACATATTGAATTAGATAAAAAAATGACCATTATACTCTTCTACCCTCATGGATGTGTGTCACAAAACATGGAACTCATGGATCCACCGCTATATGAATCTTTTGGATATGTATTTACTCTTGAGATGCTCCTCTAAGACCTCCCAAGTAAGCGCCTCGAGAATCTACATGGAACGCTTTTCTCCTCGAGTCCTCCACCAAACTCTTGGTCCATATCTCAGAAGGTGGATAACAACACGAGCTTTCATGTTGCTAGTACAAGGACATAGCTTGAAGCATCTGCTCAAGCTAACCAACCATGCCTCAACCTAAAATCCTCTTGTGTCTCCAGTAAAATGAGGTGGGTGTAACTTCAATATCTCTCTGATGTGATCTACCATTGTCGACTGTCGGCCCATAGGTCTCTCCACATGATCATCCTCAGGCCTAGAGCTCCTAGATATATCTATGTGCCCCTTAACTCTATCTATGTGCTCTCTAGGTGGTGACTCATGTCCAACCGACTCCACGTGGGAGTTCTCTACCCTATCCTCGGCACTATGATGTGAAGGTGCATGAGCCTCCACTGATAGCTCTTTTCCTATATGATAATTCACCCTCTTAAGGATCCTTTGCATAAAATGACATTAATATCCTCTAGTATGCGAGTATCAGGCAATATAGCTACTCTTGCTTGATCTGGGGATGGTAGATCTAGGTTCATGTGTAATAAACCCTAGTCTATTTTATGCCTCCTATATAGACCAAGATGAGAGTTAGTTTATGATCATCTAGGATTTGATTAATTTTTCTAAGTTTTTATACGTTTTAAAATATCATGGAATGTTATGTGTTCAAGGTTTAGAGTTGTGTTAGATTTACTTGTTGTGTTTGTGTTTCCAAGGGTGCCTAGAGTCCAAGCGTTGAACCCACGGCTCGATACAAGTGTAATGCCCAAAAAATTCTACTCTTAAATCAAATTATAAACTTATAATTTAATAGTCAAAATGAAGGTAAATTTTTTATTTTTATTTTTTCAAAAGGGTTTGCATAAGGTTAGACATTATCCCCAATTAATAATTTCACGATTAAGGTTTCTAGATGACCTTATGGAAGATGGAATTAAATTCATAATTAAATGTTATTAATTTATTTCCTAAAATATTTAGAGTTAAATTTTTTACTATGTTCCATTAGTTTACTTAATTACCATGCACCAAGTTTACTTTATTTCCAATAACAAAAGTTTAACTATTGAGTCTAGCCACTAAGTGGCCCCATTCACCCCATTACCCAAGCACTTTTATTTAAATTTCATTCCAAAAAAATACCTCCCACTTAAGTGATGTATGGTTTAATCTTAGCCATTAGATAAAATCTATCATAGCCATTGGATTTGGGTTTCCCTAAATATCCTTATAGGTTTATTTTTATTTCTATTTTCCCCAATTTCATCCTCATTTGTTCATTCTTGTTTTGTAGGTTTGGAAGAGGAGAAAGAGGAGAAGCCATGAAAGAAAGAAGTGAAACCATGGAGAAATTTCCTTGGTTCTAGTTGCAAATGGAGAAATCTTCCTCCATTCTCCTCTTCATAGTTTAGTTTATTCAAGGGTTTTCTATTGTAAGATTCCTCATTTGCTTATTGTAGAGATTCCACTATGAATTTGGTTTTGCTATTTAATATAAACATTCTTTAAGTTCAAAATTTGGGGAAAACCCCATTTCATTAGATCTATGAAATTTCACACATTTGGATGTCCATAAGAGGATTTATATGCTTAAACAATTGAATTTTATCATTTACTAGTTTCTGGTAGTTTTATTTTAAATATTTGAAGCTTATATTTTAATTAAATTCGATCTATATTTTTCACATTCGTCATTATTATTTTTCTATCAAAAGTGATGAAACCACCTCCCTAAACATGTCAAGTCTTGTGACCTCCGCCATGCCTAGTGGCGGTTCATCGACCACCGCTCTACGTTGGGTGTAGGTTATGTTTCTGAAAACAAACCTTAAATTTGATCATTTTTAAAACTATTTTCTACTTAGGTTCATTTCTAAGACAACATTAACTTTAATTAAGTTGTTTATAATTCATTAGTTGATAGGTTGATATCATATCTTCATTTCTAGACTTACTTTACTAAGTACATACCTTTTTCATTCAAACATACAACCTTAAACAATATGAAATGTAATTCCTTTTATTAAACATACTTGGAATTTCTCTTTCCAACCACACAATATAAATATGATAATTACAAGTTAACGATAACATTGTTTTAATACAATAATTTCAAATCCCTTTTCTTACAATAAAATTAGTCCTTTCCAACAATGTATAAGATAAAAGTTCTTTTTACTTTCAACTAAATTACTACAACTTGGAATAAATGAAATGCAAAATACTTTCTTTTAAAGATAAAAAAGTTACAATCTCCCACTCTAGGTGGGAAAAATATAAAATTTTACAACATGGAGAATTCATCGAACAAGGTGAAAACACACAATTCTTATTTCCAAGTCATCTCTCAACTTTATAGCTTTCAAATTGCATCCTTCAACTCTTCAAAACTTGAATCACCATACAAATAAAGGGGTATATGCGACGCTCTCCACCCAACCTATAATCTAATAAGAGGAGAAGCCATCCCCTTATTGGCCCTCGATCCCCAACCAAAGAACAATATGGGTATTATGCAACATTTGACAACTTTTACAAGATGCTTCCACAACAAGCATTCCACAAAATAACACAATCAAATAACACATTCAAACAATCCATTCAAACAAAATAACAATTTCCCAACAAGCAAAAATGCTTGACTACAACAAGCCAACAAGGAGCAATGGAATATGAGCATAACCTCCTTTCGTATCCCAAGTGATGTAGGAGTTCCACCAAAATCTTTCATGTGCATAACTGAAAAACATAATCAAATCCTTATTTCTACACTTACAAAATGTAAAATATATCCATGTTATCATTTTCACTCCCCATAGGTAGAACTCAAACTCACACTCCCTCTAAAATGCATGCCTCACATCTCCCTTTTCCCTCCCCAATGGTCCCATAAATCCATCTCCCACACAAAACTTAAGGAAAACTACTCAATCACAATCAACATGACCACAACACTCATACAATATACAAAAACATAATTTATACATCAAAAAAATATTAATACAAAAATGCCAAAATGGAGGAGAGCCTGCCTCTCCATCAAAATTCCAATTCATTTTCTCAACAAGCTTTAGAATCCTCCTCACCAAGCTTAATTCAAGATGTAACTCAAAGTGAAAACTTGGAGTATGAAAAAAAAGACCAAATTTAAAAAGTGCAAGAGAAGAAAATAAGGCAAGTAACCCAAAATCCATCAAAATCATCTAATTAATAGAAAAGGGATGTGAGGGATATGAGGTGGCTCCATATAGGATGTCACGTCATCATCCCTCCATTCCAACACACAATTCAAACACCAAGCCCAAAACAATTAAATGCACATTTAAGACTTATGACATGCACACATTGCACTCCAACTTGCACACCATGCTTATCAAGGATAAACTTAAATGTTAAGTAACAAGTGCAATTATTTACCCTTTTACACTAAAAAAATGCGTTAAAATGGTCAAAATTTGTCCCATACTTCAGATAGTAGGGTTCGTAGGATATTTTGAGATGTTAGGGACAAGGTTAACTTAAAAGTGGTGAACAAGGCCAAATTCGAATTTGGGAAGGATGGTACACACCACCTAAATGCATTTAATGAAATTTGCATCATGCAACTAACAAGGACTATCTTGCCCACATGTCATATATTCCTTTTTTGTTTAAATTTAAGCTAAATTAGTTGATTAAGATACATTATCAAGTGTTAATAAAGCAACAATATTTCCCAAATAATTAAACACATGCACAAGAAATTAACAACAAAAATAAAAGAAAGGAAGCACATTACACCCATGGCCACATCAATGAAGTTTCCCCCATGGGAACCTCCTAACAAAGCATGCAACAACACAACATAATATTATACATAAGTTGTCAAATTTTGGCCATGTTGCACAACACCCGACATCTTTCCGTGGTTGGTCCCCTATCCCCTTTTAGATGTATGTGATAAAATTTCCTACAACATAAACAAAATACCTCTCTCGGCCTTACGATTTGCATCAACTACATGCAAAATAATATACATATAAACATCAATAATCGTCATCTAAAATTAGAAATTCTATCATCTATCATCATACAATTTAATTCGATTTTAACATCCATTAAATCATGATTCTACTCAAAATATTCAACATAGGCTATGCATCTAGAATATGACATATTAGTATAAAATCGAATACTACAAATCAACATATATATCTCACCAATCATCGTCATATAGTGCATCACAATCAAAATGTAAATAAAAACATATCAATAGTCCAAATATCTTCATATTATATCATCGATTGATTAAGATATAATAATCAAAATGTGTAAGTATCAATCCAACAATAATATCATCATAATGAAAATAATGTTGAAGAGGAGTGGGCACTACATATTCAAAGATAACTCCTACATGAAAAATATGAAAAATAATAAATCATACAAGGTTTCAAAGGACATGTTTTCAAATGCCAAATTCAAACCATGGATTTGATTCTAAGTGCATTTATTAGATATATCTAGTTACATTTCATCATAGCCTCATGGACAACTATACAAGTATCAGTCTCTTTTGGAGTATTGGTACATTTATTATAAGGTTATGAGACCTCAAATAGATCACAAAACCATGGTTTTGTTTTGTATCATGATATGATTTCACGAGAGTTTCTTCAAGTATCATACTTTATGTATATGTGTATATCATGATACCCTAACCGCTTATGATACCATAGTTCAACACAATTTATAATGTCAACACTCTATTAAGTAGTTTCATAATACCACTAACTCATGATGGACTAATGAAAATATATGATTTAGTTGTAGTGTTTTATCTAACACTTCATCTTCCTCCTCCTGTGCTCAAAATAGTCTCGCCCCATTTTTCCATTAAAATCTATCAATTTGTGGCCTCTGCCATATTTTATCCCCACGTGTTGTGCCTGAGAAGTCTCTTCCTTCCTTTTGTTGCCATAATAAATCCTTCTTGGGCCAAGGATCACAAATGGATCCATAATTGTGTTCTTATTTCTCTATTTATTTGAAAAGGGTATGTAATTAGGGTCCCCTTTCTCTTGTTCATCTAAAAGTTCGGGCTCTCCCATTCTTTCCATTTTCCACAATCAATATTTTTTTCCTTGTTTTTTCTCTAAATACTTGAGGAAAAATGAATGGATGTAGCTCGAGAGGAATGTATTTGAGCCTTGTAACATTTCTAAGTTCTCCGTCCTTGGAGAAAATTTCATCTCCGGGCTCAAATGGTTGTTTTTCCACATTTTACGGTTTGACGGGCATTTCTCCTTGGTCAAATTTACATCTTTGCATCAACAAGAAATGTGGCCTCTTTTGGTTGGACATGGCTCAGTGGGGCACTCTAAAATTCTATGGATCGCCTTGACCCAAAACTAGTCCACGTGGAGGAACGATGCTCATTTGAAGATTTGCTTTTTGGTTTGGCTTTGGAGTTGTGCCGGGAGGACACATGGAGGTTTCGATACTTTTCCCAAACTTAGACAAATTTTTATGCAATGGGCTGACAATTTGGAATAGGGACACGTGGTGAGTTCCGCTTTAGGATTTCCCACTTTGGTCTTTTGTTGAAAAAGGTTTTGCAGGCATGAAGACACGTGGAGGGACCGCAGTGGCTTCCTGAGGATGGCCCTTGAGTCATTTTTTAAAAAGCATTTGAGAGGACACTTGGAGGCCTCCACTCACTTTACATTTTACTTGGACTTTTCTCAAATAGCCAAAGGAGATTGCTTCGGCAGACCAAAATAAACCTTTTACATTTTTCCAAAAGTTGTAAAAGGAAGAAAGGTTGACCCAACCTCATTCCCGCTCTCAACTTTTGGATCTCCCAAGATGGATGGTCCAAATTCAAAATAGAAATCAACGGATCAGTAGGCCTCGTATTTGATTTTATGCCATTTTCACTCCAGAGCTCCTGGGATGCGTATTCTTATGGCCCATTTATCATTTCTTGAGAAATAGTCTCTTTACAGCCAAATGAAGAGGAGCATTAATATGGTATCCTAGTTTGGTGGGGAAAGTCTCAAAAAAATGTCTCTCACCATTAATATGTAAGCTTTTGGAGAAGAGTTAAAAGTATCGGATTCGGGTTCCATTTTTTTTTCCTTGGCACGGAAATACCTATTTGATAAAGGTGGGTTTGGTGAGAAAATTTGGGGATTTTCTTTACCATTAAGATGAGATGGAAGACCTTTGGCTCGATCTAATCTTCCATTTTTCTTCCCACTTTAAAAGAACCAGATTTGGCTCATTAGGGGTGGAAGTGGTTGGTGAGTAAAGGGAAAAGTGATCTACCAAAGGAAGGAGTTGAATGCGGAGATGTTCGAAGAGATCTACCCCCGAGCAATCCACTGATTCAAAATTTTACAAATCTGATTATGGGAATCATGATCGAGATCATGATTCAAAGCTCATGGGGACTCAATGTTTTGTTTTGGGGGAAAAGGCTCTATTGTAAAATGTTATAAATAGGCATGATTTTTCCATAAAAAGGTATCCTTGGGATTTTGTGAAGGAAAAGTGTTAGAGTCAAAACTGATTTCTAAGAAAAATTTGATAGATCCCATCTTTTCTCGAGAAACTATCTAAAGAATCCTGTTTATCTCCTTTTGTGTTAAATTTGATCATGTCAAGGTGGTTGCCATTAGTGTAGAACCATTGACAAGCTCTGAGATTTTCAGAAACTTCCCTAATGATATAAATTTAAATAATTTGAGTTAATCTGTGTTATTCTTAAGTAAAATTTGTGTTTTCTTCATTTCTTAAAGGAGTTAAATAGTTTTTCTTATTCCCATTGCATTCTTACATTGAAATCTGTGTGAATCACACAAGATCTTATCCTTGTGATAGTTTGTGGCATTTGTAATTTCATTTATCAGGAAGAAGCTTCATTTGATAATGAAATAAATAAATTTAAAATCACTATGACTCCTAGCATGACTATAAGATTGTTTGTTAGCCTTTGAGGGTATCTTAGGCATGATGAAATAGAGATTGATAATGTTTAGTTAAGTTTTCCAATTTGAGCCTTCATTTTGGATCCTTGAAGTTTGTGTGAAAAGTGTTGATCTAGGGCCTCCATTGAAGCACATATTCTAGTTAAAGGAACATCCTAGCTACTCTAAAAGCATTCTATTGTTCAAGCTTTCCATTTTTGTAAAAGTTCTCAAAGATTTGGTATAATCAACTTTATCCTACTTCACCTCCCACCAAAATTCATTCAAAACAATTTAATCATACCCATACTACCCCTATTTTTCATTGATGTGTGTATACAAATGCATAATTTTACTACCAAAACATGCAAAACAATCAATTTCATCATTGTCTTTAGTGGCCTAAACCTTTTAGAAAATATCTCCATTATCTAGAGTGACAACTCGTGAGAGTTAGGTTTTGTTTTGTTATTGATCATATTTTCTTCAAGATCTTCTTAATACTTCACAAGGAAGGATCATCTCCATCTCCTCCATAAACAACAGGCTAAAAAGGGTCCTCTCACCCTGGTTGAAAGGCACAACCATAAAGTAGTGAGGATAGGTCAAATCCTCTTGAGGGTGCTACCCATTTCTCCACATCTGAGTGACAAAGAGCAAGCTGCATTTCATCCCTAGCTACAAAATGACACACTACATGCTCTATCTTGCCTCTAAGCTTCCTGCCAAACTGTGATGTTGCTCAGCTTCTGGAGAATCAATTTGGGTACCAACACCTTAAAGCTTTCATTGTCCGAGGACATTGTTAATCTAGATTTTTGCATTGAGTTTTATATTTCACCATCCACTCGTAAAACAATTCTTCATGCTCTAAGTGCTAGCCAATACATTTTTCAAACATCATTTTGTGTTTCAGGGCCTAGTAAGAATTTTTAAAGTTCTAGTGTTATGTGTAATCCTTTCCAGTTCCTACACCTAGTGCACTAACTTTCATTGATAAATCTGGGTAAAGAAAAGTCAGATCTTTCCATTTCCAGTTTCTAGTGTTGACATTTGATCATATTTTAGTGCATTTGCACACAACTAAGGTGGAAATCCTTAGTGGTGACTCCCTGTTGATTTGATTCTTGATGAGTACCAGTGTCTTAACCTCTGTCAAGTGAGATTTGTTACTAATCTTTGCAAAGCTGGAAGGAAGAAGATCTTTCTTTGCTAGGGATCCTACTAGGACATTATTTCTAGAGCTAGGAAAAGCAAAGTCAGAAGGAAGAAAATCCTGGAGAGTTGTTGGAGATCAACAGACAAGAAAAGGGATCTCCATTGATGAAAGTGATTGGCCTATCATTGAAGACTTCATTCAAGTGCTTCTGAATCAGTAGCCTCTTTGTGGAATTGAATTCTCCAACTGGAGAGGGGCCTTCATTTGATTTTGAAAAGTTTGCTTCTCATTCTTCCCCTGTCTTTTTAGAAGTTGATAGGGTTTTCCAAGAAACAAGGCCTTTAGGGGATATCCATTTTGAAATTATACTCTTGTGTTTCAAAGACCCTCTAGCCCTTATCAATTTGTCTCCCCTCCTAGGTCACCTCCTCAAAACAACATGGCCCTGCCCCCACCCAGACCTCCATTTATTGTAAACACCTTTGGTCCTATAAATTTTACAGGGATGGTTGGTTATCCAAATGCAGTTCCCAGATGTAAGAAATAGATTACCAAAGTTCCAAGGAAACAACGCTATAACTTGGTGATCAACATCTAAAGATTTTTATCAATATGATGGAAGACTTTGAGATTGAACATGAAGATGTATATATCAAATTATTTATCCATACTTTGGAAGAGGATGCAAGGGACTGGTATAAAGCTTTTCCAGATAATTCCATTGATTCTTGGACAGAGATGAACAATGCATTTAGATTGTAGTATGGTGATAGAACTGACCCTAGGTTTCTTCTATCAGAATTTGAAAACATCAAGAAGAATCCTAATGAGTTAGTACATGATTTCAACACAAGGTTTAATAAGACCTTGAGGATATTTCCTATTAGGATAAGGCCATGTGATGAATCATGTTTGATCAAATATTTAGATGCATTTGATAAAAAAATCTACTTACTACTTGAGGGACAAAAACCCTACTAATTTGAGGCAGGCCTTCACCATGGCTCTACAATAGAGAACAACATCAAGGCAATTGGAAAGCCTCCAAAAGGGAGGGTGTAAAACTAATTAACCCGAAAAATCCTCAAACAAGTAAGGCTTTCCGATTTGGAGGAAGTTGTGAAAAATTTGGTAGGGATGTCAAAGAAATATCATACAAATTAGCCCGGGTAGAAAAAGGAATTGGGTAGAGTTCACAAGGTCAACACAAGCAACAGGGCCAAGACAGGTTTACAAATCACCAAATATTTGATGATAGAGGCAAGGGACCTATTGGATTTGGAAATAAAAAGTCCCATGCCAGAAAAAAATGGTACTTTCATCCTTTGGCTTAGTTGCTTATTGTGGAGGAGACATATGTCATTGATTGGTGTGACAGATGTTTCATGCCCCATGCTCCATGTGAGGAAGATCAACAAGAAGAAGAAGAAGAAGCTGATGATGATTGATGATGATGCCTGTATGATGGATATCCTGCAAGTTCACCAAGGAAGCAACTTCAACTAAGGTAATAAGTGCTAGAACTACTGCTTTTTTTTTGGGATTGCATCCACCGGTACCTCTTCTTCCTCCCTCTCATACTTTAGAAGTAGACACTGTACAAGATTTTGAATTTCCCACTAATGATTTTGAATACTTGAGGGCATTAATGATTGAAAAGTATGATGGAGGAGTTCCTTCAGAAGAAGATAGGAAGCTATTAATGAATGTTGTAGTTTCCCAAGAAAAGGAGCACAATACCAGAAGTAAAGCTGCCAAGGGGCCACAAGCCAAGTCAAAATTTCCATTTCTTACCAAAGAAACCCCAAAGAAAAATGCATCTGGCAGAGAGCTTGTTTCCCCAAGAAAACTTGTGTTCCTCCCCATGCCCAAACTAAAAATAATCCCATTCCATCTGATGAATTTTCCAATCTTTCTCCTAGTGCTGCTTTACCCAAATTTGTTCCATATGACATTGCCCAAGTTTTGAGTCAAATCAAAATTCTTGTCCCAATTGTTGAGCTACTTAGGATCCCTGAGCACAAGAAGAGGGATTTTGAATATTTAGGATTCAAAGAGGAAGAGATCATACAAGGCAGAGATGTAAACAAGGTTGAGATTCCCCTTACTTGTTGCAGAGTTGGAAAAGCCACAAGTGTTGGAAGAGCTGGGGGAACCACCAGAGGTTTATTTAGGAACTTCTTTGGTTAAATCCCAGCTGAATGTGGATCCATTCTTCACTACCCTGGTTATCAAAGACAAGTTGTTACATAACTGTATGTTTGATTCTGGAGCTTCATGTAATGTCATGCCTCTTGAAGTCATGAATGAGATTAGGTATCAAAGTAACAACAACATATGGGAAGTGCACTGCCATGGACTCTAGAGAGGTGCCAGTGGTGGGATGTGTCAAAGATCTGGATGTGCAACTTGCATCTTATCCTGGAAGGAACTTAAAACTTGATGTAGTGATTGTTGACTGCCTTGCCAAGTGGGGGATGTTGTTGTCAAGAAAATGGGCAGTAGAGTGTTGGTGGTAGTGTGCAAATGGACATGTCTTATGCCACTATCCCCATTGAAGGAAACTTGGTGAAATTATATGGAGAGAAGAAGATGATGTACTTGATTGAAGACCCAAGCAATGCATCTTATGAAGTTTTGCAAGAAGATGCTGATCTTAACAACTTTGTGAGTTTTGTGGATTTCAGGGAGTATGAAAGTGTTGAAAACAAAGATCCTAAGTATGTTGTTTTTCTAGGAATTTGGTCTATGATTCAGCCTTGAAAAATGTTAAAGAATTTGACCTAAACACAATGGAGGAGCTTTAGAGAAAATGGATGGTTTACAAATTGAACAAAGAAGAAAAAGAGGTATATTTCTAGTTGATGAAAACATATAAAACCTCTTGGCATGGTCATATCCAACATAAAAGACATTTGGAAATTTCCTTGATTTGTTTGAATCAAGGTGAACATCATCTCATAGTGTATAGTTTGTTGGTTTGTTTTTCTCTTTTTGTTTTTTGTTCGTTCTAGTCCATGGTGGATTGTTTTTGCTGGTTTTTTGGTTCTTTTTGGGGGATAGTTCTAGTTTTGTGCTCTGCAAACTGATTGGTTTTCCCAATGGATATTTTGGCACTTGGTCTACTTTTTTCTTGTGGCACTCACAGGGAGTGCCCATCCCCAAGTCGAGCCGATGTTGGTGCTCAAAATAGTCTCGCCCCATTTTTCCATTAAAATCTATCAATTTACGGCCTCTGCCATATTTTTCCCCCATGTATTGTGTCTAAGAAGTCTCTTCCTTCCTTTTATTTCCATAACCAATCCTTCCTAGGCCGAGGATCACATGGATCCATAATTGTTTCCTTGTTTCTCTTTTTCTAAAAAGGTCTGTGATTAGGGTCCCCCATTCTCTGTTCATCTAAAAAACTCGAGGCTCTCCCATTCTTTCCATTTTCCATAGTCAAGATTTTGTTGTCCTTGTCATTTTACTCTAAATACTTGAAGAAAAATGAATGGATGTAGCTCGAGGAATGTATTTGAGCCTTGTAACATTTCTAAGTTCTCTCCTTGGAGAAAATTTCATCTCCGGGCTCAAATGGTCATTTTTCCACATTTTACGGTTTGACAAGCATTTCTCCCGGTCAAATTTACATCTTTGCATCAATAGGAAATGTGGCCTCTTTTTGGTTGGACACATCTCAGTGGGGCACTCTAAAATTCTATGGATCGCCTTGAACCAAAAATTGGTCCACAAGGAGGAACGATGCTCATTTGAAGATTTACTTTTGGTTTGGCCTTGGAGTGGTGGAGGTTTCGCTACTTTTCCCAGACTTAGACAAAATTTTATGCAGGCTGGGTTAGGGAACAAGGACACGTGGTGAGCCCACACTCATTTAGGATCTCTTTTTGGGTCTCTATTTTGAAATTACACCATGAAGACATGTGGAGGCTTCCATTGGGGCTTCCCATACTTAGTATTTTTCAAAAGTTTTTGAGAGGCCTAGGAAACATGGAGGGACCACGCATGTTTGAGGACTGGCCCTTGAATTTCATTTTAAAGAAGCTGCCAGGAGGACACTTGGAGGCCTCCACTCACTTTGCATTTTGCTTGGAATTTTCAAATGGCCAAAGGAGATTGCCTCGGATCTTGACACATGGCACCTTCCACTAAGCTTTAAGCCTTCAAACAAATTTTGTTGGGCCAGGACACGTGTGAGCCTACACTCATTCAAGATCTCAACTTTTGGGACCATCTCAAGATGCACCATTGTGACACGTGGCAGTTTGAAAAGTCAAAAGGTGGGGAAGTGGACCATCGGGGGCAACTTGGATTTTTTTCCTCTTAAGGATTAAAGTATCAAAATGGCCTATTAAAACAAAAAAGGTCAAGGTTGGCTTTGAAAATTCAAAGGAATAAAACGACCATCAAAACTTGGACTTTTTACCTCTTGTTACCAAAAGGATTAAAACATCAAAATGGCCATGACCCGATAGAGAATAGTCAAAATTTTTCCCCAGTTAACGTGGAGGTGCGGACTTCAAATTTGGAAAATTTTCCTTTTGTGGAGAAGGGAGTTAAAAGTAAAAAAGGAAGCATGGTTCCACTGGGACCCACATCAGAGACTAGAAGTGGAAGGGCGGAGTCTGCGGGAAAATTTGGAAAATTTTCCCTTTTCCAAAAAGAGGTGAAATAGCAGAATTTGGCCATGGTTCCTTTGGGGCCCACCTTAGGACATGTGTTAGGATCATTTCTCAAGGGTGAGAGTGCGGAGAAAAATGTGAAAATTTTACATTTTTCCAAAAGTTGTAAAAGGAAAAAGGAACCCACAGGCCCGCTCTAAAATGGATCTCCCACATGGATGGTCCAAATTCAAAATAGAAATCAATGGCAATTGTGCATCTATATCTGATTTTTCCACCATTTTCACTCTAGAGCTCCTGGGGATGCGTATTCTTATGGTTTTTATCATTTCTTGGAGTCTCCTGCATGCCAAATGAAGAGGAACATTAATTTGGTATCCTAGTTTGGTGGGAAAGGTCTATAAATGTCTCTCACCATTAATATGCAATCTGACTATCGATTCGGCCCGATTTTTCTTTCCTTGGCACGTGAAAGACCTGTTGATATCTTGGTTTGGTGAGAAAAATTCCATGGGGACATCTTTTACCATTAAGATGAGATCTAACCTTTGGGCTCGATCTGATCTTCCATTTCTTCTTCCCGGGCACGCAAAGAACCAGATTTGATAGATTAGGGGTGGAAGTGGTTGGAGTAAAGGGAAAAGTGATCTACTAGAGGAAGGAGTTGAATGTGGGAGATGTTCAAGAGATCTACCCCCTGAGCACTGACAAATTTTTACAGATCTGATTCTGGGAATCACAATCGAGATCATGGCAAGCACTGGTACACTCAATGTCTCTAGTTTTGGGGGAAAAGGCTCTATTGTAAAATTTATAAATAGGCATGATTTTTCCGTGAAAAGGGTTGGGAGTTTGTGAAGGTAGAAGTGTTAGGAGTCAAAAACTGATTTCCTAAGAGAAAAGTTTGATAGAGCCCATCTTTTTGAGAAACTATCTAAAGAAGCTTATTTATCTCCTTTGTGTTAAATTTGATCATGTTAAGGTGGTTGCGAGTGTACAACCATTGAAAAGCTCTGAGATTGTTTAGAGAAACTTTCCCTGCTTGATAAATTTAACCAAACTTGAGTTAATCTATGTTATTCTTGGGAAAAATTTGTGTTTTCTTCATTTCTAAATGTCTGCAAGTAGTTTTTCTTGTTCATGTTGCATTCTTACATTGAAATCTGTGTGAATCACACAAGATCTTGTCCTTGTGATAGTTTGGTGGCATTTGCAATTTCATTTATCAGAAGATCTTTCATTTGATAATGAAATAAACAAATTTAAAATCACTATGACTCCTAGCATGACTATAAGATTGTTTGTTATCCTTTGAGGGTATCTTAGGCATGATGAAATAGAGATTGATAATGTTCAGTTAAGTTTTCCAATTTGATCCTTCATTTTGGATCCTTGAAGTTTGTGTGAAAAGTGCTGATCTAGGCCTCCATTGAAGCACATATTCTGGTTAAAGGAACATCCTAGCTACTCTGAAAGCATTCTGTTGTTTGAAGCTTTCCATCATTGTAAAATTTCTCAAATATTTGTATAATCAACTTTATCCTACTTCACCTCCCACCAAAATTCATTCAAAAACAATTAATCATACCCATACTACCCTTGTTTTTCATGTATGTATACAAATGCATAATTTTTACTACCAAAACATGCAGAAACAATCAGGTTTTCATTGTCTTTAGTGGCTTGAACCTTTCCTAGAAAATATCTCCATTATCTAGAGTGACAACTCGTGAGAGTTAGGTTTTGTTGCATTGATCATATTTTCTTCAAGGTCTTCTTAATACTTCACAAGGAAGGACATCTCCATCTCCTCCATAAACAACAAGCTACAAAAGGGTCCTCGGGTGCTACCCATTTCTCCACATCTGAGTGACAAAGAGCAAGCTACATTTCATCCCCAGCTATAAAATGACACATTACATGCTCTACTTGCCTCTAAGCTTCTGCCGGACTTGTGATGCTATTCAAAGGCATCTTAGGGAGAATCAATTTGGGTACCAACACCTCCTTTGTATATTAAGGCATTCCTCTATTCTTGAGAGTAGGTGGATTAGTAGTTATAAAGAAAGAGTACACGTACATCCTAGACATAACACCTCTAAGCAATGTTTACAAATCTACGTCTAGTGTCTCTTGCTTATTTTCTTTCTTAATGATTGCATAAGTCACTAAAACATTTGGAGAGATTAATGGAACATCCCAAAGTATCTGAATACCCACCCTATATTATATGAGGTATTGTTTTCCAAATATAGTTTTTTTCAAACATTTTGGTTAAGAAATTATTGATAGATGAATATAGCCTAATGTTAAGCTAGCTATATTAGTGTCGAGATGACTATACGTGACCTTAAGATGAATATATCTAGAAAACAAAATAAATTAATTAGATTAAATTGGAATGATGTTAGCCTATTGAATATGGGCTTACATTAGCCTAAATTTTCCAATTCACAAGCTATCTAATATTGACAATGTCATATCGATATCATCACACAAACTAAGATCTAGAATTATGATTGTATAGGTTTTTTTAATAGTATATTTCATAAAATTAAATAATTTTTAATTTTAGTCAATGATTAAATTATAGGGATTCATTTTTAAAATTAAAATATTTTTTAGCAAAATATATTTGACGAAAAAAGTTGGTTAAAGAATATAGTGATGCTAAACAACACAATGCAAAAATCTAACATTTTAAAGGTTTCATGAATGACCTATCTCGAGAGCCTCGTGTAATAGATCATTAAAGTTTTTGTACAAGGCACTAAAATAGGATGTAGAAAACTTCTTAGATGCAAAAACAACAAAATTAACACTAGGATAAGACAAACACATGAATATTGCACGAGAAAATTGTATAAATGTTTGACTCAAATTGACTTGATTTTTATTAATTTGACCAAAACTATTTCAATTTGAATTTAGTTTCCATAATTGTATATGCAATTTACTTAAACATACCTAATTCAAAATAAATGATAATTTTATCTAGCTATATCTAATTTATTGCAATTGACCAAATAGTACCTAAACTACCCCGATTTGATGTAATTGTTGGGAATATTATTATAGTGTAAACATTATATTATGAGTTGTTGTGGAACAACAAATAATTACCTGGAATTATATGTGAAGTTGTTGTAAACAACTTCACGTATTTAGCTTATTGTTTGCAACCACTCCTAAATTATAGGAGGTTGTTTTGCTATTTGCTTGGCTATTTATTAGCCATGTATTGTGTGTATGTTGATGGAATGAAGATCAATATATTATGTTATTCTGATTTGAACCTTTCATATGGTAGCAGAGCGAGTTTGATGATCTGAGAATAATTTTGAAGGGGCAGTCGATGATCTCTTGCCCCATGTGATGGTTGTGTAGTGTGGAGGTGTCGTGTCCTTGGAGAATGCTGGCTGTGCAGTGTGAAGTGCCGTGTCCACGCAGTGTGGAGGATGTAAAATTAAATGCAGCCACAAGTTTTGAGTCTTACTGCACATCGTTGGAGTAGTCCACGCAATTGGAGAACGTAGTGAGTGACCGTAATGTCCCCAATGGACATTATTTAGCCCCTAGACGGATTTTAGGCAATCCCAACTTTAAATATGCAAAATACAGATAAATTGCAGCCAAACATAAATATGATTTTTACGAAAAATTAAATCTAGGGCAGCGAATGAAAATAATGGATTACTCCAAAATACTTGCTCAAATCTCTTGAAATTTTACATGGAGCTTGCTAATACAATAACTTGATATTATAGAACTGTTTTTGGAATTTTTCAAATAACGAGAATCTTTGAAATTTACAAACAAGGTCCTAAACAATCGAAAACTTCTAAAATTAATATCTTTTTTCAGAGAAGTCCAAATGAGCTGAAACTTTGGATCTTGGGCCACAAAAATATGAAGAATAATATTCCAAAAATAGTTTTCACACGAAAAACACAAAACCCTAATTTTTCCCTAAAAGTAGGTCGTCCAACACATTTAGGGCATCGGTTTAGCTCCAAACCCGACAAGCTAGGGTAGATCTCTCACTACCAAAGAATGCCTGCTTTAGCTGGGGATGGATCTCTCACCACCGAAGCTAGGGTTCTGTGGGATCTTACTCCACAAGTTTGGATATTTGCAAACAGCGAATGACATAAAAGAATATGCATAAGCTACAAGACTTAAGACACAAATTAGAAAATATCAAATGGTATGGAATCTTTTTCCCTTCAAGTCGACTTCTCCTTATAAAGGAAGAAGAGACCCAAAACAACCTCTACAATATCCAATTAGTTCCCAAGGATTTTCCCTATGCAAGCATTTAATATTTTCCCATATTAAATGCTTTTCCCAACAACTTTTTCCCTCCTAATGCAAGTCACATTTTTCTAGGGGAAATACATAGTAAAATGGGC
The DNA here is from genome assembly GCA_018340775.1 of Taxus wallichiana var. yunnanensis. Taxonomy (NCBI): domain Eukaryota; kingdom Viridiplantae; phylum Streptophyta; class Pinopsida; order Cupressales; family Taxaceae; genus Taxus; species Taxus wallichiana. The sequence goes on along the minus strand of CM031244.1, from coordinate 466,600,843 downwards.
ATTTATCCTTTTTATATTCCCATTCCCCTTTTTTAAGGCAAAGTCGCCTTTTCACCTAGGATGGATAACAATTTATATTTGGGCCTTTTCCATCCTTGATTTAATAATTATTAAGTCATATAAATTATTATAAGTGCTTTATATATATTTTTCTTTTATTAATGGCACTTTATAATAATTAAATATAACTTAAGCCACCCTTATATTTTTCCTTTGGCGTCGGGTTGATAAAATAGGCCAAAGGTCTTCAATGGGAAGGGATATTACAATGACAAACTTGGAGAAAAGAACTATTATGTAAGCTAGCAGTTAGCTAAGACTCGTTTTATATTTTATATTTCAACATGAGTATATCTAAGTGTGAATAGAATTATTATTGAAGCCTGAGGAGATTGTATGGACATGGCATATGTATTTTTATATGCTACACAGTTCACATTCGCAGTCGCCACTTGGAGCAGTCACATTTGTTTATGGGTTAGCTTTTTAGTTCTTTTTTAAAAAAAGAGCGTCCTGACTAATTAATGAGCATTGGATTCCAAGTCATTTGTCTTTCCTCTATTGACCAAATATCCATCTCAAGTCTGAAGCCAGATCAAGTAAGGGCGTGAAGAAGGGATCCTTCACACAACAAACGGTTGTATACAGTGAATTGAATTTTTTAAGATTGATTAAATTGTTTAGAGTATTTAAAAAGTAATTTCTCTTTATTACTTTTTAAATAGTGATTTATTGATATAGTCTTCTTGTAAAACGTATTATATCCATCAATTGGAGTCATTTTGTTTACAAATACAATAGTTGTGAAAATGGAGAAATTGAGTCTCGTTGAGAAGTTCGAAGGACGTGATTTTCACACTTGGCGAATCCAAATGCAGCTGACTTTGATTGAAAAAGATTTGTGGGATGTGGTCAAACCAAATGTGACAACACCAAAAAATCCAACAGATCTCGCGAAGTGGAATATCAAGGATCAAAAGCCTTAGGAACTATTGGTCTCCGTTTGTCTAAAGCATACCTGCACCACGTAGACTTCACAAAGTCTGCAAAGGAAATTTGGGAGACATTAAATAAACTGTTCGGATCTGAAGTAGAAAGTGCAAAGACAACACTAAAGAAAAAAATTATACGGGTTAAAAATGGATGAAAGTATAAAATGGCAAAACACATCAGCAATAGGGATAATTTTAGCGCGAATATTCGTAATATGGTGAAAATTTCATTTTAGGAAATTTTGAAAAGGTGAATTATTCGGAGTGGGTCTGTCCTGTTCGCCTAAAATATATAGTATATTTTTTTGGGGGTTGGCTTCTCCTTCATTTGAAAAACATCTCTATAAAAACCTAGGTGATTCGCTAGGTAGTATACCTCAAGTAGCTTAACAAATTCTCAATCAGGCTTAGCAGTATTAATGAGAAGGTAAAAGATGATGATGTCAAAGCAATTCTTTTGAATATTTTGCCTAAAAAAATGTCTCATATGGTTTTTACTTTGAGCAAGATTAAAATTGGTTTAGAAGGAGAGTTTCTACTCTTCTTGATCGAATGAACCTTCCCGAGTCCCAAGAAGAAGAGGTCTTATATGTACACAATAAAGCTAGTACATCATCAAAGAAGGGTAAGTACAATTCAAAGCACATTCCTACAAATATATCAAGTTAATTATGAAATTATATCAAGACAACCCTATAAATATAAAGTTATGAGACCATAAAGAGGGACCAAGCACTAGTCAATACTATCATCCATCTAGAGCCAAGCATGTATCTATTGCATTGGAGATCACTTGCATCCAAATAGTTCAATCACAAGGCACAAGGCTAGGTCATCTTCATAAAAACAAAATAGGGAGAGGATCCCATTCTATTGCATGAACGCATTCTATTAAATTTTTCTACATCTAGTTATTGCTCGTTATTTCACAAAGTGTGAATAGAAAAAGATCAAGTAGGGTACATTATGCACACACTCACCAAAACTACATTTAAGTCGGAAATGTAGTGTAATTCTTAGTTAGTAAGCCCATTTTTGTGGTAGGCCGAGGTCGGTTTGACCAACTCATTTTCATTCTTATTTTTTTAGGGTTTTGATACTCCATGGTTTGTTGCATCTCTTTACATCATCTTGGAATATCAAAGACATCCGTAGTAGTGCAACAAAATTAATGCGACAAACAACAAGGATTTTAGACCATCTTCGAACTCCGTGAAGATCGGTTTCAAGTCCTTTTCATAGACCATTATGCCCATTTTTAAGACTAGAGTGCCCGTAGGTACCCCCCCTCTTTAGGCACTCCATCTAGCCTTGATAACCCGATCCATCCTTTTCGTGGCTTCTCCACCATCATTCTTGTTTCAAAATTCTCCAGTCAACTCTATGACACAATCCCATGAGCATCTTCCATTCAACTAGGTTCTTTCCTCTTCTCTTTTGCACATTAGGGTTAGCATTTCCTTTTTTTTATTGTTTCTTCTGTCATCTTTACATTTATTTACAACATCCATTTACTTTATTTACAATTGTTCGTAGCTTAGATTAACTAATAGTACATATATTTACATTTTTTAGTTAATCATTTTGGTGAATCCCATGTTTCAACACTTCCTTCATTCACAATTTTAGTTTCTTCATTCATTTCTTGTCATCCTAAGGTTTGGTAATCATGAGTATCTCAATCAATTAATATTTTCTTGCAAATCCTGATTTACTATGTAGAGTCCAACACTTTCTTTATACTTTACTCGCATTTGTCTTGACATGCATCTAGAATCGAGTTTATTAAGCCTTTTCTTATGTTTTTCTTCACATATATTATTCAAGTCTAACCTTCCCACCGATGTTCACTTTTTCATAATGAACCACCGCTACATATCATCTTTTGTATTCATAATGTCATGATGAAGCATACTTTGATTGATAATGGCTCTAAACTTAACTTGTGTCCTATTTCATTCCTTGAATCTTTAGGTCCTTTCTCTCGTGAGGTTAGTCCATATTATTTATCAATGTGTGCTTATGATGGTTCAACCAGCTCATGTCTCTTCCATGTTATATTATCTATTACTATTGGTAAAAAAAAAATCCACATTGTCTTTTTCGTTCTTGATTTTCCATTATCCTACAACTATCTACTCTTGCAGGCATGCATGGCTTTATTCCATGCAAGGTTTTGCTTCTACTTTCCACAATTGTGCTAAATTTTTACATGAGAGAATTGAGTATACCATATTTCATGACCACAAGCCCTTTCAATATTGTGATAGGGATCCTAATACCAACCTTCCTATTCCATGCATAGATATTACAGATGAGCCTCAACCTCGAGAAGAACCACCTCACTTACCACCGCTTGATGGTACTATTTTTGTGATAGATGTAGTTTCTTTTGTGCCACCTACTACTACTACTACTACTAATGTTGCTTTTACTGCTATGGTTCCTTATCATGTGCATGCCCAGTCTATAGAAATCACTCTATTATACTCACCTTCAAATGTACCATCTCCCTTAGCATGCTAGCCATTTAATTACACACTCTTCATGAATAATTCATACTAGTAACATATTACATTTGATCCTACATTTGATGACACTATTTTTACCAGGGATAATTTTAGCGGCGAATATTCGTAATATGGCGAAAATTTCATTTTAGGAAAATTTGAAAAGGTGAATTATTCGGAGTGGGTCGGTGTCCTGTTCGCCTAAAATATATAGTATATTTTTTTGGGGGGTTGGCTTCGCCTTCATTTGAAAACATCTCCTATAAAAACCTATGTGATTCACTGGGTAGTATACCTCAAGTAGCTTACCAAATTACCAATACTGTGAAATTTGAACTCGCATACCCTTGAGCACCAGAGATTCATATTACTGTTAGCCTGTGATTGTTGACGCGTGACAAATGAAGTGTTGACGCGTGACAAGGGCATTATTGATGTGCGACAAGAAGAGTGATCGACGCCACGACAAAGAGAACATCTTGACGACGCGACAAGAGTTGTACTTGCCGCCGACAAGAGTCAGAGTTGACGCGTGACAAGAGCTTTACTGACGCGCGACTTGGGCTAGGAAGTGACGCGCGACAGAGAAAGGGTTGACACGCGCGACAGAAAGAAGTGTTGATGCGCGACTTGGGCAGAGTTGACGCGACCTCAGACAGTTCACGCGCGACAACACCTCGAGAGGATCTGACAGAGTCACTTGTTGTTTTTCGACGCAGACTCTTTTTCGAGAATAATGGAAGGTGCCAGCTCAAAGAATACGAAGAAATCTCAGAAATCACTCTTCAAGTATTTTGGAAACTCTGCAGATACAGATATTGTAAATACCAATCATATAGATGCCACCAAAAAGAATCAGAATACTGACTGTGTGGAAGGTATTATTGAGGTGGACATGCATTCTGCATAGTATCACAGTCAAACAAATGAAACCTACGATAATATGCCAGATCTTGAAGATATTGTTCCTGTTGGGGTGCAACTGAAGTGCAATAGATATCACGAGATATAAACACTCAGCAAAATGGAAGACAGAAATCAAAATCAAACTCTGGTCCAAGAAAGAGGAAACCAGGTGATTGTGATATTGCTCAAAATTCTACTCAAAAAAGTAAAGCATTGAAAACGAATAAGAATATGTGGACCATTGGCAGGACATACAAGTTTGATTGGGCAGCTAAATTTCCATTTATTGAGCCTGTACAATCATCTAATTCTGAAGAAATCCCATGTGAATGTACATGTACAATATGTACGTGGAAATTGGGAAAGCAACAAAAATGCAATCTAAGCTGGACACTATAGAAAAACATTGTGGAAAACAATATTTAACTGTAACGGGGGCAGATGGCCAGAAAATCAAAACACATAGGTGGAAAACTGAAAAGGAGTGCATGCATGTTAGATACGCAGCGGAATATGAGGCAGAGCAGAAAAACACAGACATCTATTGGAAAAGGGAGGAACGATCACATCGCATATTGGTAAGATGAAAGAAACAAATCTACATGCAAAATTCATACAATTCTCTACTCTTTTTCAAATACTTAAAAAAGGAAGAGCGATGTCGGATTTCCTCGATTTCAAAGTTTTGTATCAATTTAATGGAATGTTGAATGTACCTCAGTCTCATTGGTCTGAGAGTGGTGGATGGGAAATGGCAAAATGCCTCTCGATGATAGAGAAGGAAGATTTGAAAGAGAATGTAAAAAAAGCAAACTTTATCTCTCTTTCAATTGATGAAGTGACAGCAGTCGACAACACCGCATGGGTATGTATCCACATCTATACATTAGAAAATCATATAAGGACACCTCATCTGTTGGGTGTTATGAAAATGGTTGAAAACTGCAATGCTGAAAACCTATATAAAATAGTTGTTTCTCATTTGAAAGATGTTGCTGGTATGACTGATTATGAAATTGCTACGAAGTTGGTATGCGTTGGAGCAGATGGTGCATCTGTCATGCAGGGTCACCGAACAGGGCTGTGTGTTAGATTACAAACAACAGTGGCCCCATATATGCTACCAATTCACTGTATGGCTCACAGAATGAATTTAGCATATAAAATGGTAAGCAACCACGAAAATGTTGCTAAATTAGAAGACATCATAAGAGAACTTCATGCCTATATGTCAAGCAGCCCAAAGCGTTTTCTCGAGTTCCAAAAATTTGCAATTGGAATTACAGATGGCAAAAAACTTCTGAAGGATGTGGAGACTAGATGGATATCTTTGTATGAACCTGCATGCAGAGTTCATGAGGAGTATCCTTCATTGGTTGGTTTCATGCACAAATACCATCATGAAGTTGATAGGGCAAGGGACCTGTTGTTCCGCTTAACTGATTTGGAGACATTGCTTACATTGGTTGGTATTCTTCCAATGTTAAAGGAGATCAATACACTGATGAAGCATGCACAGGGCAGATTAATCTATATTGTGGATTTTATACGGATGAGGAAAATGGTATGTCAAAGTCTTGATATATTGTATTGTTCCCAGGATAGTTTTGATGCACCTGTTTTTGAAAATTGGAGAGATTTATTAGATCTTAAAAATCCTAACACCTTTTTGAGATTTAATATCCATGATCACCTATGCATCTCTGTTAATGGGAGGGAAATACCAATGCACATTTTGCAAAAACGTCAAGATATTACAGGATCGGAATGAGAAGATGTTCCCGTGACACGTAATTTGTTTGAGTCTGTGATAGTTGAAACCAGAATAAAGCTTAAAAAATTTTCAGAAACCTTGTCATCAGAAATTAGGGAACGTTTCTGTAAAGATAAAATTCTGGAAGCCATGGGTGTGATGAATCCGAATTTTTGGAATACAGAAGGTGGCCATGTAGACTTTGTCAGTAAGCATTTCCATAAATCAATGGGTACAATAATGGAACAATTTACAAAGATGTCAGAGCTCAAGGGTACGGAAATCAAAGGTATACTGAATGTCGATTTATTAAAGTTTTAGTCAACAAATTTTGCAACAACAATGAGGAACCAATATAGGAATTTAGATCAACCTTCTGAAAGTGGTGCTATTACAAGGTTGTGGCGAGGAATCTATCAAAGTTCTATCTTACAAGAAGATATCAGTGAATATTTCAGACTATATGAGTTATGCCAGACAATGATTTTGGGGTCTGTGAAGGATGAAAGGGTTTTGAGTGCATTGTCATTTATAAAATCAAAACTGAGAAATAGGTTGGATAAAAATCTAGAAAGTTGCATGAGGTGTTACGTTTCTCGATACTCCCTCGAAACCTTTCCGTTTGACAGAGCAATTGCAAGCACTGGAATTCCCTTTGCGAAAGAAGAGGTGTAAATAATACAGCTACAAGTACAAATATTCCCAACCTTGAGAGTGTAATTGGCTCTTCGTCACATTCTACAGAAGACAACATCGACTTTGATGAAGCTATTGATAATGGATTGTTTCAACTTTAAGTAGGTATCTTCTTTATCTATCTTTTATTTTTATCATTAAAGATGTTACAGGTCTATATACTAAAAATGTCAGGAAATTCACCCATCTATCTACTAATCCATTTCTCGTGTTGGAATTTTTTAAAACACAGATCTAGCTCATTACCAGTGGCAGTGATGATTTCAACTTTAAGCAGGTATATTTTTCCCCTTAATCTTATTGTTTGTTTCTATTCATTTTTTGACAGAGCAATTGCTCACTGGAATTCCCTTTGCGAAAGAAGAGGTGTAAATAATACAGCTACAAGTACAAATATTCCCAACCTTGAGAGTGTAATTGGCTCTTCGTCACATTCTACAGAAGACAACATCGACTTTGATGAAGCTATTGATAATGGATTGTTTCAACTTTAAGTAGGTATCTTCTTTATCTATCTTTTATCTTTATCATTAAAGATGTTACAGGTCTATATACTAAAAATGTCAGGCAATTAACCCATCTATCTACTAATCCATTTCTCGTGTTGGATTTTTTTAAAACAAAGATCTAGCTCATTACCAGTGGCAGTGATGATTTCAACTTTAAGCAGGTATCTTTTTCCCCTTAATCTTATTGTTTGTTACTATTCATTTTTTCAGCTATGGTTATAATTAAAGATGTTACAGGTGTATGTATTTACATTTAGTTAAATACAATCTTTTTATTTTTTGAAAACGTGGGTTGACATCCATCCGAGGAAGCTGTTACTTCTCGGGACTGACAATGTCAGGCAACTCACCCATCTATCTACTAATCAATTTTTTGTGTTGAATTTTTTAAGACAAAGATATAGCACATTACCGGTGATGATTTCAATTTTAAATAGGTATCTTCTTCAACATAATCTTATTGTTTGTTACTTTACATTTTTTCAGCTCTTGTTATCATTAAAGACGTTACAGGTCTAATTCTTTATATTTACATTTATTTAAAGATATTGTTGGTCTATATATTTAAAGATGTTGCTGGCACTTCTCAGGACTGACAATGTCAGGCAACTCACCCCTCCATCTACAATGTCATGTTACCCTTGATGATTGCAATACGCAAGAGGTAAGCTAAACCCTAGCATATTTGCAATTATGTTTAATTTCTTACCAGTGATGATTCTTTCTTGATTTCTTAGAATTATATTTAATTTATTTTTTATATGTGGAACAAGAAACATACATATAATTCATGATAATCAACATCTAATGCAATTAAAATTAAAGATTGTATGTAAATCCATATAATTAAATTCAAATACCATAGTACATACACAATAGACAATAGTAGAAGTTTTCAAATTCATTATTTAATGTTTCCACAATAATAAAAGTTTCTAGTTTTCAAAACCCTCTTTTTCTTTATCCAATTCTACTCCTCTGCACTATTCCCCAACGGCTTCTTCCAGTGTGGCTGTACCTCTTTCCCAAACACTAGAAATCTCCATGCGACAGCAAATTTGGATCAGCTGCAGCGTATAAACTATCCTGCTGCAATAATTTTCGTAACGACTAATAATCTCATTGATAAGAACCTTAGCCCTTCTGTCCCATTCTATAAGCTGATTGATATGAGGAAGCATCTCCATCTTTCTCATCAACCCACACAAAATCTTTTTGTGCTTGTCCAGATCTATGAAATACTCCTTGCCCTCTTTAGAAGTACTTGTGCCCAAACCGGGAACCCTGTATGGTCCAAGCAACAAGTGATACCTAATCAGCAAGTGAACAAAACCAGAACTTGAAAACATATAAAGAGAAAACAAACTAGCATTACTTTGTTGCACTATATGGTCCAGCCGGTTATCGATCCACTCAATGATTCTCTCCAAGCTTCATACTCAGGAATTGTGTAGAAAGATAACACATTTCCATTTTTGTGAGTTGCCTACATCAACATGTGCCGACATTAGACATGGAGATACATAACATCTGGAGGCTTAGAAAACAAATATAAAAAGTCTCGAAACACAACCAAATATACAGGGGGAACATTTACAGAAACTAAACAGCGCTATACAAAGATCATGTACCTGGTCTGTCATTATCATCAGATGGCCATATCTTAAAGATTTAATGCTGTCATATATTTTATCTTCCTGTAGACCAAGGATTTTTTTTCTATTTACTATCTCTTTATTCTCCATTTGTTGGTGAGTGGTAGCTTCCCAAAAAATAGATATTCCTACCACCTGATAGGATAAAGATAACTAAAATAACAAAAAATTAAATTGGAAAGTGATGTCGAAACATGTCACAATACTACCAAATTCAGTATTCACATTTCCCTGATTCAAGGCACAAACACTTACAGCGACTGCAAGAGCCTTGGCTGAGTCACCCTCCGTTAATATTAAAGTACATTGATTAGAATTCTTCCCCCCTGCTTGATTTGCATCATCAGGTTTGGGAACATCAATTAATTTCCCCTTCTTGGTTCCATCAGTTTTCTTAAGATCTTTTTTTTGTTTAAACTTTTCCACTGCACTCATCAGGTAAAACAAAGTTACAAAGCTCATCTTAGACACTAGCATTGCAAAAATTACATGTACTCAGAAATGCTACATATTAGACACCACGCCTGGATATATGGACATGGGCTAAAAATGTGAAACAGAATAAAAAATATGAATTAAAACGAGTTATACTTACAATCAACATGGAAACCAAACGTTGATTCGAGAAAATTCTTTTCTTCCACGAGTGTTGCCTTGGTTGTAACAATTGGTAAATTTTTGAACGGAAGGCCCGTAAAATGATGGATGTCATTTGCTTCGATACTGAATTGAAAAATTCGGCAATCGTTCAGAGTAACATAAAAAATGCCGTCCTCTGAATTGTAGGATGACAGAAAGTAATTCAAAATATCTGGATCTGTTTCGAAATGGGGCATATTAACGATATGGATGTGAGGGCATAAGGGACATCGATTGAATTGGATTCTCTTGATTTTTGTTACTGAACTTGCAGTTGGGAAGCATTGAGACCTGTAAAAATTCAAGAGCCGGAAGATGAAAACGAGAAAATGACCGGTTGAAGGGTATTTATAGGCTAAATCGGGCGTCAATGGCTTCACTTGACGCGCGTCAATAGATGCCAGTGACGCGCGTCAATAGATGCCAGCGACGCGCGTCAATAGATGCCAGTGACGCGCGTCAATAGATGCCAGTGACGCGCGTCAATAGGTGCCAGTGACGCGCGTCAATAGGTGCCAGTGACGCGCGTCAATAGGTGCCAGCACGACGCGCGCCAATAGCGCCAAAGTGACACGCCATCAATAGGGGCCGATGCGCGCGTCAATAGATGCCAGTGACGCGCGTCAATAGATGCAAGTGACGCGCGTCACCTCTTTTGCACTAGAGGAAATTCCCTTCATGTTTGCAATGCAGCCAATTGAGATGAAGACTTCAAATTTATCCCCAGACCAAAGAAACAAACAGTGATTGGTGTCTAAGACTGAGTTTGAGATGAGGTACCAGTAAGGCACTCTTGACAAAATTTACACAATGTTACCTTTTTAAGATGATCCAACCTTGCACTCTTGACAAAATTTACACAATGTTACCTTTTTAAGATGATCCAACCTTGCACAGAGAACTTTATGTTGAGCTGTAAATTTTTTTCAATATTTTAGACACTTGATTTTATAGATTGTACTTCAAGAAGATCATGATTAATCAATTCAAGGCATAGAAATGGTGGAGCTTCAAGAAAATTGTCTTCAAACATACACTTGAACATTGTATCTTCAGCAAAGGAAAACAAAACAAGGTGGTAGCAGGAATTTTATACTTTGATACTCATTGCACGGGTCAACCAAGTATTTCATTAGCTCAACAATGATAATTAGAAGAAAGTAAAAACAACTTTCCGTAAAAACCTTACCCTTATTGTATCTTTCAAACCTTCTTGTAACTAATACGATATGTAAACAACCTTATTGAGCTATGATCATATGCACCACCTTAAAAATTTGAAAAAAAAGAGATTTTTTAATTCAACCACTCCAAGAATCAGTCCCAAAGAGAGAATCTCAATATGTGAATCCTATACAACATATTTTACTATGATCATGTTTGCAAAATTCAATATTTTCTTATACACTCAAATATAAAAAAATGATCTATACAGACTAATCTTCATGATAAAAACCTTGTATGTTTTACATTAAACTTCAAAGTTCTATATCGAGCTTGACGTATCTTTTAATCACATGGTTATTCCAACTTTGGTTAATCTAGCCTCCATAGCCTCCATAATCTACTCTACACAAAACAATATCCATGATAAAAAAACCATATCTTTTAAACCATGGTCTTGATTATTTCCCAAGCTCTAATTCTTATGGCCTGGAATTTAACTATTTCATAATTGGCTAATCTAGCCTCTACATCAATGATTGTTTCCAGCAAAACGTTATTTTCTGACAAATGGTCTTGACTATTTTGGATGTCAAACAAGCACTGTAATGAGAGATTATGCACTAATATAGAGGTGAATCTCTTTAAAATAGAATTTTCCGACACCATAAGTCTATTAAGGAGAAATCCTAAATAGTAAAGATCTGTTTCAAATCTTAGTTTCTATTTTTTCCCCAAAGACAATTTTCAAGATAATTAAAGTCCCACAAGATATTTAGGCACTAAATTTGACATTATACACATTAAATTTATCATCGTCTTTCATCATCATCTATCATTGATTATCAATTGTCATCATTCATCATCTACGTCCACATACAATACATGACAATGCAAGTAAACAAGAAACATACATATAATTCATGATAATCACCATCTAATCACCATATAATTAAATTCAAATACCATAGTACATACTCAATAGTAGAAGTTTTCAAATTCAATATTTAAAGTTTCCTCAATAATAAAAGTTTCTAATTTTCCGACACCATAAGTCTATTAAGGAGAAATCCTAAATAGTAAAGATCTGTTTCAAATCTTAGTTTCTATTTTTTCCCCAAAGACAATTTTCAAGATAATCAAAGTCCCACAAGATATTTAGGCACTAAATTTGACATTATACACATTAAATTTATCATCGTCTTTCATTATCATCTATCATTGATTATCAATTGTCATCATTCATCATCTACGTCCACATACAATACATGACAATGCAAGTAAACAAGAAACATACATATAATTCAAATACCATAGTACATACTCAATAGTAGAAGTTTTCAAATTCAATATTTAAAGTTTCCTCAATAATAAAAGTTTCTAATTTTCAAAACCCTCTTTTTCTTTAGACAATTCTATTCTGCTCTCTTCCCCAACGGCTTCTTCCATTGTGGCTGTACCTCTTTCCCCAACACCAGAAATAACCCCTGAACTTATAAGATCTTCAGCAGCGCTGTCCAGATTTTTTAAAATTCTTTCTTCTTGATTTGTTGCATCTCCATGCGACAGAAAATTTGGATCAGCAGCTGCTTTGGCTTTGAACAATATGTCAGGGTCGAGACCATGCTCTTTAATTATCCGCTTTAGTGTATTGTTTTGTTTGTTAACCAAAACAATATTTTGCTTCAAATTTTTTGCTGCGGATAAGTTGTTCTTTGTTGTTTCCAAGTGAACTTGCAAAACCTTCGCCTGACTCTTCAAATTTTCATATTTCAACTACACAAAAAGAGTAATGTCAATTCAAAATATTAATGTAAATTCAAAATTTCAAATTAACAAAAATGATTGTTTGAATGTAATAGTACTTACAACCACTCTATCTCTTTCGGCATTTGCGATTGATACCAAATCCTTGTCCTTGGACCATTTGTTAAAATATGCCTGGGCCTCGGCACTAATATTTTCCAATTTGTTTAGTGCCTTATCTAAAATGCCGTCTTTATAGTTGTTGTTAAACGTGACAGTCCCACATTTTACTTGGGTAAGTAAGGAATCCATCTTCGCAGGTTGATTCTGGACTGCAGCGTATAAACTATCCCGTTGCCAATAATTTTCATAACGACTAATGATCTCATTGATAAGAACTTTAGCCCTTCTCTCCCATTCTATCAGCTGTTGGATATGAGGAATAATAAACTCACTGACATGGGATTGACAATCATTACCTATTAAGTTCTCCAAAGGAAAAGGTGGGAACTCTTCACTATCTGAATCTGATGCAGACGATCTTGCTGGAGAAGAATGGGGGCTTTCACAAAGATCAACTGCTCCTTGTTTCTGCCTTTGGGTAGGCTGATCCTGTTTTTGAAAATATAAATCAAGATTTAGATAAATAAATTTAAATCAAAATGTAATTCAAAATTGTAAAGCATATTAAAATTGAAATTTGAAGTATACCTTCTGGCCTTGAATCATCTCGCGGGTATCGAAAAAACCAGTTGGGTCATTGCTATCAATGCCCAAATAATCTTCATCTAAATTTATATTGTTCAAAACAGATATGCCCGTTGCACTGGGCAAGCCACCAAGTGAGAGAGTTGGAATTCGAAACGAGGTGTCAAGGTTTAGTGTCCCACTAGGGGCCGGAGCAAAAGGCATGCGTTTACCAATGTTCTTTTTCACTATTCCTCTGGTTGGCATTTTAAAAATTAATTGTTGAGTGGGTGTCGGTGCCGTGGTTTGATCATGACTGACATGTGCTGAAAAGTACAAGAAAAAAATGAAAAATATTAAAACAATTCATAAAGTGAAAACTACGAAATTAAACGTACTATAGAAAAGTTGTACCTTGTTGTCGAGGGGTTGTTTTTTTCGGTGCCACGGGTGGCCTTGTAGGAGTTGAACTCAGTGGCTGTTCAGAAGATATGAATGCATGCGACTGTATGGAGTGAGTTGGGGAAGAAGGTTCCATATTCCCTGCAATTCATCAATATTAAATGTTGTCAATTCATTTGGTTAAAATTTAAATTGAAAAATAAATATGCAACTTTGGAATTTGTAAATAATATATGAGAATGTATTACTTCTCTGGCGTTTAACGAGTTCAAACGCTTGAGGGTTTGGAGAGTGAGCTTCCATTTCTGGCTGGGAGTCCCCCGAAGCCTCCGCGTGTTGTTGGCCTCTTCCTCTCGACATCTTTTTTTTTCTTGGAATGGCTTCAAGATATCTTCTCTGCAAAACATTAAAATTTAAGTTTTAATAACTGTGCACTGTAATGACGAAAATTGTAATACAATTACAAACTAAATAGTTTATACCTGTTGTTCATCAAATGGAATTGAGAATTTCTTCAAAGCCTCATCAGAGCAAGTAGGAATTTCTTTATGTTTTAAATTTAAAAGTGCCTCATAGTAGAAGCCGAGGAGATAGTTTGTTGAATAAATGAAAGGTTTATCTGAGAGTTTTGAATTTGTTATTTCAGTTCTTATTTTTTTGGATAGATATGTGCACCAATCAAATTTATGTTTTGAGATAGTGGCACAAATATATGCAATGGCCCAATTTGGTATATCCGTTTGGCGACCCTGCAAAACAATTCTGGCTTGAAAAAATGAAATAAGTGCAGCAAGAAAGTGGTGTGCAATTGATTGTGTATCTACACCACGCCTGGATTTATTGACATGGGCTGCAAATGCGAAACAGTGAAAGTTACTTTAAATCTATAACAGCAAATTGTATCAGAATTAAAAACAGATTAAAAAATATGAATTAAAAGGAATTATACTTACAATCAACATGGAAACCGTACGTTGATTCGAGAAATTTCTTGTCTTCTTCCACTAGTGTTGCCTTGGTTGTAACAATTGGTAAATTTCTGATAGGAAGGCCAGTAAACCGATGTATGTCATTTGCTTCAATAGTGAATTGGAACATTTGGCCATCGTTCAGAGTCACATAAAATATACCGTCCTCTGAATTGTAGCATGACAGAAGGTAATTCAAAATATCCGGATCTGTTTCGAAATGGGGCATATTAACGAGCCCTGTAAATTCACACTCTTCCATTATAGCTTGATATTCTGAAGACATCTTTAAGGCCGTATGGATGTGAGGGCATAAGGGATTCCTGTAGTTGATCTTGGAAATCGATTGAGTTGGATTCTCTTGATTTTCTTGCTGAACTTGCAGTTGGGAAGCATGTGAAGTCGACATTATAGCTGTTATTGCGTCTTTGTCAAAGATTTAGACCTGCAAAAATTCAAGAACGGGAAAATGAAGACGAGAAAATGAGCGGCACAAGGGTATTTATAACCTAAATAGGGCGTCACTTGCCCCTATTGACGCGCGTCAACAGGTTACAGTGACGCGCGTCATTTGATTACAATGTCGCGCGTCAATACAAGAGAGTGTCGCGCGTCAATAGAAGATGGTGTCGCGCGTCAATAGAGGATTGTGTCGCGCGTCAATAGAAGATAGTGTCGTGCGTCAATAGGAGATAGTGTCGCGCGTCAATAGAAGATAGTGTCACGCGTCAATAGAAGATGGTGTCACGCGTCAATAGAAGATTGTGTCGCGCGTCAATGGAGGATTGTGTCGCGCGTCAATAGAAGATGGTGTCGCGCGTCAATAGAAGATGGTGTCGCGCGTCAATAGAAGCAAATGACGCGCGTCGTCAGGGGCTAGTGACGTCGTTACGAGCCAGTGTCGTGCATCATTTCAAGCTAGTGTCGCGCATCATTACTATCTAGTGTCGCTCCAGTGTCACGCATCATTACGAAACAAATGTCGCACCAGTGACGTGTGTCATTACGAACTAGTGTTGTCGGACGTCACTGATGGAGCCTTGAAAAACCAGGCGAAAATTTTGTTTTTTAATACTGTCAAATTCACCTTTCGCTGAAACTGGTTACGGGTATATTCGCCAGGTATTTTCCACCTTCAATTTTATAGGGGTGTCTTAAAATGAACCCGATTTTTACACACAATGGGTTGGCTCCTTTAGCTTTTTTTTTTTTTTGAGAACCTCTATCCTACACCATATGCTTCTAGTCTTTATTATGGGAATGTCATCCTCACTACCACTTATGGTCTTCGTATCTTTCACCTCATGATATTTATCACATGCATGCCTCGATCCTCACGACTTACATTAGGACAATCATGGCTTGATTATATTAGGGTAAATCTAGATTCTGATTATATAGACATATCATTTCCTATGCCCTTTGGACATGTTTTCATTTGCAATAACTCTTTCCTAGGATACATTCAAAATATCACTCATTGGTATGCACATGGTTTTCCACTTCCTCCATTCACCGATGAGGAATATGTTATGGGCATGTACAACTTACACCTTAATGGCTCATTACATGATCAACCAAACACTATTTATTATCAAGTCACTAATGCTTATCCATTTGACTATGATCCTAAGAGCGATGATCTCTAGATGACATTACATGATAGCCTCTTTCATCACACATACATTGGGGCATAGTATTCACACCCCCTCTCTCATCATCATATCATCATAGGAACATTTATTATCTTTGCATTATCATTCATTCGCATCCTTACATAGTTGTACATCACACTTCTAGCATTTTCACATACTACATTTTCACATTGTTATACATACATCCCATAATCATATGCTTTCATCACTGCATACATCGAATTACTTGAACCTTTTTTTCTTCATTATAATTGGTTAGTTGATTTCACTCATATATAATCAGGGGCATTGCATCTATTAAAATCCCCCCACTCAACCTAGTATCTATAATATTTGTATTTGCATATAGGCATTCTCATCACATGTTCTTTCATTGACAACTTCTCGATGACACACTCTTGTGCTTCATTTCACAGTTTACTATTGAGGTATTACTACATATGAACCCCATACACTACACTAGAGGCATTACACATTGTGTTTCATCACACATCACGTGTTGTACATCATACATAATATTAGTCATCATTATGCATATATCATACTTCTATTTTCTAGTGTTGCATATTATTCATCATACTGCCCATTATACATATGACACACTTCTTACTATTATATTATCTATACATATTACAATTAGTGTCTCTACACTACATCTCTAAACATATGCCTTACATCATACACTACGCATCTCTATGTCCTAGATATTCTACATATACAAGTTTAGCATTAAATTCTCCTACATACTACTTTACTAGTATCTCTACACATGTTACATTGCATTAAATTTTAAACATTTCACGCATCTTACATTGCCTTCTACACATCGGGTATTTACACATGTTATTCATCATATGGTCCTTTCGCATTACTATGCATACTACATTGTCAGCTACATGTTGGACTCATTACCCTATGACGCACTTTAGTTCCTCGGTCCATACTCAATAGCTGAGGGTTTACAAATCAAATGGACCTTACACTCATCACATATTTACTATTCAAACTTTCATCATGCAACATTTATAGCTTGGTGACATACACTTTAGGATAAATCGTCACCTATTCTATCATTTTGTAGTGGTATACACCTTAGGTTACATCACCACTCCCTCTTTTCATCTTGTAGTGATATATGATTAGGGATAAATCATCACTCATCCATTCATCTCATAGTGATATATGCTTAGGATAAATCATCACTTATATGTTCATATGGTCGTGATATACACTTCGGCTATAGGGTTCATACACACATCATCACTAGGTCACATCTCATCACTACACCTACACATTCACCACAACACGTTAGACACACAACAAAAATTTGACCATTTTCTTATGATGCACTCACGTTTACGCTTCACTCTTGATCTGCTAAGGGGGAAAATGAAATGAACCTCACCGCATACATTTCCATTCACTTTGGGGGCACATGGATCCTATCACTCCATTTTGAATTCCACTCCATCCATCCACAATATACTACATATTATGGTTTATCTTACTCTTGCTCACTTTTACTTGTTCATGGTCACTTTAATACACATGCTAGTTAGATTGTTTATATACCATTTATCTATATCATCCACACATGCACATTCACGTATCTTTAGTTGTGATCGTAGATATAAGTCTTTTACAGGTAGCATCGATACTTGTCTTCTACCCTTATGACACTTGTCATTGGGAATGCACATTCATCTCTTCATGGTGTTATTGTTTCATTTTGTACTTATCGCTTTACATTACTTGGTTATACACACTTTTGGCATGTTAGTTATCTTTCTAACATACTAATGGGTGCTTAATGTGCAAAATTTATTATGCATAGGTATTTGTTTCCATACTTTTTTCTACATTGTCTTCCATTGTTTGATTTTGTTTGTGGACCTTGCCCTATGTTTGGTGTGTACACTTGTATGTTTGTTTGTGGCCATGATGGCATTATGTGTATTGCGACATCATGAGTGAAATTCTATATTTGTAACCCACTTTTTGAGGCTTTCTTGTCTTCTTGCATGTTTGCATTACTTTTCTTAGTAGCTTATACACTATTTGCATAGATTAAACACTATCTTTTATATGCATGCTTGTTCATATTACACTTGTCTTTGGCTTGCCATCTTGGTTTCTACGAAGTGCATTACCTTCTCCCTACAAGGAAGAGTTTTAGGGTTCATGCGGTTGGTCCTATTTCTGGGCCACATTCTCCTACCAGCGATGTCACATGTATCCCGAAAGAATGGGGAATCATTTGGAGTTTTATAGTCTACAAAACACGTTTACACATTTAGTTCAATTCCCTTTCTACCCTTAGCATTTTTGGTTTACATACATCGAGTGAGTTCAGACAAGTCTATGAAATCCATACACAAGTTATTTAACAGACATGGAGTCTTTAGAATTTTGGGAAATAGTTACAGAGCTTAGAGGTTATAGTTGGCGTACCTCCCTACACTACTTCAGCCAAAGGCGTTAGATAGCCCAAAAAACAAGGATGGTACAAATATCTCTTCACACACATTTTAGGGAAGTAGTTAAAGGTTGGAGAACACAAAGCATTTCCTTCCTATACTTCTTCACCCTATGGCATCGGATCAACAAAAAAAATCAGCATTACAAGATATCCTTCTACACTCTTTCTCTCAACATGGATCAGGTGCACATGTTCCATTTAAAATTTTTCATTTCATGTACTTTAATTTTACATGTGTATTTTACATTGCGCTTTCACACACATATACATACATATTTTTCTAATTGATCATTTTCTCCTTGCATGACCGGCCATATGAGAAACAAGATGTCAAATGGGGAAAACAACAATAGCATCAACAACAATACTTTGCGGCAACACACTTTTCATACTAACCATGTAGGTACCCTACACACATCAACATGAGCACACACGTTCCACCCTAGGTTCACTCTCATCATTTTTGTGTATTTACATATTTAGTTTCCACGCTCCATCATATTTTTTTCATTTCATGCTTTTTCTAGTCCTTCGACATGCATTCTTTGTTACTCTACATCATCATCAGCTATGCATCTCTATCTACTTTATGTTACCAAGATTTTGGATCACCAACATAAAGTGGGGGAAAATGTAGACACAAAATCATGCACTTTATACATTATATAGTCTTGGGTCTCATACTACTATTTAGAAAGTATTTGAGTGAAGAAATTAATAATTAACCCCATCTTTTGACCATCTTCTCTTATTTTATTCAATACTTCCCGACCTTTTAAACCTACATGCCTAATCATTTTTCATCATCTTCCGCCATTTTATCCCTTACTTGGGTGCCCAACCTAGTACTTGGGGTGCCCATGGGTGCCTGTGTCCCATAATGGGTGCCCCGATCCTTTTTATTTTTCATGCCACTTTTTGGGATCTTTCTATCCATTTGAGGTCTTTATCTTCTTAGTGGTATGCTATTTTGGGCTTAATTAGGAAATTAGATCAAGATAACCCTATAAATCTAAAGTTATGAGACCATATGAGGGACCAAGCACTAATCACTATTATCATCCATCTATAGTTGCATCCATCTATTGCATTGGAGATGACTTGCATCCACATAGCTCCATCACAAGGCACAAGGCTAGGTCATCTACATTACACACAACATAGGGGGAGGATTATATTATATTCCATACACACATTCTATTAATTTTTCTACATCTAGTTATTACTCGTTACTTCACAAAGTGCGAATGACACTAGAGAACCTAGGGCACATTATGCACACACTCAACAAAACTACCTTTGGGTTTGAAGTGTAGTGTAGTGCTCGATTAGTAAGCCCACTTGTTGTGGCGGCTTGAGAGGTCTGTCAGGCCATTTTTTTTTGCATTCTTGGTTTTTAGGGTTTTGATACTCCTCCTTGGTCTGTTATAGGTCTTTTCATCTCTTTGAATATACAACATCTAGAGAAGTGCAGGGAAGTTAATGTGACAGAAAACGAGGGTTTTAAATCATCTTCCAAACCTATGAAGACCAGTTTCAAAGATTTTTCTTAGACTAGGGTGCCCATTTTATAGACCAGAGTGCCCGTAGGTGACGCATCCCCTCTCTAGGCACTCCGGTCCAACCGGATACTCCATATCCATCCTTTTTGGGGCTTTTTCATAGTAGTTCCTTCTTCTTGATTCTCCAAATAACTATGTGACATAGTCCCGCTAGCATATTTCATTAACTAAGTTCTTACCTCTTATCTTTTTTTTGCACATTAGGGTTAGCATTTGTTTTTCATAGTTTATTAGGCCATCTTTACATTTCAGCACCATTATGTTTACACAAGTGCATATACTTGAACTCACGATGTGATTGGATAACATGGGTACTATCTCCAAGTTGTGGGACTTGCTACTTGAGATAGACCTCCAGAGAAAGTTAGTTCTTGCTCCTAAAATACTTGCCACAATCTACTCTAATGTAGGGTAAACTAACTTTCCTAATCTAGCTTTCCAAGGGACCAAGGAGGGAGAATGCATGAAAATGAAATCCTACACTAAAGCGGTGATACACCAGAAAAGGAGGGGTGTGAAAATCTATTTACTCTATTTACAGTTGTTCATAGCTTAGATTAACTAATAGTACATATATTTACATTTTTAGTACATATATTTCATAGGTTGTTCATCCGTATGAGAAGTAAATGGTCAAAAATAATAATGTAGTGCCCACCCCTTTCTTGACCCATTACAATTAGTGACTCATTCTATTTACTAGATTATAGATATTTATTTAAGAACTATTTAGATAGTATGTTGTTGTATTATGGATTATCGATATTGATATAATACTATTTAAGCATTATATGATTTTGTTGTAAATTTATCTTATGACATAGGTGGTGTTTGAGGCACGTTGTGCCAATAGAATGTTGTGATACATATTAATAGTTTCTTATACCCATGCTATTAAGGATACTAACAGGGATGCTACATAGTTAGATTTCAATACATATATGGTGGATGAATGCGAATCTATTTCATGTTGTGATCATTACTTATGATGATTCTGCTTTGGATGTTATCATGGATTAAATTGGATGAATTGTATGTTTTGATATACTATAGAAACATTTGTGACACTTTGGATAGTTATCTCTTTTGGATGTTGTTTATTTTCGGATTTGGATTGTCAATAATAAGTGAAATAATTTTCAATTGTTGTATAGTTGGAATGATTATCCATGTATGATTTTTTTGTTATATTGTATTATTTATCGAACATGTATGTTTAATGTTAACTAAGTGGGGAGATTATAGGTCACACAAGAGAATGTGGGTTTCAAGTTGCACCTCAAGTTGCACAAGTGGATGATTGGGCTGAGTCCTTTAGCCTTGCTTGATCTTTGTGTAGCCTTGTGTTAAGATAGTTTAAGGACCTAATGGTATCTACATTCCTTAAGGATGTTTTATGTTAATTAATCTTGTTTTTAGTGGTTTAGGACCACCTAATTATCATTTGGGTGGGCCCCACCACCTCTACCCTTGAGCCACTTTACACAATCTCTAATTTGGGCAAAATGTGGCATTTGTAAGGGCATGCATTCACTTTGGGGGTCTCCCTTATTTGGAAATGGACCCCTTGGACCCTACCAATGGGTAGGGGGTCTCTTTTCAAGGTTAAATGGGATTTTCCTCCTATTTTACCCCTCTCATGTCACCATATTATAAGTGTGGTTGATTCTTGTGATTTCTTAAAAGTTGAAGTGTGTTGGATTATTGGCTTTTAGGAAATTTGGGAGTTTCTTCTAAAAGTGTTTTGTTTTATATTTTATTGGTATTTTTGGAATCTTTTATTGGAGGATGAGATGGGTGACACATGTCACCCTCTCATTTGTGAGGATTGGAGTTTGATTATTCTTTTTATACCTCCTCATGGAGAGGGGTATGGACTTTTTCTTGTCATTTTTACTATGAGATGTTGGAGAGAGCTTGGAGCTTGGAGCTTGGAGCTTGGGGGAGCTTGTTGTGCTTGAAGTTGGATTGCTAATTTGAGGTAGGCTTCATACCTCTTACTTTTTTTTCTATAGTATAATGTGGAAAAGAAATAATGGTTGTTTGAATCTTGTTTGTTGCATGTTTGGTTGTGGGTGTATTGTGTGATTCTTGTTCCTTTCTTTTTCTCCATCCATCCTATGGTTGTGGTGGATTTTGGAGTTGTAGGGGAAGAGGGGGATTTCCCCTCTTACACCACATGGCTTGATGGACAAGCCATGATGGTCTATTTTATTATTTCCTCCCCTCATATGGTTTGATGTGGAAGATGACTGTTCATATGGTTTGAACCTCATCTTCCATCCTTGTGAAGGAAACCATCTCATGGTTGAAAATGGTTTGAAAATCCTTACTTGGAGGAGGCTTGGAGTTTGGGATGGAGTGATAAGGTAAGATGTATGATGATTATGAAGATTATTTTATGTGTTCCTATGGTTGGTTCACAATATGGCTTATGGTGAGATCATTGCCACTCTTCCCCTTTTAAGGAAAAAATGGAGTTCCTCTCTTGTGATTTTGGTGTTATTTTGGTTGTTTTGCATTGAAATTTTGTGTGTGTGTGTGTTGTCACCCTTTGTTTCCCCTTAACTTGTGCAATTTTGAGGCATGCATTCTCTCTCCATGGGATTGGAGGGAGGCTAGCATGTCCTCTATTGGTGGAGATGGCATGTGATGATGCCATTTGGCAGGGTGGAAAACCAGACCTCTTTCTCTTGTGCTTTGGAGACTTTCATTTGTCGTGGATGCTTGGAAAAATATGCATGGAGCATGGAATAATGTTTTTGAAATTTCATCATGTTGTTCCCCTTTTGGGGAGGCTTGTCCTCTTATATTTTAAAATGTTTACCTTATTAATTTTTTTGGGTTTTCAATGTGGAAAAAAACTATTTAGTATTTATGTTAGTGGAAAAGGATTGAGATCATATTTAAAATCTTGTTGTAGGAGTGAGGTGATTAAGTGGATAATGAAAAAGAAATTAATTTTTTAAAGAGTAGATGGTTTTCATTATTGTGTGTATATATGATTATAGGGGATTTTGAAATATGTTGAAAACTCCATTGCTATTTCTTGTACCTTCTTTGTTTTGATGGAAGATTAAGGGTAGTAAGTCAAATATGTCATTTTATCTTGTAAACCATTCTTGAGAATGAAGGAATGTATAATGAGAATTTTATTGTATAGGGATTTCAAAATGAGGCATGCTATGAAATCTCATACTAAACTAAGATAAGTTGTATAATGTAGTAAGGGAAAGACCTTTCATTATTATTGTTCTAAAGAGTAACTTAGTTAGTCTTATAGTTAGTCTTCATGAGGTTGGAAAGGATTGAAAACGTATTCGAAATTTTTGTTGAAAGGAAATGTAATATATATCTATAGTATTCTTGAATGTAAAAGGATTTGTAATAAATGTTTAGATCTTGGCTTTGTAAAAATGAGAATAAAAGTAAAGATAGTAAAATATTAGTAAGCCTTTAAGCTTCTGTAAGATTTACTAAGTACAATATCATTTACCTTTAGAAGGTGGAGGATTATTTTATAGCTTTCCAAGATTGAACAAAAAAAAATTATTACTATTTGGGATCTTACTTGAAAATGGACTCAAATAAAAACAAAATAAAAAAATTATATATTTTATCTCTATGTA